>BGPR01000426.1:233977-311221 GCA_013235015.1 Araneus ventricosus | reverse complement strand
AAATCCAAACATTTCGAATTCAATCCATATTTTTACGTCTTAATTTACATGATGAATCATACGACAAATCAAAGAAAGGAAAGAAATCCATATTTTACGTTCTAGAAGGGTAGAGTATTTAAATAAATTTCTTATCCTAAAGGATTTCGAACTAATAAAAGACCCACACATGCACAAAATCCATTATATTCAATCGGTAAAAGAACAAAATAAATCAATTCTCAAACGGACAAAGTGGGAAGAAAATTCGGTCGTTTTCCCTGCACCCGCCCTATTCCAGATCTCCCACCCCCTCCCACATTTCAAAAGGAATACACAAACAATAAATCAATGGAACGATGAAAGATTTCACGTAAGACATAAACAAAATGGCGCTGACAAAATGTGTTTATCGCACGTTTGTTCACACAGCAAACGACTCTGAAAGAATAATAATAAAAAAAAAAAGGTGTCGACCATTTTTGAGTGTGCTTGTGTTTTCAAACGTTCCTTGAACAACCATTTCCTATTGATTTTGCATTTCTTATTTGATTAAATCATGCATTCGACATACATAACACATTTTCTTAATATTGATTTGATTTTTTATTCTGTCTCGATTTGTGCGCGCAAATTGCTGAAATTCCGATAGGAAATAGTTTTGCGAAGCCTCGTTTGAGATAGCTGAAATATTCTATTTGAATTACATTGGATAAGAACTGCAACTACTTCTACTCCAAATTTCTGAAGTTCTAGCTATGAATCAAACGACAGTGCCATCAGGATTAAGTGTAATATTTTAGTGGCAAATTAAGTCCCCATCTCAGTTTTGTAGACATTTTTTTCGTAGAAATTGGCTTAATTGTGATTCATGCAAAATTAGACTCAAAATTAAATATGGTATTTTAATTGCAATGAAAAATGCAAAAGATTTTGCACAAAGTTCTATTGCTTAAAGTTCATTTTCATTAAAAATTCGCATCCTAAAGTCGTTGATATTTTTTGATTTATTTATCTAGAACTGCAATTAAAGCTATGATATAATGCAAAATTAATTTAATTTTAAATTTTAATTTTTGACTACAGTGTAAAAGGAAAAAATATGATTTTTTTAAACAAAACATGTTTGAATGCGACCACATGTGATTTTTCTCTTTAATCAGGACTAGGTTGCAAACGATTTTTTACATGTTTCTACTTCCTGATTTTAAAAAAGTATATTTCTATTTAAAAATTATTCTTTTTCTGATATTTGCATTTAATTATTGTGGATATCAAGTTTTTAAATTCGCACGTAACTAAAGCTTTGAATATAATTTTGAAAAAATTAAATAAATATTAAAGTAAAAAAACCGTAGATTTAAGCAGCATAAGAAAAATTCATAATACGTACATTTTACAAAAAGAACTCATTTTCTCAGCTGTAATGAAATAGGTTTTTGGTTATGAGTTATTTTTAAAAATTATTTAATCAATAAAATTTAATAATTTTTTTTCAAAATTTGCAATACAAATTGCATTGCCGGTAAGAGCAATTTTGCACTTTTATACCCTGTTAAGTAAATGTTTTAATATTTTACTTATGGACGAGTTTTTTTGCTTTGTTTGTTTACATTAAATGCCTGTACTACGTATTTCCAGTCAAAGCGGAAGTCCAACATACAAGCGCATGATTTCAAGGTTTTTAATGTAAGTAAGCAAACCAGAAAACTCGTCCATAATTTAAACCCAAATTTATTCAAGTTATTAAAATATCAGATTTTCTACTGATTTCTTGTTTCTGCCATGAAATGTAGTTAAAAAATTTAACGTTGGATATTTTTAAATATATGCCATTATTTATCTATTTTTAAATATATGCCATTATTTATCTTTTTTTAAATATAAGCCATTATTTATCTATTTTTAAATATAAGCCATTAGTTATCTATTTTTAAATATATGCCATTATTTCATAAAAATAATACTCCAAAACTGCATTTTATATTAACAAATATTGCTCAAAATACTTTCCAAGATTTTTTGACCGTTCATCTTCAAACTTAAAACAGAAATTACCAACATAAATTATTCCACGAGCATTTTTCGGTATTTTCGGTAAAATATTCGGTAAAAACAACGTTTCATAATAAATGAACTCAGTAGCTAATGGAAGCAAGAAACTTTTATCCGTTGCATGCAAAAAAACAATCTCCCACCCATATATTTCGCCCCCCTCAAAAAAAAGATGGAAAAAATTGAGTGCATGTCAGTTTTTCAACTCTTCGCCTGCACTTTTGCATTTCGTTTTCGGCATTCCAGAAAAATGGTTTCCCACGTTTGCAGATAGAATTTTGGGGCAAAAAATGGAGGGCGGTCGCTTCTGTCTGTCCGAAGGCGCTAAACTTTACTTCCCTACGCTGCTGGCAGTTCTCAAGATTCATCTGAAAATCCAATCATGGCGGAGAAATAGGGTTTCTTTTTCAGGCTTGGCGAGCTAAACTTCTCGCCAAATTAAAATCGTCCGAATATGAGGTATTAATTTCTTATCAGTGATGAAATTAAAATTGTACTTTGTTTTCAAATCCTATATGCAGGGTGTCCGAGAATTGTTGGACCCATTTCAAAAACTAATAATAAATCTAATATTATTACAACTACGGTTTTTTAAAAATGAGAGCGCATTTGTAAACGTTTTTTTAAAGATAGGTAACACGCCATTATGGTGGTCTAGTTTGTCGTAAATTATTGGACATCTCCCCTTTTTGAGAGCCATTGTCTGCAAAACTATTAAAACCAGAAGAAAAAAAAAAGAATGTCTTTGTAGGGAATTTTACGCTCTTTAATTTGTTAAAACAATTGTAATTTGAAAACTGCATAGTTTTTGAGATATTCAAGAACTAAAAAAAGGAAACCAGAAAACGCGCATCGTCTTCTGCTGATCGGTTGCTATTGCGTACGGAAATGTCTCGCTGTAGCAAATTTAGAACGCCTTAATGGTACGCCACCTAACTGCAGAAAAAAACTTTTTTTATTTGCTATCTCATTTTTAAAAAAGAACTCAGTTGTAACATTATTAGTTTTTTTAAATAAATTTTAGAAATGGGTCCATTAAGTTATAACTACCCAGTGCTTTCACATCTATGAACTGTCTTTGCAATTTTGCGTATGCACTTCCCTGCATACTTAATTTCAACAACCAAACAAAAGACTAATCCATTTAGAGGGAGAGGCGATGTGAATGTGCGGGAAATTCCCACGGGTATACTGGTATTTAGAATTTATGCAGAATCCTGTAAGATGAAGATGATAATTTTAAAGAAACACCTGTGATCCACAGCTATATATAACAATTTTCCAATTTGTTTGACTGGAGTTTAGATTAGTTTAGTTACATTAACATAAAGTTTTGAATTAACAGGGGGGGGGTATTACTGGACGTATCTCGTAATTCTGAACCATGATCAGATGACGAGAACGACATCTGAGCCGACACCCCTCACTCTCCAAACCACACCAGAGAGAGAGCGTTTTGACTGAGGATGAAAAGTTTCGACCTGAAAAATACTGTCTTCTAATGGTATTTCACTGTAATAAAAATGCTTCACGGACGCATTTATTTGAACCCTTTGACTCGGATGACATAGAAGAAGCGAATCCATGAAGTCAATGAGTATTCACATGGTACTCGCCAAATACGCTCTTCAATTTTATCTTGTAATTCCTTGTGAATCTTGCAAGTGGAAAAAAGAGTAACGTCGTAGCATGGCGTTCAACCACGCAAAATTTGATGTTAGGTTATTTATTCAGTTATATTTGTCATCTGAACATGACCTCACTCAAATTGACTCCTTTATTTGATGCAATTTCACTACCACAGCAGTGTATGTAACTAGCAATAACAGTTAATGCGCCTTTAAGCAAGAGTG
Organism: Araneus ventricosus; assembly: GCA_013235015.1. NCBI lineage: Eukaryota > Metazoa > Arthropoda > Arachnida > Araneae > Araneidae > Araneus > Araneus ventricosus. The sequence continues at coordinate 307,334 of BGPR01000426.1, read as the reverse complement.
TTTCGGTTTATTCGCAAGCGTTGCTCGTATATAGCAATTAAAATTTGCACGCTATTTAATAAACACAAAGGGAAATGTCACCTCACATTAGACAGCTAATACCACCGAAGATAATATTTGGTATAATTTATGAAATGTGTCTTTAAAATTATATGATGACTTTTTATTTTCTCACACACGAAAATATTGAAATCGTTAAAAAAATTTAACCTTGATTTTTTGACGAGTCTTCACGTTTTAGACCACCCTGAGTCCGAAAAAAACCATTTTTGGAACTTTTGTCAGTGTGTCGGTGAATACGATAACTCAAAAACGCAGCAAACCAGTTGGATGAAATTTAGCACGCAGTCTTTACAATAACATTGTAGATCTTTATTCAAATTCGGGCAAATTCCTTCAATGAGAAATCTCTTTTATCTTAATGTGCAAGAGAGTACGATTGCTCAAATGCAAACTTCCTTTTCGTTCTTCTACATTAATAATAAATCTACATCTCAAGCAAAATACTATCTGTATATATACTATTTAAAAAATTTATTTCCTTCTGACTAGTACTACTAACTATCTGTTTCGGAATAATACTATCTGCGGGGTGATTAATTATCCAATTGATTAGAGCTGCGGGGATGTGAAATTCTAAGAATAGAGTATATGTTTCATCCTATATGTAAAGATAAAACAAATCATGATTTAGTATCTCTACTGACGGTCAGGAAAATGTTTAAAACGCTGCTCATGTAATTATTTGTAATGTTGCAAAAGATTTCAAGACCTTTTAATGCTTTGTTTAATTGAATAACATGAATTTCCCATGATATTTTGGGACAGTAAACAGAACAGTTCGAATAACGAAGTATCCAATGTACTATATCTTATCCATTTGTTAGTACTTATTAAGAAATTGGATATGAAATGCAATAAGTTTACATAATATCCAGATTTAAAATGCAAAATTTAGTTTACTATGTTTAACAACGCCAATGACGTTTAAAAACAGGTTTCCAAATAATTTTTATTGCGTTTTTAATTATTTTTTTCTATTTAAATGACTTTATGCGCTTGTTGTGTATCTGTTTTCTCACTTTCACACATTTAATGATTTTACAACTTTTACCGGAACAAGAAAAATAATTCTTACACTTTAAAAAAACTTCTTAACTATTAAAAACCCTTTATTTTGGTTGATATTGTATTCATTTTTGACGCACGATAAGACAGAAATTTTACATTTTTAAACTGGAAAAATATAGTTAATTTGAATAAATCCGCAGTTTATTCATTGCGGTAATTCTGTATGCAATAACTCTTTTATTTAAAAGTTACGTTATAGCTTTTCATTTCTCGGAACAAGTTACAAGCAATATATTGCTGTCATTTAAAAAAAGAACCCTATAGTTTTAAAATAAAAGGAACTGCAACCGAAATTTAACTTCCTTGGAACTTCAGAAAATGACCCAAACAAAGCACTTTTTCCATCGCCATTTTTTCCTTCATTGTTTTGTTTATCTACACAACTTACACTCTTAAATATAATAATTAAAACAACTTTTATTCAAGTCATTGACTATAAAGAATTAAATAGATAAAAAGTAATATATCACATTCACCCACCCCGAAATCATGAAAATCGTTGAATTTCTGTAAAACGGTTTCCTCAACGCGGTTAACGTTCCTGTAAAGAAGCAAACATGCAGGGGCTACATTTATAAAATGAACGTTGATGAATTATAACATTTACTGTTACTAAATTTTTAGTTTTTAATGATGCAATAAAATAACTTCATTTTCGCGTGCCTTGAAAATTTTTCTATCGCATTAATGATATATATGGTACAAGAAAATGACGGGAAAATTCCATAACTGCCGTAATGGTATTTATTATATGGTTGAAATTTTTCGGTTCGATTTTCATAAGATTCAGAACTTCACACTTTGATATATTACTACTTGGTTTCATAATAAATATGATACTTTAAAAAATGAAGTTGTGTTAATGAGTTTCTCATAAAAATTTTGCATATATTTCAAATTTCAAAAATTTTATTTCGAGAATATGAAGTTTCAGATAGTTTTGCAATAATACGCAATGGGAAATTTAGCACTCATATATTCTCAACATTTTCCTTACGGGTAGTGCAGATTTTCTACAACTAAACCATTAAGACTTCGTTATCCTAATGGAACTAATCTGTCTTTTTACCACCCTGTCCCATTATCACCCCATATTATGATGATTAGATTCACTGCTAATGAAGGATAACAAAATCTGTTACACCACGGACGGTTGGATGGGACTACAGATTTTTTCTTTCAATTACTTGAAAGGCGGGAAAGCTTTTCTCTGCTTATATGACAGAATCCTCGTTTTAATAAGATATTTGAGATTTTATCCTCCTTTAATCTGAAGATTAAATTTGAAAAAAGTGCCGCGTTCGAACATCATAGAAATGAATTGAAATTAAACAATGATCAGTATATGACCGCAAAATTTGATATTACTTTCGATAATAAATAACATTTTGATATAACAATTAATTGAATATTTTATTTTTATTATTATAAATCACATTCCTTTTGGAAGATGCTTTAATATGTCCTTGAATCCACCTGATATGAAGATGAAGGATCATTTTTGTTGATACTTTCTGTTAGAGTATGTAAATAAAGACATCGCTTCTTCTTGCAATTCATAGGGAAGGGTCATTTTTTTCAAAAAGACATTTCAAGAGATACTAACCACAATCTTTTTAAGCACTTTATTTTTACTGGACTTGTTTCATTTTTGTAATGCAATTTTGTAATCAATTTTTTGCTCACGTCCTGATGTGCTAGAAGTTTGGTGTTCAGTTGTGTGTTCTTGATGACAATTCACTATTCAATCTGTCAATTGAATGATTTAATTAAATTTTGATTCAATACGAATGGAGCCACCTGGTCATAAATCTGAGAAAAAAATTGATTTCAGGAAACCATATTATGTATAATAATGAATTATAAAATTAAAGACTAAAAAGCAGAAAATAGTTAAAATAAAAATATTACTTTTCTTCCTTCCTGTTCCTTCTTTCGATATGCAAAACAGTTTTAAAAATGTCTCGGCGCAGCGCATTTAAAATGTATGTTGTGATCATTAATTGTCTCCATTATGTAAATCTACATAAATGAGCGTTAAGTATTTAAGAGAAATAATTTTTTAAAAAATTAATATAATTTTTTAATTAAAATTAGTCAATTAAATATTTATAATTATTGAATTAAATGTTGTTTATTAAAACTTTCCTACCTTAAAGTAACGAACGTAATATTAAATTATTAAATTAATAAGTTATTGAAGAATTGGAATTTAATTTAAAATTAATGAAAATTAATTTATTTAACTATAATTATTTATTATTTTTTCATTAAAAAAAATAAAATAAATAATGATAAGCCTACTTGAAATCAAAACATAAATACACAAATTATTAACTTAATAATTCATTAATTTTTTTAAGAATAATTTTAAAATTTAAATGATGCAAATAAGCATCAATGGGCATTTAAAAAGAAATAATCAGAGTCGCCAAAGAGTGATAAAATTGCCAACCGAGGCACCCCTGCCAAAACATCTCTCAGAGGGCGTCAGCTGGCCAAAGGCACACTCTTCCTTTCAAAAAGTAACGGCGACTTAATTAAATACGGGTGGCAACACGAGTAGAAGCGCTCGCCGCTAATTCTTTACTTCACTTCTCTTGGAAGGATTATGATCCATTACTGGGAAAGAAAATTTCCGCGAAATTCCTTTTAAAAAATATTTTTCGCGGAAAATTAAAATCCCGAGGTGTAGTGGGATGAAAAAAAATAGACGAAAAAAAATAAATAAAAACTAAAATACCATATAATAATGCCGGTGGATATTATATGTATGTATGCAGGAGTTCTGAGTTTACTTTTATAATCAGGAACACGTGTTGGATTTCGCATGCTTCGCTTACGGGTTTTGTTGGGAGAAACGCAACACGCTATGGCGAGTGGGAAAATTTAAAGAGAGAGAGAACAGCACTTCCTTTTTCCTCTTCTTGTGTTTAATTTAATTTAAAATCCTTCGTTTTTAGTGTTTTATCGTGTCTCGAGTTTATTGTTTTCTCTTCTTGGGTTCTTATTCTTAATTCAAGACGGAGAGAAGTATTTGAGACGCTGCAGTAGATTAAAATTCTTTTCGGATTTTCTGTTTTTCTAGTTCAAAGGGAAGCCTGGCTGTCTTAAAAAGGAATTTGATTTTTGTTCCTGTGAGTTACTGAAGAATTCGTGCAATTCTTTTGGCACTTCTATAGTAAATTCTTTCATTCGAAATAAGTTTTGTTTTCTCTGTCTCTGTTTTTTCTTCCTTTTTCCTAATTATAGTGTGGCCCGTCTGGTTTCTGGAAGTTTTATACAGATTTTACTTTTAAAGAAATTTAAATGGAGTCAAAATATAAATCTAATATAAATTCATCAGTGAAACCTAACTTCTTATTGAAAATATCTCATACTCTACTTATGTTTTGAAAAAAAAATTATTATTATTTGCTTTATCACTAAAAATAACCGGAAACTTCAGCTGAGTACTCATTTGTTATTCCTGTAAAAGTTTTCAGTAATTTCTGGGAGATAGTCTCATTGTAACCAAAAGCTCACCTTAACAATGTGGCATGCTTTGGGTTTAGTTTTGTTGTATATTTAAGAGAATAGATTATGTATTTTGTAATTCTACCCGTTGACCGATAGGGATTTCATTCAGTCATTCAACACCCAAGACAGTCAACTCAATTTTGATTTCAGAGTGTAAACAAAAGGATGCCAACATCGCACTGTGTACCCCCACCCAAGTACTGACAACGTCCGATGTTTCTTAATGTGGACATCAGACGAGAACCGGTGCTTTCAACGTGGTATAACCTTGAACCGTGGCTGACGTATTGGATTGTAAATTTCACACAGATTTACAGATTCAATGTTAAGATCTTTTAACAAAAATTCATCTATTTAACATGTTGCTTGTTTGGAGTATCTCGTTCGCATACACCCGAGCAAAAACCTAAGGAAGTCAATCATTTGACAGATTTGATCCAAATTTTGATACAGATTTAAAACTCTGATGAAAAAAAGCATATATCAGATTTGATCCATCTGCCTCATTGCATTTTTGAGTTATCGCAGTCACTTGCTCACAGATGAATTAAAATATTTGACTTTGGGAATTTCGTCTAAAGTTTGATTCAGATATAAAAATTTGGTGTAAAAACTACAAACTGAATCTCATTCGTCTAGCTTTGACCATTATTGAATTATAGTGTTCACACAACGACAGACATGCACAGTTTAAAGCTTTTTCTTTTTTCGGACTCTGAGAGGATTAAAACATAAATTGGTCAAAAACGTGTGGTCAAATTTTTTGACGACTACAATACTTTCTCTTTGCATACTTCGTATACGAGAAGGTACAATTTTAAGGAGTGAAAATAGAGTTTGGAAATAATTCTTTCAAAGACTATTAATGGCGAAAATTTTAGAAACATATACACATGTACTGAGTTATCGTGATCACACACCGACAGACAGGCGCAGTTTAAAACATTTACTTTTTTCAGACTCAGAGAGATTTAAAACATAAATTGATCAAAAACTTGTAGTCAATTTTTTTTGACGACTACAATACTTTCTCTTTGCATATTTCGTATACGAGAAGGTAAAATTTTGATGTGTGAAAATAGAGTTTGGAAATAATTCATGCAAAGATTATTAATCACGAAAATTTTAGAAACATATACATAGTAAAGAAAATAAAATCAAGGCAAATTAAAACGTCAATCGAATTCATTTCCACTGAATTTTAAGTTCTAACTAGAATTAATTCAGAACACAGATTTCCGTTACAGGAAATTCATTAGAATGGTAGGTTGTAATATAAGCATAATTAGAGTGAAATCCATAGAAATATTTAAAGTGCTTCGAATTTCATGAAACATTTGCACACATAAATGTCAACGCATGCTGTGTAATACGTGCTTAGTTTCGAAATACATTCACTTGAATTGCCGCGAAAAGAAATCTGTTAATGTTCTCTGGGGTTAAGTTGTTAGAGCATTGAACTGTTTGTCCGTGGTTCGAATACTGGACACGAGAATATGTTCAAAGAGCAAATATTTTAATTCAGAAAGTTGTTTAGTAATATTCTACTTCATTCTTTAAAATTCTAGTTGACTAGAATTTTCCTTAAGTGTATAACTGCTGAACCCCACAAATTATTAGCAAGTTGACAGTTCTCTTCTGTTACAGGTTGCTGCTACTGGCTAATAAATCTATTTTAAATTGTATTCTTCAATTCATTGAAATTTCGACACAATATAAAATAACATTTTCGATACTGGGAACAGCTTCATCGATTTAAAGTAACTTTTTAAGTGATTTTTTTCACCAATACTTTAAAAACTCTCTTTTTAAACACATAGTTTCGTTTTCCTTATGCTTATCTTTATATCTGTTTTAAGTAGCAAAGTCGGTAATTCGGCACAGTCAAATTTATATTTATATATTATTATAAGTAAGCAATTAAATTTTTTATATCTATAATAAAAGCTAATGAACTTTACTCAGTTCTGAAACGAAGGCTAATATCTGTTACCAAATATTCCGTTCATTTACTCAGCAATGAAAAGGAGATTGAAATGAAAAGTGTAGTTTTAAGAAAAGAGGAAAAAAAAGTATGTGTACTTTAAAAATAGCGACTCTGAGTATGTGATAATTTTATTTTTGGAATAATCACAGACTCAAGAAAAATAAAAAGAAATCAATCAATCAACTCAAATGAATATCAACAGATAATATTGGTTAAGATGATGAACATCTGAAATTCCATGTAACAATCACACAGGTAAAATGCTAATTTTATTTTCTATAGAAGCGTCCCGTTTTGAAACTGAAAGGGCTATACGGGGATGAAACATGTCTTATTGAGCTGTGATCACATGGCGAGGACGGCAGCATAGAAAATGACGTGATAAATAAAAAAAAACTGCTGATTAAGCGTTTTTCTGAAAATAGATATAGACCTGCGTTGTTGTTTTTGACTTAATTTATTTTATGTAATTTTCTTCAATATGACCTCATTAAGACAGAATATTATTGAAAAGTATTTAGAATACAGTTGCCTAAACTTTTTTCATTTTGAGAAGACAAAAAAATTCACAGTCCCATTTGCATCCAGAAAACTTTGTCGAGCCCCAAACATTGGAAAATATAGAAGAAAAAGATTATTAATTGATGATAAATAAAAATAATAACTTAAAATAGTTGTTCAGCAAATTTTAATGAAATATTCTCAGCCAAAAGAATTTTTCTTATCTCTTGAAATTTAAATAATTTCTTGATACTTAAATAATAAATTAATTAAGCGTTTTCTTTCTTTGCTCTTTTGGGACAAAAAAAATGTTTCGCGGCCCCATTTTCGTCCAAAAAATTCATCGCGGCCTCAAAATTGAAAAATAAATAAATAAATTTCAATTAATGATAAATGAAAATAGATTTAATTCAAAATAGTTGTTTCGCAAATGTTTATGAAAAATTCTTAGTGAAGATTTTCTAAACTCTTGATTCTTACAAATAATTTTTAACTCTCCTAGCGACGAAGACGGCTTTTGTTCTTCATATTCAGTTCAAAAGCAGATAATTCGTATTTATATGTATATTTACTTAAACATCCATGAATAAGGTTTTCTTAAGATTTCAGAGTTGTTATTGAATACAAATTGGTTGATTCACTTTAAAAGACAAGTTTTCTAACCCGAAAGCTATACGATCAAAATAATTGGGCGCTCGGGGGGGTAAGCAACAGTAACTATTTTTTGTCCCTTTTGGCAAGAAAAAAAAATTCGTAGTCCTCCTTTTCGTTCAAAATATTATGTTCGTCACCTCAAAATCAGAATCTAAACACGAATAAACATTATTTAATGATAATTAATAATTTAAAATAGTTGGTAAACGTATTTTTAATTATGTCAAGGTGATTTTCTGAGATATTGATGCTTAAAAACAATACAGAACTGAACGAAGGCATTCTTGAAATTTTAGTAACCCAATTTTGCTCTACTTAACCCCACTTGGGGGTAGCAACCCATACTTTAGGATGCTCCGGTTCAGATTATGAAATAAATTTAATCTATTTAATCATAAATATAATATAATTCACAGGCTGCAGCCCCAATCTACTAATTATCTAAACTACTGCCTATCCACCACAGGATGGACCATTATTAGTGCACTAGCATAAGAAAAAGATTTCATATATTGTATTTATCCTTTAGTAAAATCTGTGTTCCACCATTTGTCTTACTACTTTACATACCTAATCAGAGAACCTTTTTATGCGTCTACACTTTTTTCTACTTCACATACAAATTTCGTGTGACAATAAATAAAAAACAATAATTAATGATCAATAAAAACAAATTGAATTTAAAATAGTAGTTCAGCCAATTTTAATAAAATTTTCTAATTCAAGATGATCTTTTAAAGTTTTGATGCTTAAAAATAATTTTTAAACATCAATATTTTTCTTTGTTGCTTTAGGGCATAAAAATATTCTGCGGTTCCATTTTCGACGAAAAAAATTTTGTCGTCATCCCTAAATTAGAAAATAAATGCGACAAAAAACATTAATTAATGCTAAATAAAAAGAAATCCCGTCTAAAAATATCTTTTAAGCAAGTTTTAATAAGATGTTCCAAACTAAGAGGATTTTCTGAAGTGATTTTCTGATGCTTAAAAATTGTGATGAGCCGAAAAATTGAGTTTTGAAAATTTTAGTCGTCCAATGTAATTAACTATAGATGACCCTATCTGGGGTCGCAAACCACAGTTTAGGATCCTCTGGTTGAGAATGCGAAAATTTTAATTATAAATATACTATATCCACTGTTAAAATTATAACATTTTAAACACATATATACTATAATTCCCCTTCTGTAATACCAATCCATTAATTATCTAAACTATATTCCTAATCCACCATAAGATGGACCATTATTAGTGCACTAGCACTACCTCAAGAAAAATATTTCGTGTATTGCATTTACCCTTTAGTAAAATCCGTGTTCCACCATCCGTCACGCTACTGTACATATCTAAGCAGGGACCCTTTTTATGTGTGTCTCCATTTTTTCCCCTTCCTCTCCAACCAGCTATACGTCTTCTAGAGAAAGACAGGTCTACAAACTTCGTGTCTGCACTAAACATGAGGAAAGGGGTCCACAGATGGTTCTACGAGCAACGGATCCCACAGTTTCAGTGTTGGAGCAAACTCAACAAGCTCCCAGTTCTGCTGCAGTACTTACAGGAGGGCACAGGTGGTATTTTTCCCTGGCCAAAGTGATGCGATTTTTCCCTTTTATTTTCCCTAATCCCAGGTGAGTTTGATTCTGAAAGGTGATTTGTAGAACATTAAAGATGGATGTAATCCGAGGGCCCGACACCTTGAAATGGGGGGAGGGGGGCGAATACTGTTTCGATGTTTTTGGGAATGGAAGTGATGTAAAATGAGAAATGTGTGTGTTTAAAAATAAAGAAGATTCAGGTGTTTCAGAGAAAAAGTGTAAAGATTTTTAAAGATTGTGAAGTATATTATATTTTCTGTTTCTTCAATGTTGCGAATGAATACCTAAATCATTTCTCTGCAAGGTTATTATGCCAAAGTTTCGTTCATGTGGATATTATTAGCGAAAAATTATGTAAATCCGAACTGATGTTTAAGATCTTTGGCGCTCTTCTTTTGTCTTTATAATAGTTTGTTAAACCAAAAGAAATAATTAATTTTCTATTGACTGTCTAATATTATGCATACGTATCATTAATAAAAATTTTTAGATTCAAAAATATTCACAAGAAAATTTCCAAATGAAACATTATACGACAAAACAACGAAAAGACTGTAATTTAAGTTAAAGACTGTTCCGCTATTTTAGTAGTAACATAATAAACTAAAAGAAATTAATTCTCAGTTGACTTTCTGTTGTACATTATGTATACATAATTACATTCACTAAGAATAATTTTTAGTCTCAACAATATTCTCAAAAAATGTCAAAATACAACATTTTACGAAAAGATAACGAAAGAAAAATTAAAATTTGAGAAATAAATTTAATTCCACGTTCACAAATTTAATGTATTCGGAATGCACTTATATCAAACTCCATCTCGACACGTGCTTTTATTCATCAAATAATGACTTAGTTTTTCTGATTTGAATAACATGAATGGAGGGTGTTTAAAATGACGTAATAATGCATCTGCTTTTCATAAAAATCGAAAGATACGACGCAGTTTAAAGCAATTGCCAATAACAGCAGGTGAATGCATAGCCACATTTGAATTCAACCTAATATACTTGGAAGAGTAATTAAAAACTGTGGCAATCTGAAAAGCTTTAGCCTTCTCTATTTTGGAAGAACGAAACTCCTGTATGTAACACAGAAAATTGTTGTTACACTTTTATACAACATAAGCTCATTTCTGATTAGTTTTCAGAAAATTCTGAAATTCATTTTCACGATAAATTCGTAATAAAACGTTGATAAAATTGGAAATTTTTGTTTAACCCGTTTTTTCCCGAATTAATTTACCAGCAACTTTTCAATTTTATTTTGACATCATTAGATACGTTTTAATGCAGAATAATAATAATAGAAAGATGAAAAAAGGTTTTTTTTAATAAAATACTTTAGTTAATTTGATTAATACTTAAAAAAATTTAATTTTTGTCTTCAACTGCCATCTAAAATATTTCTGCTAGCTGTCGGAAATATTTTCCTCGTGTTCATGTGAATACTGTCACGAAAAACGGCCAAATTACAAAGATATAAGCGTGATCAAAGTAGTACTTTTAAGTACAGTAGGAAAATAAAGCGTTAAATTCAACAGGTCATAAGTTGAAATAGGAATGCTTTCTTAATTAACATAATTTAGAAAAATGGTGGACAGAGCATGCACTTTAGCAAAATTGTTGAGTTGTGGTACAATTCACGGCGTGGTGATTTTCCTGGCCTTCTGTGCGTGAAACACAAGTGCAGTGCAGATTTTTTTTAAAATCATCCATGGAAAGGCATCCTGCCTTAGATATCCTCTTTGGCTGATTCAGGTTTTTATCTTTCACTGAAATCAATTCATGCACGCGTGAAACATATCAAATAAGCCTCGCCAATATAATTTTGGAATCCATTGCGTTTCTTGCTGGAAGAAAAATGAAATGACTCTACAAGAGAGGGTAAAAGGACGTGCAGTTGTATGCTCAATGAAATGCGCTGTTTTCCAAGCGACTTTGACATCACGTAAACAGTTTCGATTCTCGTGCGACAGGAAAGTCTGTTTTATCCCCTTGATATTGAAGTTTGAAGAAACGACCGATGATCAAAGTAATAATTCACTGAATGAGTGGAATCGCGTTAGAACCAAAATGATAGTTGATCTTTGCTTTTAGTTTTTGTAATGGTAAAAAGGTTAGTGAATTAATTCTTATCAGCCATTCAGCGGTAAATTAAATCATATTACCTTAAAGGATTTATCGAACAATTTTCAAAAAATTACCTTTGACTTTCTATAGTTAGTTAGTTCAGTTATATTAACGTCCCGTTTCTGAAGCAGCACGAGAACTATTTTCGGACGGACCTCGTAATTTTGAACCGCGTTCAAATGATGAGGACAACACCTGAGCTGGCACCCCCTCTCCAAACTTCCGCACCACAACAAACTTTTCTATTGTATGGTTTTAATCAATATACCTGGTACATGCTTGGTAATAGAGTATTGTCATTTTTAAAGTTTTAACTGATTAGTTGTGCGGGTGAGAATTGATTAGTTTTTATATTTTTTAAAGGAAAATGGGAAGGAAAAATTGATTGCCAATTCATTTTGTGTGTAGAGTTTGTGTGAGTTGTTCGATTTTGGGGTCGATATCATTTGCCTGTGTTTGCTTTGAGTGTGTGTTTTTTTTTTTTTGTATTTGCGATGCATCTCACACATTGTATTTTATGGGTGGAATGCCATTGGTAATTAAAATTAGGAATGTATTGTTTGTTTCTCCCCGGCCATGGTAAATTTTTATTAGTAAATAAGTTTCACTCCATATGCTGTTATTTGCATTGTCTCCTTGGCCGGGTGAACCCTTGTAATGTGATATGTGTTGTTTATATGTACTTTTATATACATATGTTTATATGTATTTACTTTCCACTCATGTTACGGGGCGTAGTATGTATATATGAGGAAAGAATTTAATAAAAGCGAGTAGGGCGTACGTCTTCCCGCTGCTGCTGGTCGGTTCTCTTCCCCTCCGACTCTTTAATGCCTTAAACACAGTAGGGTAGGCTGGGTCTGGGTGGGTTGTGCTGCACCACAACAGCGGGAGGACGTTTGACGTATATCTTGTTTTCATTATAAATTTATATAAATCAGTTTCAACTTTTTCTCGCGTTATTTTCTATCAAACTCAAGCATGATCTTGTTTTGTATAAAAGTCGGTGAGGTCTTTAAAAATGCTTCGACAAAAAAATTGAAAAGAATTCAAGCAAGCCTTAAATAGCCTTCCAGTTGGTCACTTGAGAAAAGTGGAGATTTTTGTTCTTATTTTTAATTGCGTTAATGTGTAACATTTCAGTTTATATTAATAATAGAAGCATGTCTTTTGAATTTGTTTCAAAATTTACAATGAGAGATTTTGAAAATTATTTCCCAAATTAAATTGGTGCACCGCCAATTTTCCCTATATGCGTTTTTGATTCATTTAATTGATATTCCAACACACAATAATATAATATTTCTAAAAGCATAATTTGAAAGTGGATGTTTTTCCTGTGGAAGCCAAGACTACGCGTTTTTATTCAGATACACTTTTCAAACAGGATCACAGCAAAACTGAGAAAAAGGATACTTTATGATAATGTTTAAAAACTTACCAATAGATATGTAAATTTCGGAGATTATAAATGTCATCCATTCTATCATCTCCATTTAATCAGAGGTCACAAAATGATGAATTTCCTAAATTATTAGTCGGTTTGTACAATATTGTAAATAATTTCGTAACGCAAGTATGCGTCCACTTAAATCTATGTATATAACTTTCCATTTTTCCTACGCTGTGCTCCAAAATAATAACAAATAATAATTAAGACTATCATCCTTTCCATGCTGACACTCCACTGTCCTCAAACCGAAACCCATTTTTCCCTAAAAATCCCTACCCGCTATCAGATTTCCCTCCCTTTAGGGGAGAATGCAAAACAAGTCGCCAAGAGATTTCTAACGATCCATCTGCGAATTGCGAACGGGCGAACAATTTTGAAAATGAAGACAAGTGGCGAGATTCGCAGAGCATTGTTACCATGTCGTACACGGATTGTATTCCTGCACCCCTGCGCCAACCCCCTCCTGTATGCACGCACTCATTCATGTAGGCTTGCATGTAATTCCATATTGTAAGTATTCATAGCCTAGATACGAAACTAAATTATTCAGTTGATAATTCCCTAAATCGTTAAGGTTTGGGTTGAAATCGTAGATGACCGAGTAATCGTGCCATGTTCGAACAAGGAATTATGGTTTGAATGAGAACGATTTTTTAAATTTTTGATATGTTGTTCGTCCAGATTTTGGAATTTTGTTTTTTATGTCTTTTAATTCTTGCTGTAACTCAAAATTCTGCATTATTGGGGGAAATAATGTGAAAGTTTTTAGTTGATAGTGGTTGTTTTCTGGTTTTACATTACTTAGGATTCGTAATATTTTAAATGTCTTGAATGTTCTGAGCGAAAAACAAAACTGGAAAAAATTGAGTTTCAAAAGTTTTCATCTTTTCTCGCTTGGATTTAAAAAGATGCAAAAAATTGAAAAGGACTTTTGGAAGGGTATCCTTGTTGGACGTAAAAAATGGTTTCTTTCATTAAATTTCGTCTGGAATATTTAATCATTTCACATATTCTTAACCATGTTAATGTTTTTTGAATCTAAGTTAATCTAAATTTCACTTAGAGCATTTTTTTCTAAACTTTCTCATAACAGAATGTTAACAATAAATTTGTGTAAAATGGATAAGTATCTATTGTGAAACTATACTACCCCGATTCGTGAAATTATACTAAAACGATAAAATAGTAGTATATACTGTATAAACGTTTTAAGTGATAATTCGGACCGAATTTTGGGGGAAAATAATCTGACATTCGTATTTACAAGGGCACACGTAAAGGTATAACATGGTAATAACAAAATAGCGCAAGGTCCGAACTCTTATCTGGGCGTTTCTACTTAAAGCATTTGATGCTTAGTTAGAAAGTTCTGATGAAAAAGTAACTTATACCAAGACCACACAAGGGCAGAAAACTTTCCCATTAATCAGATAATAGTTTATTATGATTGATGAAAGTATGGCAATCGGAGATAAATTGAAGAATTGTATATAATTATTTCGCTTCAAATAAACTGATCCATTTAAACACATTAATTAGTACTTTAATTCAACAAATTCAAATAAGAATCAATCCAGGAATTAATTATTAATCCAGCTTCCAATGTTTGCATATGCAAATAATACCTTATATTGCATACAAAACTGTCGCACATCAGGAAGCGAGTGTAAAATCGATTACCAAATTCCAACTTTACAAACATGAAATCAGTCAATAAAAGCGTGCAAAAATCTATGATCTAAAGCGTATATTAATTTATAGACTGTTGCATTAAAAGTAAATTCATATTTAAGAAATTAAATGAAAGACAAAAAATATGTAAAATACACTGAAAATAAAAGTCAGCTGTCAGCAGAAGTTAAAAATTCTTAATTATAGATAAACGGAAACGAATTTCGAAAAGTATATTAATTTCTAAACTGCTGCATTAAAAGCAAATTCATATGCAATTAAATGAAAGACAATAGAGTATGAAAACTTCACTGAAAACGAAAGTCAACCATCGGCAAAAGTTAAAAATTCTTAATTGTAAAAAAAAGAACGAAAACGAATTTCGTTCGTCTTATTTTCTTCCTTTTTTCTTTTTTTATTCCATTCGTTTCAATTTAAAACGGTAGATATACCCCCTCCCCCTTCTATTCTACTCATTTTTCTCCTGGTACGAAGTTTCTGAGATCTTACATCTAATACGCGTGGTTGTCTAATTTTCTATCTCGCTTCCTCATTCCAAGACTATGCAGTGTAAATGAAGAACGAATAGCACAAAAAATAATAAATAAAATAAATAAAAAAACAAAACCCGAATTAAATAAATCCCCCACCCATCTTATTTCAGAAAATAAAACACGGACTATTTCCTTTAAAAAAAATTCCTCCAGCTAGAATTTGAAGAGGATGGGGAAAAAAATATTAAATAAAAAAAAATCCCCCCTTCTTCTTTTCCAAACAGCAGCTGAAGTTGACTGCACGCAAAAAAGCAAAAACCTTCATCAAAAGTTCCTCTAAGAATAGAGAGTGTTGGTGGCGTGGGGGGTTGAGGTTTGGTCTGTTGGGGGGGGGGGGGTAAAACCGCAAGATGGAATGAGAGAAACGCCTTTATGATTAAGGAGATGGAAAAATGGGGGGAAAATGAAGGTGACTGCGTTCTTTTTTTTATCATTAACACAAGGAAATATTTTCATAGTCCGTGCTTCTATGAATCTGATTTTGACAAGGTTTTGCTCACCTCTTTTCTTATCAAAAGGGTGTCGAAAATTGAGTTATTATTCCTTCTTTTTTTAAACCTGAGGGGCTTCCATTTTCTTTTAATTTTACGTGATGGAACTTTTTCTTACCTTCCCCCACTTTTTTTTCTTCTTTTTAACTTTCATACCCTCAAGGAATCACGCACTGCGTTAAGCTAATGAAAGATTAAAGATTAATTAAATTATTTTTAATTCGAACCTGAGGTGAAAAGAGATGTAGAATGGGATTTTATTTTTTTTAGATTTGCTTTTTTTGGAGTGAATGAACATTTATTGCTGGAATAAAAAAGAGTTTGTGGTGTGAACAGAATTTTCGAAATGAGGAAAAAAAAAGGCTAACATTAGTAAAGTAAATGTGCTTTTTTTGCAGACATCTGCTTTTAGACTGATATTGAAAGATTGATCTGTGATTTACGGATAGGGCTCTTTTTAAAAGTCCAGTTATATAAAGAAAAAGATTTTTCTTATCATATAATAAAATCAAAGGTAAATTATTTTATGGAAATGTATTACAAAGGAAATTAAAATAGTTACACAAGGTGTTCATAAAGTTTATTAGATATTTAAAAAAATAACTATGCAAGTATATGTAAGAGAAAGAGTTCAAAAGAAAGATGTACTTATTTATTTTTGCCTCGTAAATTTTATATTTAGAAATTTATAATTTCCAATTAATTAGAAATGGCATTTTTAATTTAACGAATCAAAATTTAAATATCTTAATTTAAATTTATTAGAAATAACTTTTTAAACTTAGAAATTACCTATTTTAATTTAAATCAATTAGAAATTACTTATTAACTTAAATTTACTTATTTTAACTTAAATTAATTAGAAATAACCTATTTATCAGAATCACTGTTCACCAATGGCTTCTCTAGAAGCGAAAGTAGGTTATGTTCTTTGGTTGGTAGAATTAAAATCTCCCATTACTATCCAAAGAAAACAGTACAAGAAGAAGCACCATCCAGGAATTGCATATCCAAACGAATGAAAATAATTAATTAAAAGTTTATGTTAAGAATAGGCCACAAATTGACAGAATATGTGTTAGTGAAGAAGCCTAAATTTAAAATTTATTTAATAATAAAATTACTTTAAATGTGATATCTTCGCTCTAATTCTTTTTCAAAATTTTTTCTGTATAAAAGATACTTACATAGTATAATGATTAAAAATGAATCAAGTAATGTAATTCAATTGGGAGCGATGTTGTGGGCGATATTCAGATAATATTAAAATCGAGGTTGCTAGGTAACTTGTAATTAATTTTTATTCTATGATAACATTTTATGTTTCTGCATTTTGCTATCAGCGATGTATTGTTCAATTTGAATAACGGCACATGACTTTGAAATGTAAGATTATCTTTTGCATTCACATACAAAACAGTACTTTAAAAGTAGCATCTACTTTAAATTGCATACGAACTTTACGGGCACAGTGCTTTGTAAATTAAGCTTAAAGACAGTGAAACACAAAACATTTTACAAATAATTCAGAGGCTTTTCTTTTATAATGCGTAACAGGATTTGGACTTGGATCCAAAAGCAATATATGCACAGCAAAACGCATTCGCCATGTCTTTATTGCACAAGGTGGGGAATAGATAATCCGATTTTTTAAATATTATTTTTAATTAAAAGTTTCGTTTTATCATCAAATTCAAGTTCCTATGGAATCGACACGAGATCCAATTCCAGCGCAGATTTACTACAAGTATGAACATATTGGAAGTTACATCAAGTTTTATATGTTTTACAGGTAATATTAGTGTTGGCGACTGTATATTATATACATGTCGATATGCATCGTTTGATCTGCATTGTTATGATGATAAACTCTTGACTTTAAGGTCGAAAATTCTCGACAAGATTCGACCGAAGATTTATCAAGAATGAGGACCTGTTGCACGATGCATCAAGTTATGTGGTATTGCGACTGTGTGTACATGTGGTGTTATTAATTTGATATTTCATTGGTTTAGTGATAGAGTCTTGGTTTGAAAGTCGCAAATTCCAAACTAGATTCTTCAAGAATGTGGGCTTGCACGTTGCATAAAAATTTATATGTTTTAAAAGGATGTCCATTTTAACGACTGTATTATCATGCAGGGCCGTCTTAACATGTTTGAGCGTCCTGGGCTAGAAAAATTTGGCGCCACATTAGAATCTTAACTAAGAATTAGAGAGCCTGTGGCCCAGCGAAAATATTTACCTAATGCAATAATTGATGAGCAAAAAAATTAGAATAGAATAGAATAGAATAGAATAGAAAGTTAACCTGTTCTCTGATTAACGCTTTACAGTTTTGCAAATCAACGTCTTTTCAAAACAGGATTTTACAAGTAAGTTCCGCGTTCTACGTAACATCTATTACATGCATAATTTCGGATTTTCTCTATTATTGTCTCTCTATGAATATTTTTTGAAATAATGTATATATAAGGTATGCCCAAATGAAAAGGAGACTACAGTTATATGTAAAGAAATTTTAATAGCAATATTCTAATTACAGTTCATGTGGAACAGTACAACTATAAATAATCGCCATTGACATTGATACACTGATCCCAGCTCGTAGGAAAGGAGTGGATGGCTTCAGTGTAGAAACTGTTGGGTCAGGCAAACATCCATTCTCGCCGTCTTTTGATTCTCTGACAGATGCTTGGACACCCACTGTGCACAAACTTTACCAGAACCAAGTTTTTTGTGGATTATGTGATGCGCAGTTTCTTTCCTTATCGACAGTTCAACAGCAACTTTACGTGTGGTGATCCGACGACTCTGCCGTCACTGTTGCCCACAACGTGTATACCACCGGAATATGGTGCACCGTGCGAGACACTGCTCTCTGTACACTCCTTTCATCCTGCGATAAATTTGTGAAGCCTGCTCCCCTTCTGCGCGAAGAAATTGGATAATTGCTCTTTGTGCTGATCTGGAGGAATCCATCATGCAACGAACTGCGGAAACAACGCTCCAGAAATGAGGATATTGATGCAAAGCCGTTAACTACGCAGGTGAAACTGGGAATACCACCACGCAATTTATGGGCTAGCACATTAACTCACTGGGATTTGAGACAACGCCGATACAACTAAAGTCTCCTTTTTCATTTGGGCACACCTTATATGTTTATGTAACATTAGAAAATCCATGACTATCTAGTTACAACCCCTGATCATATCTTCACTTTTAATATAATAAAAAAAATTTAAATACATAATTTTGTTCAAAATTAAAATAAAATTAGTATTGTAAATTTTTAGGAGCCTTTGGATCAATGGCGTCCAATTAGCCCTTTGGATAAGATGACCCTGTTAGCATCTTGATGTGTTTCGATTGATGCTGCACTGACCTGGTGATAGGCTCTTGACTTTGAGATCACAAATTCGAAACTAGATTTCACAAAGATTCACCTCATCGGGATTTTAAAATGAACCCCCAACGCTGGTGAGGAGTGGGAGTTTGGAGAGGTGTGTTATCTCGGGTGACGCCCTCTTTATTTTCAAAATTAAGAGGTCAACCCCATGATAATCCTAGCGTAGATTCAAAAAGGGACATCAATGCAGCAAATCAATCAATTTACAGCTTTCTTTTAAAAATCGAGAAATCATATACGAATGTGAACTCAATTTTTGCGAAGAAAACAGGTAAATGGTACGGTTACGGTTACAGTCAGAAATTCCTTGTAAATCTTCTGTTCGTAATCTTTAATTAGATAGATACGTCCACGTACTAAAAATCGGTAGGTGTCTTTTATTCTGACAAATTAAGAAAAAAATCTAAAGAAGAGTCTTCCACTGATTTGAATGTCAACTAATCTCCTTTTAGGAGAAAAGTTTGTTCGAGAATGTGGCAATGAAAAGTACTTTAACTACTACTACCACGGCCAAGAGATAAGAGAGTAGCAAAGCTACTGCCATTCGAGACTTTCCAAACCAGTATTCCTATCGGGAGAATTATATACCAACAAAAATAAATAAATATAAAAAAGGAGTAGAATAAGAAGCGGCAAGGCAAACTAATCGGAAAAAGTAACGTAACAATAGAAAACCTTAGTTTCTTATTGAACCTGCAGCATTACTTGCCTGAAAAGGCTATGACTCCGAGAAAGAATAATAAAATAAAAAAAGAAAGAATAAAAAAAGTAGCGGGATTCAGGTCCCAACATTCCATTCCAGCCAATAAAAAGGAGGAGAAACACCTGCTACAATGTCACGTGACTCATTTCTAGGCCCTCCCTACAGTATCCCTACTTTGTTCCACTTCATATAATTCCATTGGAAATTGAAGAAAATCCCTACGGATTAGGGAAATGTTACGTGAGAAATAAATGGTGGGAGGAGAGGGGGACAGAAGACGAGGACTGAATTTTATTTTTACACTACTCCACTTATTAAAATAGAGAACGTTCTGTTCTGAAATGTGATGAATGCAACCCTAGAAACACTGCAAGTGTTTAAATAATTGCAGGTAGTTCTTAGTTTTTCACCAGCACATAAACCTGAATGTATCAACACTCCAGATTTTTCATTGACTAGTACCAGCGGAGTGTAACCCCACCCAGACTTTCTCGTGTATGTACATAATAGGCGCGTTTTAAATTTCGTAGCACACTGAAGAGAATCGAATATACATTTGGTCCTCTTTCCTTAAGTGGCGTAGCGACCGGCAGTGGCGGTGACTCGGGGGGCGGTCACCCCGCCTATTTTTTGCGGAAAAAATTAAATTTGTATTTCGTTTCAGCTGCCTAAAGCTGGGAATTGCTGAAATAATGAATGATGTCAAGGAAGCAAGCGAATCTTGTTATCAAATTTTTAAATTCGTTGTCTACCGCTATTATACAGGATACTTTTAGATGTCTATAAATATTTTGACCTCCCCCACTTTTGTCACCCAATCGTCGCCACTGGTGACCGGGGGGCAATGGGGGTATAGATACCCCGGGCGCCACACTTAGGGGGAGCCATGGGGACAAAGCATTACTACAGTTATGCTATTTTTTTCCAAGTGATGTGGCGAAAAAATAGTGCCATGCTCCAGGCGTTATTTATCCTTCTTAAACCACTGGGGAGAAAAAAATCATACCGCCCTCAGGCTTCATTTGCTCTCGCTACGCCACTACTTTCCTTTGGTTGATTGGGTTTTAAATTTGGTACAGATATTAACTTTAGTGTCAAGACAACATAGCAAATATTATGTTTCTAGTTCATTCAATTTTTGAATTGCAGTGGACCCCGGTACATTGCAGGGGATACGTTCCGCGTAAAATAAAAAGCGCCATACAGGAGCTATTATCGGGCGAATTTATGCAAATTCAAACTTGCGGAATTTGAACTCGTCAAACATGAATTTAGGCAAGTTCAATTTCTCCATTGACTAGCATGTTCAAACTAGTTGGTCAATGCAGAATTCGAGTGTGGAAGCTTTATATACTAATAAAAACAGAAAAAAATCCTTCATTCGAAATAGAAACAATGGGATCTGACCCAATGGATAAAAAAAAATCAAAAACTGTGTAAAAATGTTAAAATTTTCCTTTTTGTCATACGGGTTTGTTTATAACTCTGTATGAGTACTAATCGTAATTTTTTCGTCGCGTTATTCGAATTCACGTTATACGGGAGTCCACTTGTGACTTGCTTCCTAGAAATTTCTTGAGGTTCAAAAAATGCCTTGCAAAGTTTTTTCTTAATCTCATCGAAAAGGCATACTCCAATGTTCAAATCGATAAACTCACATCTTTATTCTTTTAGACATACTACATTACAAAAACAATCGGCATACTCTAGAAAATACAATCATTAAAAGCTATCATTAAATAAGCTCCAGTACGTCTGCTTATCTTATTTTTATTCATAATGTTAAAGCGATGCGATTTACCGCACACCACAGTACTGATCATTTTCAGATACGGAAACACTCCGCGATTCTGCGTATGCACTAGGTGGAACTGGTTTTACCAAAATAGCGGTGAAGTGAAACATGAAGGAGGAGCTGTTTACATTTTACTTAGCAGTACAAAGAAACATTTTATTTTCATTTATTGATTTGCTGAAAAGATTCGCTAGAAAAGTACGCCTGGTCAGACGAAGATCATGACCTAACAAAGAACTCCGGAATTCCCTTTCCGTAATAGTAGTAAAATCGCCCAAAATTACTAATCTCGGCTTTTTGAAACAAACAGCATTGGTTCGCATGCACACGAATAGACAGGGTAACAGGCATCCAACTCATTTACGGATTTGGTTCAAATCTGATATATATCTATATTTAACTATATGCCGAATTTTTTCCATTTGTCTGGCTCATTCCGGTTTTGCATCACTCCAAACAGACATAATTCCCAAAATTCTTTTCTCGGTCTCATGTAAGTGCAAAACATGGAGATTCATTTAAATATGGATGTCGATTTCTTGGAGATTGCAATACGTTATATTTCCACGCTTCGTATATGAAGTAACAAGCAATTCGCATTTGCCTTCTTCCTCCCCGCAATATTGAAGTAGCATGTCTATTATCCCATGCATTTCGCGGATTAAGCTATTATAAAGTGATTAAAAGGAATTGTGCTATACTACTTTACTACGTTCAAAAAGTACCGGAACTTTTGAAATATCTTCCAATTGTAAATGAATTATGCCATTATCCTCAGAACAAGCGAAGAGTATCATATGATCGGCTGGACAGAACAGGTTTCATCCAATTCAAATGCGTACAGCGCGTAGTTCGCGATTGCAGGCATTCAAAATTTCTTGTCGTGGATGCTCCATCACGTGAAGGCTCACGGATGCCTTCTGGTGTCAAATTACCTTTCGAAACATCAAATTCCTGTACTTTCACAACTAGCTTATTACTACCCTGAGCTCGTCCCATGTGACTTTTTCCTCGGATGAAGAAAATTAGGGGCAACTATTTTCAAATTCTGAAAAAACGCAGCGATAAAGGCACAGAAGGAGGTGGCTAAAAAAGTTCCATTGCTTATTTGTCCATTGTAATGTTGAATTTATAACTTTGTATAAACGATGGCAAAAATGCATAGTGTCACAGGGTAGTTACTTCGAAAGGAACACCAAATTCATATCTAAATCACTTCTGTCTGGAGCATTCACCTTCCGAAATATCTGGTCGCTGCAATAGCTCGACTGCTGAGGCAGGAATCCTAACGGCCACCACCGGCCACGGGCCAACCCCTCCAAAAGGAGGCACACACTGTCACCAGCAGAGGAGAAGCCCAAGCCATTATTGTACTCACCAGGGAAACGAGATTCGGCTTACTTATCCTGCGACTTCTCACCCACGTACTCGTGGTGCCCTCCAGTGGGATAGGGAAAACCAAATACAGAGATTCTATAAGTGATTCATTCTTCCGTAATAAAATAAAATCTGGAACTTTTTGAACATAATTGTAGAGTGGAATATAAAAGCAATTATATTCTTTGCCTAACATATTTGATTAGATATATATAAAATTTTGGGTACAATTTGTCCAAGGGAACAAGGGTCCTATTATCGCAGCACTCTTTAAGAAGAGCATCTATTTCACATTGCATCACTTTTTTTCATTCTTTTATAATTTTACCAAACGTCCTTAAGTACCATGTCAATGCAATTTTTATTTCACATTTTGATAACGAAAACGATCATTTTATATGTAAAATGTGCACTCGTCTTAAGTCAAAATGTTTGAATGTATTATACTAAATATATAATCAAGACAGACTTTAATAATAATATAGTATAGACTGTTGCATGTAGTTAAGATATTTTTTAGAATTTCTTGGAAAAATTAACAGCATAGATGTTTTTCATAAATATTGTTCAATGTTATTTAATATTTTCTTTTCCTTAATAAACGAGTGAATTATCAAAGCAGCTTGTTTCTAAAGAGGCAGCCTTAAACACTTTTAAATACCAATAGCAGAAAATATAAACGAAAATAATTAAAAAGAGTATGGAAAAACACATAAAAAAGAATTTACTGCACGATTTCAAATTCAGTTGTCAATTGACAGAACATAATTTTCCTATTTATGTGCATCAAATTTGGCATAAAATTGTAGCCACAGAAATCCATTCGATTTTCATACTCAATTTTAAAAAATAAACATTCCTTAAACTAAGTCTTCAAGACTCACTTCAACAGTTCCCAAACATCTGTCATTTCCAACGAAAACATTTTTCTTTAATAGGTGGCGTTCTTAAAATGAAAACCAGTTTTAAAACAATCCTATTCGACTGTCAACTACACCTGAGTACGGTTAGAATTCGAAACTTGTGGTTGTAGCTAGAAAAAGATTCTCTAATCTATTCGTACTAAACGGTTCCCACATTGTTGCCATTTCATTTGTGGCAAACTTCGACAACTAACTCGCAGAAAATTCGACATTCTGGATAGGGGCCGTATTACGAGTAACTACTGTTTATTTATCGTTTGGAAGCAAATTAATAAAGAAAAATTGTCGTTTGGCAGAAGAATAAAAAGAAAAGTTACGGGATTTCGAAAGTAACACATAATTGTAAATTCATAACGAATGAAATTCCTCCAAACGATTGAAACTAAATTTTTAAGGTTTTCGCTTGAATCTTTCAAAAGCTATTTGATTAAGCATTAAAAAATGATTATGGAGTATGAATTAACAAAGTCTCAAAATATGCGTTAAACTGAAATTATTTGTATAACATTTTTCCACCTTCTTTTTTTCAGATTCTTTGAAGCAATAAGGCATTTAGTTCATTTATTTTAAATTTGTCGTCCATATTTTATAATTTATACAACTGAATTCAATATATTCCTCAATTACACAGGTATTTTTATTTTGACTGCTGTAATTATCTATTATAACATAGTTTTAAAACTTTCTTTAAAAACCTTTATAGATGCATAAGCTTAAAGTTGAAAACAAAATATGAAAACAATCATTCTAATTGTTAATTGCTTGTATTTGGCAACTTCTTAACTTACTTTTCACATATAAATTAACAAATCAATAGAATGTATAATTTTGCGAGTTAAAATGACTAAGGATATAACAATTCGAAAAATTTACTTCATGTATTTTAAATTAAAATGTATTATCAACCTTTGCACTATTTAATACTATGATCTATATTAAGACATCTAAAATTTATTCCGTTACTTTGATATTAAAAAAAATGGACGAATGCGGGCAAAACTGGATAATTTGAAATAAAAATTATCTAGTTTTACCAGCACTCGATATCTCTTGAATAAGAATAGAAGTAACTGTGTACAATTGAAGGAGGCAATATTTTAGAAAGCTCTCTGCCTCGGGAATATGTTGTCTTTTGATGGATTCAATTAACAGTCCATAGAATACTAGAAATGCTTGTGTATTCTATTTAATTTTTCTATGGAAATATAAAGCCTATGAAAAATTTAATTTAAGTATATAAATTTAGAAATACGAAAATTCGATGCGCGTTAGAAGAACGGTTAAATCGGTAAACTGGCAAATGATAAATTTAACAATTATAATTAAAATAGTCATTCAGTATGTTTTAGAGGAAGGTTTAAAATCAATACTGAATTTCTTAACAATTTTTAATAACAAATATATTAATTAATATATCGTACCTGTAGAAGAACACTGTCACAATAAAAAAATATGTTTTAAGTTAAAGCTATAGCAAGTAAGCCTGAACAAATAAAAACAAATCCTAAGAACAATGACACTTGTCCACTCTAGCAGTAAGTGTCGTAAACACATGTGTGACATTAGTAACACAGGTTGGTATTATTCCTGGCTTACCCACTGTGGATTTAACTCAAAGTTTTTTTATGTTGTTGCTGTGGAGAAGGTAGTTCCAATCTCGCTTGGTCTAGCATATCTAGCCAAGTTCATGAGTCTCAAGAACTCGTGAACGTGGGTGGTGTGTTATCTTCAGTTGGTTATGTCAACCTGGAGTACCTCAGGAAGAAGGCTGACTTAGCTCCAATGTTTGGAGGCAGATTAGGATTTTCAGGGGAAACTGGTTCACATTTGTTTTTCGCTTGGAGAAAAAGTAGGAAACCCTCCAGCAGCGAGTTCAACCGCAGCATGCAATTCATAAAGCGCAATGGGCGTAAAGCGCATATGGGTATGCCGGTGTTTGAATAAAGCTGTCTAATAGCACACCCGTGGGATAAAACTCATAACCTTCTTCCCCCGAATCGTCTTTTTCAGCAAGGCCATGCCTTAACCCGCAAGGCCATCGGCGGGCTGCTGTTCTTATTTTTGCGACAGTGTTCTTCTAAAAGTTCGTTAGGTTAATAAAAATATATAAAGCAATTCGTTAGGTTAATAAAAATATATAAACCAATTAAGTCTGAAAGAAAGTTCAGTAAAAGCGCCCGAGGCCCCATTTTTATTCTACACGACCCCACATGCAAGAATCCCAGATTTGTAATAAATACCACTGCACACAATACCCCATAATCTACTTAACAAACAACTGCATGCCCAATAAAAATTTCCGCTGATTCCATTGCTTTCGTCAATCAGTTGCCCCTTAATACGAGGCCGCCAGCAAATCACAACCCACTTCATCTGCTCCCGGGATTTCAATTCGGGACCTCTAGAGAGAGCGAGGGGCGTCCCGCCAACGAAAGGCAAGGGCGCCCGCCCCTGAACATGCCGACAGACAGACAGAAAATAAAGGATGAAGTGATCAAAGCCGGGGCGACACGAAAAGCACGAATAATGGAGGCCGAACGCCCCAAACTTTTCCCTAAATGAAAAGGGAAATAAGGGGGGAGGGCAGTGGTGAAAGCCCCTGGCTGTCAACTACAGGTCCGGCGCTTATAATGCACTCTTTTGCTCAGGTTTTGACAGCCCCGGCATTGGGGCGCAGAACCCCTTTGTTTGGACGCTAGGGTCTGCAGCTGACAGGGGCTTCTAATGGTGCAGAGATATATCCTCTGAGCACTTTTCGCACTCTCTTGCTCTATCGCTCTATCTTTCCTATTTTAGCCGCTCTTTCTATCCCGTATTTCTTCATCTCCAGCCATCTTGGCCTACATATATAGATATACTATCTATCGGGATATATTTAAGCGCGGGAAATGGAGTATTTTTACACTTGTAAGGGAATAATTTGAAGTATTTTTTTGAGAAAGTGTTGTTGTTCATTTGGGTGTTAGCAGTTGTGGGTTAATAAGTGACTGAAAATTAATCACTTATTATCTCAGTGCTTATATGATAACAGTTAATTTTTTTGGTTAATCTTAGGTAATTTTTAACTCCGTTGCCTTAGGCAACTTAAAAATAGCGCCTCAATTATTCAGAATTATTCCGGGTACGCTCTTATTGGTAGATATAAACGAATTGTACAGGGTGCATATAAATTATTCACCAGAATAAAAAATTCCATAAAGATATAATTTAAAGAAGTATATGGAAAATATTTATATGCATATTTACATTAGGTTGTTTTTAAATTTTTGCCCATAGCAACAATGGAAAGCCATATTTAAAGAGCTGCAATATAGTCTATGCAAAACACATAAAAAGGCAGAGTTTTATATTATTTGCATTCCAATATCGGTCTTTCTAAAACACCATAATATAATTTCACTTCGCTTAATAATATAATATAATTAAATATTGTAATAGTAAGATATAATTCAATGTTAGATAATATAGAGTACCCATAAATTATTCACAGATTAAAATATTCTATAAAATAATTTTAAAAATTTTATGGAAGTTATTTATTACCATAGATACCTTAATTCAAAGTGCTTTATTATCAAGCTTGGCAACAGGGGAAGCTTGCTTTATTTTATTTTATTTTATTTTTGTTTAATTTCACAGGGGAAATTCCATAGCATAGGAAGAAAGTAAAATTGTGATATTGTCCAAGCAACTAGTGGTATGAAAATTTGTGGATACCTTGAAACTGGTACCTGGATGAAGAGTTCTTATAAAAATGTCAGAAAATATTGATGGGAAATTTTTACTTGATTTTATTTAGCAATTGAAAGCTTTTTTTAGTTACGAAATGGCATGCAATGGCATGTTCCACATATTTCAACAAGAGCATAATTAATTACTCCGTCGATATCGTGATATTGCTTTTTTCATTAGTCTGTGCTATTTCCCTCTATAAAAGTGTTTTTATTGTGTGTGAGGTACACATGACCATTTTAAATGTCATTTAAAATTATTTTCGTCCTTTCTTCAAGCACCTAATCTCATGCTTTCCTGCCATTTTAAAATTATGAGGCATGAAAATGCTTCCAAATTTTTGTATATTGCATTATAGGAAATTTTTAATAAAATTTTTGTTAGGCTTAAGAGTACAGTACAGCCGCCAAACTTGAATTTCCTCAAGTGATAACTGATCAAATTGGATATTAGAAACTAGAAATTACAGCCTGAAATTAGGAATTACAAAAAGGTAATACTGTTCGGGAAAACTAATTTTTGAATTTTATTGTCTACCTCCTATACTCCCGGGTCTTTTAGATGTCTATGAATTTTTTGCCGCCTCACTTTTTGTACCCACTCGTTCACACGGGCCACCAGCATGATAGGCTTTCACGACCATATTCAGCGGTAATAATTCTACCGTTGAGTGATAGATGAATTAAGTGAAAATTATTCGAAACTCAGTTTGTAAGTTTCGTTAGCTTCGATGCATCATACAGAATTGTATCACTGGCATTTTAAAATTTAAATCTTTAGATATTTTACTATCTGTCAAATACAATAAAATATTCAGTTTTTTTGTTCATCTTTCCTGAGTTATCGCGGCCGAAACTGCAACGGGTAATTATATAATTAATACAAAATACAAAAATAAAAACTAATTTAAACGGGCGAACCAGCTGGTCGCCGAAGGCGGCTAGTACTATTATAACTTGAATTATATTACATTATTATGAGGTGGAATTATATTGCAATTTTTTAGCGTTCCATATAAATAGTGATTAAAACAGCTAGATATTGGAACGTAAATAATACATAATGGAAACTTTACATGTTTTTCCCCCATGAATTACGTTGCATTTTTTTAAATAGGAGTTATTTATATTGAATTTTAATTGGGAAATCATTTATAAAATATCAAATTGATACAACTATTGCATGCTTTCTGTTTAATTTGTACCTCAACTGCTGAATTTAGTCAATTTTCAAAAAATTCAACAAAAAGCAAACAGTTCTGAATTTCTGTTTCAAAATCTTAATATAAATAAAAGTCATTGTGGGTATGTATGTGTGTTTGTATGCATATTTGTATTTATGTTCCGCATCTCCTCCTAAACCACGGCACTGATTTCAACCAAACTCTGACACTTATTAATTAAGACAAGGGGGAGATTACTGTCAACTTTTTAAAGCGCAAAATTTAATTAAACAGTCAGTTAATTAAAAAGTAACCGAAACCGTTTTTCCTCTGTAAATTCGGAAGAAATTATCCCCCGAAAATTATTTTTATACCATCTTAAAGTTCAAAACTTTACCTTTTTAATGATATCAATTTTATATCTGTGACATTTCTTCTTTAATTTTTATTAATTTTTCAAAATTTAATAAAAAAGTTGACACGCAGACGATTTTAAAATAATTCAAATTTAATGGTACTAGAGTTAATACTGATGAGTTTCTAGGCAACGGTGTAATTACTTTGCCATTATTTTTTCTGTTTATTTTTTTTTTCAAATATCTTTGGCAATGTTTTCATTGGTTCTTAAAGAATTCTAAAGCTTATTTAATTAGATTAAAAAATCACCGCAGTTCATATTACTTGTCATTTTTACCTGCGTTTCCTAAGAAAAAATAAATCCTTAATCCTTAATAATGTATTAAATGAGAAAGTGTATCTGTCTGTTTGTTACGCTTTCACAGCCAAACTACATGTGGAATAACTTACTTTTAATGTCAAACATCACGTGAACATAAAGCAAACCGCGATTATGTGATATTTCTGAGAAAATAAACAAATAATTTATTTATGGAATAATAACTGAAATTACTCAACTCGACGCTTGATTTTCATTTTTCGAGTGTGTAGTCTATTTAATTTTAATTATTTATATTTGTATCTTTTCCATATCAGATTTTATTCAAGAAGCTGTCGATAAATTGACGTCG
This sequence comes from Araneus ventricosus, assembly GCA_013235015.1. Classification (NCBI taxonomy): domain Eukaryota; kingdom Metazoa; phylum Arthropoda; class Arachnida; order Araneae; family Araneidae; genus Araneus; species Araneus ventricosus. The sequence goes on along the minus strand of BGPR01000426.1, from coordinate 277,509 downwards.
GGACAGAAATCTATTGATAGATATGATATAGCTGCAAGAGTTTTTAGATTAAAATTTAGAAACTAATGTTAATTATAACTAAAGGAAAATATGCGAAGATATAGTATTTTGTTTTATGTATTCTTTTGAGTGGTAGAAGTGGATGACATGTAGCATGATGAATGGTATATTCCACAGATTATAAGGGCCTGATGATACCATTGAGTACAATGATGTAATTTACAATAACGGAGAATATATGAGGAATAGAGAATGGCTGTTGAATTGGTAATTTTGGCACGAATTAATGAAAGTCTAGGTCAGATAAATAAAAAAAACATGTCACAAATGGAGGGAGGTATTACAGAATATCTACCTGTAGATACGCTATAGGGCAATAATAATTAACATCAACTTCTTCATATAGCAGATAACAAGTTCTTCAACTCCTTAGAATTGTCAGGGGTACCCTTCCGACAAGTTGAAATTAAAAGTCGGTGTGCCAGTACTATTGAAACGTAGTCTCGATGTACCGAGATTGCGCACTGTTACAAATTGCACACCTAGGTCCAAACGCCGTGAGAGTGTTTAAAAACGAGAGAGTGTTTTAACTTCACGCATTCCGATAATACCGAAGGATTTACCATCCAAGTTCAAAAGGTAACAATTCCTTTTAAAATTAGCATTTGCCAGGTTCAGGGCCAGACACTCAGAGGGGCAGGCGTACATTTGGAGAAACCATATTTTTCCCATGGGCAACTATATGTGGCGTGTTCACGTGTGTCCAGACCACAAAACCTCTACATCCGTGCAAAAAACGTAAAACAAAAAACGTAGTATACTAAAGTGTGTTAGCATAGATAAACAAATTACTTAACTATGACAGCATACACTCCTGTTAGTCGTCCAATTATGTATTATCAACTGTCAAAACTTTTAATTTCCCCTTTCAACATGTAACGAAACATTTACATTCGTGAATTTAAAAAAATTAATAATTCAAATTCTTCGCGCACGAAGTCGCGGGTAACAGCTAGTATATAAATAAATATTGAAAACATTATATTGTATGCATTTAAATTTACAGCCAATTCAAATTGACGAAAAATATCTTGTGTCTAATTAATATTTTTTAAAAAGCCAGCTTCACTTGATTTCAGTAACATTAAACTATCACAATAAATTAATTCATGCAACGGAAACCTCATAAGAAAAATAAGTTATTTAAAATTTATGACGTTGATGAAAAAAGATGTTGAGAATATAAACAGTGACGAAAAATTTTTATTAAATATCTTGAAATTCAGTAACAACTAAAAGAGTAGCAACACTGAAAATGAATGCAACTTAACGAATTAAAGAAACAAGCAGGAAATAAAATAATCATATAAGAATCAACCTAAACTACAATAAAGGTTTAGTTAAGAAATATTAGATTTTTAAAAACTAAATGCATTGCAGGAAAAGGAATGCAAATAAATAAAGAGTTTAAAAAACACAGATGATTTAGTGATATCTGAAAAAATATGCTTCGTATAATACCATACAATATTAGAAAAAAATGTGCTTAAAAAAAACCAGAAGCACTTTTTTATATAGTAAAGAAATCGTTTACATAAAAAACAGCCATTTTTAATTCTCTTTATGGAAATAAAACTAAACTACTTATTTTAATCATTTCAAAGGTGCTTCTGCAACTTTTTTTGAGTAAAATATATAAAAAAATTAGCCTAAATTTAAAGGATATTAATGGATGATATCCTTTGAAATAAATGAGAATTCTGAATTGTGATGCTATAATTCAAGATGATTGGACCAATCCAGGACCAAACAATGAATCATCTTATTTTTGAAAAATTATTTCGTTAGGCTTCTTGTATTATTTTAAAAAACTGCAATCAGATTTACGAGAACTGCTGCTCCGTATTATGTGAAACAAAGATAATTTTTTACCTTTACGTTCTTTTATATTTCAAAATTTTAAAAATTATTATGTGATAATTTCTATCAGAATTTGCCGTAAAAATAATTGATGTAAATGTTTGTTCTATCTCATACAGATTTCTATCAAATTAAAGATAATTATCAACACATTTTATTTATTTTGCAATTTATAAAACCGGTACTAAGTTTGATATTTCTTGTTAACGGCGTGATTCGTGTCGATATCCGCTACAGCAGTCATTGCCTTTGGAGGGATTATCAAACTCATATAAACCTTCTTTTACGAACCATATGCAATGCGATTCAGAAGATAGAAGTAGAAAAATATTAATAGGTAATAAAATGATGCTAATTTTATACTTTAGGTGAAACACCTTTTCACAAGAAGAAAAATAATAATTGGAATAAGTTTTACAGTGACAAAAAAAGCGCGAAATGGTGAAATGTAACAAATAGAACATTGTTTTAATGCTTCCTTGCTGATTTTAAAAGGAAAAATATTTCAAGTCTAGATCTTGTATTTACATTTAGCACTATGTAGTAATTAAGAGACATGAAACAGCAAATAAATAATTGTTCACCTGAATACATTATAATAATGAAAGGATGAAGGACATACAGGAAGGCAAATACTATGTCTTACAAAATAGCAATTAGTTTATAGATTGAAATTATTTTAGCTACATATAATTTTTCACACAGATTACATCCACTCAAAATTTCTGCGAATATATTACTAGAACAATGACTTAAAAGCATCCAAAAGTTCTAATTTAAGAACATATGTGATAAACTCATTTTAAGCAAAGTGCGATAGTTGAATTTTTATTTCTGATCCTGGTACTTTAAAAACATTTTATAAAACGCTAAATTCAGCCCTTACTCCGAATTGAAATTTGACGGTTATTGATTTTCGTTATAGATTTTTCTCTATAAATTTGCCTATATAATATTGTTATATGCTACACAAACACTTTTGTATGATATATATAATGAAAATAAATGATAAATATTTATAATGAATTTATCATATTAATAATTTTAAACATATAATTTTAGGAGCTTCATTAGATATCATACACCATTCTAGACTGAATTCAGTGAATTCACATTGAATAATTTGTTTTATTTCCCAAATTTAGCTTTAAAAAATTGTTATTTAGTTGTAGTGCTCGGAATAATGGATAAAAAACTAATATTTGGTGAGAAATAAACATTACAGGGAAATAAAAACAAAAATTTAAGTAAGTTCGTGGCGGTTATTTTATTTATTTATCGCCTATTTTACAACTATTTTATGCATATAGTAAATTTACATAGTTCTATTAGTTGTAAATTTTCTTTAATCTTGAATGTTATTGAGTTTTTCTTCACACGTAAAAAAATTCTTTTGCATTTTAAATTCAATGTCTTGCCTTTTCCTGTTAATAACGAAAAAAAAAATTTATATTCTGTTGCTATTTCAATTGTCCAACCGAAATGCTTACAAAGTTATCGATTTTTTTCAAATTGTACTTATTTTTAAAATTATTAATTAAATTATGCCTACAACAATCTATGAAAAATAGAGTATATATATTGTTGCTAAAAAAGTAAAGGAAGTTTTCTTAACAATTCTAAATCACAAAAATTTCTTTGAAAATTGAAATAGTGACTTTTAATGTCAGTTACCTTTCACTGCAATTGAATTTCGAACGAAAATTTGTGAAAGAGCTTTTACCTTTTAAAAAGTAGGTCAATGATTAAATTCAATAATACATCTTCATGCATTTGTCGGTTTTGACGCATATAACTTGCTCATTCTATTAATAACGAAATGATATCAACTAGCAAAACATTGTTTCAGTTAATTACGTTTTCTTTTAATTAAAAAACGGATATGATCACCGTTTAAATATTTTACACATTTTAATAATTTTTTCGCAATCTTTTTGTTTATTTGGAGTTACAGTGAAAACACATAATAATTAAATGCTTTTGAATAAATAATGACAATATACGGACTTCTCATGCAAAAAAGGGTATTGTTTAGGTCGCTGTTTAGCGAGATAAAAAAAATACTTCTAAAGACTAAAAAATGAAAATCACAAATGTACTAAGGGCCAAAATACTTAAAAGAACAAATATATTTTCCGATTCCTATTCTATTTTTTCCTTCTTCTGGATTAGCGAACTCTTCATGAAAGAAGACAATAAGCAGACGATTTTTTTTTATGCGTGGAATCTGGCATCGGCACAACGGGCGCCATTTCGGCCACATGTGGCTTACTCTGACTGATACAAAACAGGTGGAAAATTCGCGGTCAGCTGGAGAATATCCGTTCTTTCCGTTTTCTATTAAACTTGGTGGTAATTCCATATATAGACAAAGAGGTTTGTTTTGCGTTAGGAATAACTGGAATTATTGAATATGCGCGCTACTGAGAAAAAACAGTATTTTTACTGCAGTCTATTAGTGTAATGCATTTCATGTATTGCAAAGAAATGTTAAGACAAGATCTATTTTATTCACACGAACGCTTTCAAAGAATTATTCAAAAGTGTGCTGCGTTTTGTTTTCTTATAAAACACTTACTGATATATTGGAATATAAAGGAATTTCTATTGGAAAAAAAGAACTGAAATATATCAAATATAGAATAGCTGTAAAATAATGTAAGCCATTGGCAATTCTCAATAGGTTTTATTTTTTTAACTATCCGGAAAAATACATATTTTTCACAAAGCTTTACATCAACTATTGATTTATAGGATTATTATGAATTATTGCAAACAATTTTTTAAAAATTCATTTTTAACTAGTCATGATAACTTGCACAGTGATAAATTCGTTGGACGAAACGGTAACACTCTTGTAAGCAGAATGCAATATTAAAAATGTGACTAATATTTTTCTTGGATGTGATTGGCGACATGCAGTTTAATAAGCGCAATAATTATTGGATTTGCAATGTTAATTTCTTGCGATATTTTTATTCTATTAAAGACAATGCTCATGATAATAATATGTATTATATAAAAGTCATTATTATAAAAGTATGTATTAAATAAAAGCAGCTGTTAAATATATCGTAATTTTTTTAAGAAATTATATTTTTGGCCCAATATTCCAAAAAAATAAATTTAAAAAATTAAGAAATTTTTATTATTTATATATTATATGCTCCGGATAAAATTGTCTGACAAAATAATTTGTGGGGTGCGTGATTATTTGCGTTGTTCTTGAACTGTTTTTCCCCTTTATTTCAGGCTTGTATACCCAGATGTTTATGCAATGAACTATATAAAATACATTAATGAGTAAACAAAGCTAGAAATTTAATTTGAAGGTTTCTTCTAAAAAGTATTCCTTAAATGTGACTGACAATACTGTTATGAAAATTAAGGCAAGATGGAACTAAATTTTTAGACTAATTGGACTGCCACAGCTGCAATTTAATAATAAATGAAAGTTCAATATGTAAAATGCGCATTTAAATTTAAATTATCAACCGAATGAGTTGCTTCTAAAATTATTATTTTTATTATATAAAGAAAGAATATGGGTTACACGGATGTTTTCCGAAAATCATGACGTCACACGATAGAACACATGTGCTTTATTTGTTTCAAAAATTAATCTTCAGCTCTATGATTAAGATTAAAATGCAAAAGTTTAAAAAATATTTTTTCTGAATGTTAATAAATAAATCAAACTTTCTATCGAAAAATCTTTAAACTATTTAACTCCAAGTTTTATAACATGATTGGTAATTTTATATCAAAATATATATTTTATAAGATCAACATATATATTATTCCGAGCCTTTATTTTCAGATGACATTACATTACGAATGCTTTGACCAGAGACAAATGAACTTGACAATACGCAAGAAGCTACGAACGACTTCATCACCTGCGAATGACGTTAATCCGCATTTAAACAATTTACAGCTGTAGGAACAGCAGATGCAATAGTGTCTTATAACAAGAATAATTTTTTTAAAGAAAATGCAAGATCCATGGCTTGTATATTAATTAATAATTTCGATGCTGCCAGTACAAATGCAAACACGAGTGGAAAACAAGCCGACCAACTGCAAAAGATTTCATATCATAGATTATCATTTTAGTTTCATGTTAGAAAGTTTCATGTAGAAATCGAAAGCAAGTAAGTAAAAACACTCCTTTCAGAGTCCCTATTAGGTGAATTGATTCAAAAAAGCAGTCTGGTAAAAAGTATTCAATAAAACATATTATACCTGGAAATTGCTTTATTAACTTAATCAAATCATCCAGGAAATTTAATTACGTAAAAATTTTCTATAATTGGAGATATTTCTAAGATTTTGTGTTTCTGAGTTCTGAAACTACAGCATTTTATTGAAATTCGGAGCGAATTTCTCCATAGTTTGTAATGACAACTTAAAGAAGCAAATTATTGTATATCAAAAACTATTCAAGTAACCATGATAAAATTACATAAGCTTTTTTTGTTTGTAAGCGAGGAAAAAATTTTAAAGTTTGGTGCCCATATCTTTTCTTACAAACATTTTTTACAGTTTGACAATAATTTTCATCCGTATCGAATATTGACAAGCTAAAGTTCTAAGCTAGATTCCAAAATTATTATAAATTTAATGATTAATGCTTTACTAATTATAATGAAATTTTAGAGACCTTCCAGCTTACGTATTTTTATAAATGTTGGAAAACTCAGAATCTTGCCCCTTTTTGTTCTGACAATATCCCGATATTCTTCCCGTCGGATTCGCACAACTGTACACTATGTAGTGCATCAAAAGGGTCCATTCTGTACAATAAAAAAATAATAACCATTCTTAACACGCTGAAGGAACATGATGTTGAACTGCATTAATTCCGTAATAGATTCAAATGAACCTCTGAGCATTTAAAAATATCATTCTTTTAAGAATAATTCGAAAAAGAATTTAATTGAAATATTCGACGGCGTTGCAAAGCCTTTAACAAAAAACTAAAAAACCAACAGAAAACAAGATTTCGAAAAAATGTTCTTTTGGTCTCAATTCTCTACTTTTCTCGTTCTTCAATTCTGAACGCTGCAAAAGTAATACACAGAAATTTCCCTCTGGTTAAATGCAGGACTGAAGATTCCTCAATAAAATATTCGAAATTTTTATTTACGAATCATTGAAAGTAATTACTACAGGTGAATGACAAAATATCATAAGAGCAGCCAATCATTTTTCTTATTAACTATTTATCCATATTTTCATGAAATAAAAATAAACTCTTATTACAACTATTCAGAAGACTATGTTTAGAAGCAAGCCGCTATATTGAATGGTTGCTACAAAAGAGTGCTGAACTGTTAAAATAAATAGGTAATAGATTAAAGGATTAATGGGCAACTGATTGCGAAATGTGAGTTTGGCAGACAGAAGTAATGACGCTATAAAAAAAACAGTATTTTATTATTTTTTTTACAAATCAGTGTTAAATTCATGCATTTTACTTAATTGGGGATTCGTAAATAATTTAAATTAACAATATAATCAAATTAATTCTTTACATAATGTAAATTTATAGTAAGTCCAATTTATCATCAAACGAACTTGTTTTGATTTGTAGTTAACCTGCAGTTCCAGTTGTAGTTTGAATTTCATCAACTTCCCTTTACAATGACATCACTTAAAGAGTAGAATAATAAAGTGATTTTTTTTTTGTCATGAATAATAATTAAGCACTGGTGGAAAATATTTCAAAGGAAGAGCGATTTTCATTGATTGAACTGAGGTACATTTTCTTATAGCCATCTTGAAGTCTTTTTCATACAACTATATATAAACATAGCTCTCATTGGACTAAAACTGTCAAAATGTAGGATTTAGCAATTGTAGTTCTTCAATTTTGATAGAAAAATTAATGTTTAATTTATTGATTTATTTTAAGCGGATATGTGAATAAAATGCCTGAAAATTATATTCTAATCAATGACAATTTAAACATATTCGCATGAACTAAACTTTCAGCCATTATTCTGGAGTGAAACCATATGCACTAAGATAAACACATTAAATAATTTAAAATTTCTGATATATCAAATAAATGATGACCAAAAATGAATAATTTGAAACCCAGGAATGTCACTTTAAAAAAATCGATAAATCAATATTTCTTTTCGAACAATTCCCAATTTTTAAAGATTTGCTAAAAAAATGTCTTATATTTACATTCATCGAATTTTGTCAAAGCATTGTTTTCATCAGACGGAATTCTCTAAACTAAAATATTGATTTCGATATTCTTTATTAACTTCAAGCGGCAAATAATTTTATTTCTTCTGAATGAAATTTTAAACCGGGAGTTCATTTAACTCGATTTGATAACAACTCTTCCAATTCGACAAACTCTAACTCTACTTCAATAAACGGCGCCTCCACGTTTTAAAACAACACCATTCATATGAAATTACTCACCGGCAAAAATTGGCGGCGATTGATAAGTTCTAGGCAATTTTTCCTCCTTTTATCTACAGCGCACAGCACCGAAAACTCGAGTCAAAGTTAATCAACTTAAAAACCATCGGCTCTTTAACTCGGCACTGATGCACCTTGCGTGGAATTTTAGGTCCGTTATTCAGGTTCAATCTTTCCTCTTCTTGTGCATCTGGCATCTGGATTTCACGCCTCATGGGTTGCCACAACTTACGGGACTTCAATCAACGCAGCGCCAAAGCTCTCGCCATTGGCAACCTTCTTGTGATTGATTCCGTCGCCAAGCACGCAGTGTTTTTTCGTTTTTCATCCTTTTGTGAAGTTGATCTCTTGAGTGTTCAGCTGTCAGTTCAACCAATTAGCTTTGATCGATCGCGCCAATGACAAAATAATGGTACGTTTTAGTATCGGGTTTGATAGAATTTGTTTTCATTCTTGATCAATTAATCAGAGTTGTTTACAATTTGTGACGTCAGTTGTTTTTTAAGCAGATTTACTTGTTTCCGATAAGAAATTTTATTTCTTTGTAACTTATTGATAAAACAATTAAATATGTGAAAATAAATAACGTAAAATGTGAGGGGGGTTCAGAAATTTTTCTCCATCTTATTTTGGTTTTATTTAGCAAAAGAAAAAAAAAGTCATTTGATTAAGAAAGACAGATTTAATTTCTAAATTTTTATTTTTTAATATCAATTTGTTTAATTTTTATATAAAAACAAAATTTTTGAATATCTATATAAACGAGTGGAAAGAATACAGGAAGAAATACTTAAATATACAGTTTTGAACCTAATTTTATATTTTATATTAATTATTTGTTTGATCAAAATTTTTTCACTAAAAAATATGTAGCTTCGAGCTAAAAATTTAAAAATAAAATAAACGTATTATTAAATCAAATTAATTTAAAATTACTTATTAAATCAAATAAATTTATAAAGTTATTAAATTGTTCAAAATTAACCGAAAAAGGGCATAAATTCTAGCTATACAACAATAAAAACCGGTACAACTGGTTTTTCCCAAAGCAAAGAATTTTCTTTTATAAAACATAATAACAAACGTTAATTAGACTTCTATGAAATTAGAAGTATTCAAATTTTCGAACCAGTTTAACCATTTTTGATTTTTAGCTCAAAGACAGTATTAACCGATACACATTTCATAAACTAATACAATGCACTCAACAATTTTGCATTTATGCACAAAATTACATTTCATCAGGAAGTTTGGAAATCGGAATAAAATTTAATGCCATCATTTCCCGTGACTGAATCTGATGAATTCAAGTTGGCGCATTTTATAACTCGAATTCGTAAGCTCGAATCACCCTGAATTCGAGTTAGAGAACAATAATTAATGCCATTTTTCGGACTATTCAGTACGATGAATTTGAGTTAGAAAGTATTCGATGACGACATAGGCCCTATCATGTATGTGTGAAAATCAAAAATTGACACAAAAGTTTATTCTGTTATAAAGTTATATTAAAATTTAGTTTTATGTCAAAAATTTATTTTGTAGAAAATGCAATACGGGTAAATAAATAAACTAAAACAAAAAATATGTAGAAGATACAATATATTCCTCAGATAACGTGCGAAACGAAATCTCAAATATCTTCTTAAACAGGGATTTTGGTATAGAAATAGTAAAGTGCTTTCCTCCTTTATCAAATAATTCAATGATTAAAAGATCTCTCTTCCATTAGACTGTTCATATAATTGCTTATTTTCTTCTTCTTCTTTCAGTAGCAATAGAGCTAGCTAGGCATCATACGTGGATTGATACGATGGCACAGGAAAGACAAACTAACTACAGAGTGATTAGAGTTTCTCAGATCAGCTATGCGACGAGAGTAAAAAATTGAATGTCTTAAAAATTCAACTACTGTACCAGCCCCGGGGCCGTGGTGGCTAGTCTCGGCTTCGGGCAGGAGGGTTCGAAACCTTATTTCCCTGGAGATTCGCTGTATATGGCGCCTGTTGCACGCTAAATCATACACAGTGTCCAAATGACCTCCCGCTGGTGCGGTGAGGAAGTTTATAGAGAGGGATGGTCCAAAATCTGACACTCATATTTCGGACTCAGGGAGGTTTAAAATGTGGGGATTCATTAACAACTCGAAATTAATTTTTTTCATTATTGGCACAGCATCGGTACCGGCCATAATATAAATGAGTAATAATTCAATTCAATATACAAAATAATTGGTCTCGGTTGTGTAAGGAAAATTCTTTTTTTTTTAACGAAGGACTACGTTCCTCCCATTGGGGTCTCATGAAGGAATTTTATTCACACTCCAAAACGCCACAAATAACGTTGTATCCTCTATATCTAAGTAACTACATATGTTAAAAACATAATTAATGTCTTATTTTAGAGATAAAAGGTAACAACAGGAGTTAAGAAAAAAATGAAAATCGGAATTGTAGCTCAGCGGCTATTGAGTCGCAAAGTTGGGCAAAAATACGCATGAATTGGTGACGCGATCCTCTATATCTCGGTAACTACATATGTTAAAAACATAACTAATGTCTTATTTTAGTGATAAAGGGTAACAACAGAAGTTACAAAAAAAATTTGAAAATCGGAATTGTATTTCAGCGACTACTCAATCAGTATCGCGAGTAACAAATTGAATCCGAGAAGCTGTGAGAAACAAAAGAGTCACGCGAGTAAAGTAGTCCTACGCATTTAACATCAGCGGCTGATTGAAAAAGACAGCCTCCCGTCATTTTTTTTCTTCTTCCTTTAACGTACAGTTAAATACAGAAAGTTTCAGGCATAAAAAGCGAGTGAGTGAGAAAGTGTGAAAAGAGAGAAAGAAAGCGGGGGGAAAAACAATCTTCGAAATGTGTCAATACGCTGATTCTCAACATGAATGCGCATCTTTGGCATTTCTTGTTACAAAAGGCAAAGTAGGCATAGGGTTTGAAAGAACGAAAAAGATTAAAACGTCAATTTTAAAAATAGGTAAATAACCAGAAGCAGTACAAAAGGTAATTTGATATTAATTATCTTGAATTTCAAAATTCAACGGAGATGGGATGAAAATCATCAAAAATCACTAGAAAAGGGATTACAACAGATATGGAACGTCGGTTGCTGATTGCTAAAATGTTCAGAACTTCTCTCTCATTATGTAAATATTAGAAATAAATTAAGCAGCAAATCACTTTTAGTTACAATAATTGAAGTGAAATACAACGAAGTAACCGTTGTTTAGATTCACAAGTTCCGGTTGATTCCTCAATTCCAGCACAGCCTAAAGTTAAATAAAGTGAATTTGAAGACTTGTTTTTTAAATTTACTGTATTTAAACGGACGAACATTTTATTTAATTGAATGTTAATAGGAACAGTTTTAAAGTTTTTGTCGGAAAAAATAAATTCCAGAAATCCTGACGTCCGAACTCAGACTTTCTTCTAAGGACAGGGTTTCTTAACACTTTGCTTACGTACGACGTTTTGCGTGCGACACTTATATCCTGTTCGCAGTCGAAGGCTTAAACTTTTTCAACTAAGTACCCCTTTTTCAGGTGAAAACAAATTGCAGCCCTATTTTGTTGTAGCGATCCAAAAATTAGAAAATGAATATAAATATTACGACTCAATATTATATAATTAGTAGTGTGGATTAAAATGTCTATTTAGCAAGTTTTAGTTAAATATTTTGAATCAAGATAATTTTCTTTACTATTTTTTATATTAAAAAGTTTGAGAAATATGCAACAAACCGGCGTAAAATCTTTCATCACAGCCAGTGTTGTTCTACACTACCCCAATTCAGGTCGGGATCCACAGTTCAAAAATTACGTCTTGGTCTAAACGAAAACTTGAATAAGTTCTTGAAAATGAGGATTTTGACTGAGAAACAAGAAAGTACTGCCCCCTCCTTTTTCTGTCATTTGAAGATAATGTAACTTTTCCTTTTTCATCTCCCTTTATTATCCTTTTGTTTATCTCCTTCGAAACTGACTATTCTTGTCTTCCAACATTAGAAATAAAACTAGTTGTCATACATGCGTTGATACAGAAGGACATGAAGTAAAACTATCTGCAGGGTTATTAGAGACTCCACGTATTGGCTATGCAAGGGGTGATGTCTCTAATGACTTAAAAGTACGACTGCTGTACTCCAACGAAGAGTGAAAAAATATTAATACAGCATCTATACAGTCCCCAATTTAACTTCGATTAGTTTGATTAAAGTCCCTTTTATAAAACTACAAGGGGGCTATTTTGGGAAGGGCAGCGTAATTTTGAATCCTGGTTATATGAAGCACATGACACCTGATTCGGCCACCCCACTCTCTAAACTTGCACGACAACCAACATTCGGACGTCATTGGGCACACATACACAGCTGATCTTCAGTGGAATTTGATCTTAAAAGCTTGTAATATTCCGATTCCAAAGTCCGGACTCAATGCTGTTCTACATTCAAATTAAAATAGTTAATCAGTGAGTTTTAGTAAATCATTTTATATAAAAATTATTTTATTAACAATTTTTGATAAAAAAAAAATTCTGAATAAGAAGGTCATATGAAATTTTCTCTACCCTAATGTTATTCTGCAAGATCCCTTTTGTGATCTCTGTGTTTAAACAGCACAGGTATAGCAAAATTACATTGATATTATACACTTATTCACAGCCCAGCATCGGAAAAAAGTGGGCGAAAAATCGCCAAATTCGGCTCCTGTCTACCTTCAAGTTCTCTTCTCAATTTCTGGCAGCAAGCGCCGGCAGCTGTGACAGACAGCGTCTCTCAACCAGTGGCAAGCCGACCTCTGAAAGCCTCTCTGCCAATCAGAGGCCTGCACACTGCGCGCTCAATAACTACAGAAATGCTGCCGTTATTTAGCGATCAGAGGGGGTAGGCAGCGACTAGAGTGAGTTTTAAGCGCTTTTAGTTTTGTTTTTCATACCTACCGGTGTTTCTTTCTTTCTTGTGGCAGTTGGAAGTTTTGCTGTTCCTTCCTGCCTTATTTGTTTTTAAATTGACGCGATGTAATTTTAGGAAATTTCTCTGGAGGTAACACGGGGGAAGTAATTTATTTTTTAATAAAGCTGCAGGACTAATTAGTTACTATCCTAATTTCAGTTTTAGTTGTTTGGGTTGCCACTCTTTTGGAGGAAAAACAGACTGTTTCGATTAATTTTAATCGCATTAATAGGGCATCTGTTATTTCTTATTTACTTAGTGAAGCAAAAGGTTCTTTCTGTGAACCAAAACTGGAAAATAATTACGCACAATAAATCTTTTAAAATATGAGCTCAGAGATATTATAGTTTGACTTCAAACGTTGAAAACAATCCAAATTTACTAAGCAGTCACAAAAAAAAAAAAGCTTATCGGGGTTACTTTTTTTTCAGAACGAACACATGCGAATAAAAACTACAATGTTGCTTTCTGCGCCATAGAAGGTGGAGAAGACTCTAGTTTTATTCACTTAAAAAAAAGAAAACAGAACGATTCTTTCCTTTTGTTTTGCTTCTATATTGTAATATTTAACAAATAAACAAAACGGATTTTTTTTTTACCATTTCAAACAAAAATAAGAAATCTTGAGATTTGCCGTACACAATAGTTATTTTTAGGTTGAATATTATACTTTTTATTTATTCATTTATATTTACTAATTTTTGTTTTATGCACTTATCTTTTTCAATTTACTAGTAATTCAATTTACTAATATGGACTTAATTCATGTTCACACGATGCACGTCAAATTAATTTCGGATTGTGCGCTTTGGAGGAGAAAAAAGCATGTGACATCACAAAACAGCTTATGACAACAGGCAGTTAGATATGAGATAATACGAGCAGTCACTTTTATCATGTGACTATGAAGTTAAGGGAATTGACTCCATTACACTTTAAATGATTGAAAAGATTTGAAAGTTGAACATGTGAAGGAAAGATAATATTAATTGACAATGACTAATTTCGAGACGAAATAGATAGGTTTATGAATATGCTCATAAGCTAGAGTTATATTAATAATAAATGTGAAAGTGATAACATAATATATTTATGTGTTATATATATTGTGTTATATATTTATATAATATATTTATATTTTAATATATTAAAGTGATAATATATTTATAAAATTAATAATAAAATTATGCTTTGACGGCCAAATTACCACACCGATTTGGATATAAATTGGCAGAGTTGTAGCTTGAAACCCAGCAATGGAAATAGGATATGTGATTTTATCATAAATTCAATATTTTTGACTAAAAATAACAATTAAATAATTAACAAAGAAGGGCTCATTGACTCGACGATCCGCGATGAAGATTACTACTTTATTTTTCAATCAACTGTCACGTGATATTTAAGGAATGCGTAAACATATGGAATAACTTATTTTTAAAATCAACTGTCACATGATCCTTAAGAAAAGCGTAAGCATGTGGAATAACTTATTTTTAAAGTCAAACATCACGTGATCATAAAGAAAACCGCGATTATGTGATCTTGCTGGGAAAAGAAGTAAATAATTAATTTGTGAAATAGTACCTGAAATTACTCAACTCGACGCTTGATTTTAATTTTTTGAGTTTGCAGTCTATTTAATTTTAGTTCTTTATATTTGTATCTTTTCCTTATCAGATTTTATTCAAGAAATTGTCGATAAATTGACGCTGGGACAGAAATCTTTTGATAAATATGATATAGTTGCAAGAGTTTTTAGATTAAAATTTAAAAACTAATGTTAATTATAACTAAAGGAAAATATATGTATTCTTTTGAATGGTAGAAGCGTATGACATATAGCATGTTGGATGATATATTCCACAGATTGTAAGGTTCTGTTGATACCATTGAGTACAATGATGTAATTTACAGTAACGGAGAATTAAATTAGGTAGAACTGGAAAAGATCTATCGAGCTTCGGAAGGAGCAGACCGCGAAGGATGACCTAATGCAGAAACTGCCCTACGATACAAAAGAATTGCAACAGCGACTAACTGAGTTCCTTCCACGGTTGAATACAAGACAAAAAACGTTTTCGATAGTGTTTTGCAACAGATTAAAAGTAGTGAAGGTGGTTATTTTTCAGAATGCTGCTGGCGGTACTTGGAAGTCTTTCCTTCTCAATCTACTCAAATTAGCTTAGCTCAAATTCGGAAAGACAAAAAAATTGAAGACGCAGTACTGTGAGCTGTAGAATTTTAGAGCATTGTAAGCTGTCGGTTAGGGACGAATATACAATATCCCAAAAAAGTGCAGTTGAAGCGTTAAATCGAACTATGAAAGATACTAATAACAACCAAAGAATCATGGGAGAGATGGCGGTATTTATGTCAGGCAATTTTACACAGGTTGGACATCTAATGACTAGGGGACACCGGTGAATGTATTAAATGCATATTTAAAGAAGTTTCCGTTATGGGAGCATGTCAAAAAAAAATTAACTCACGAAGAATATGAAAGTTAAACTGTTCAACGACGCTGAATCAGGACTAATCTTTTGAAAATTGCTGAAGGTCGTTTTAAAAGAAATTCAAACAGTGTATTAAATTCAAAGAGGAATTTTTCAAAATTTTTCATAGCACAAAGGACTGATAAGCAAGGTTTATCCTCACTGCAAGCTAATATGAGAAAAATACTTCACAAATGGAGGGATGTATTACAGAATATCTATCTGGAGATACGGTAATGGGCAATAACAAGTAACATCATATCATGTAGAGTTCTTCAACTCCTTAGAATTGCAAGGTGTACCTTCCGAAAAAATGAGATTAAAAGTCGGTGTGCCAGTACTATTGATACGTAACCTCGATGTATCGAGACTGCGCAATGGTACACGGTTACAAATGACCTACCTAGGTCAAGATACTGTTATGACCGGAATAGCGAGAGGAGAGAGTGTTTTAATTCCACCTATTCCTATAATACCGAAGGATTTACCATCCCAGTTCAAAAAGGTAACAATTGCCTCTAAAATTAGCATTTGCCAGGCTCAGGGCCAGATACTCAAAGGGGCAGGCGTACATTTCGAAAAACCGTATTTTTACCATGGGCAACTATATGTGGCGTGTTCACGTGTATCCAGCTCGCAAAACCTCTACATCCGTGCAAAAAGCGTAAAACAATAAACGTAGTACACAAAAGTTTGTTAGCATAGATAAACAAATTGCCTAACTATAACACCAGACACTCCTGTTAGTCGTCCAATTCTGTATTATCAACCGTCAGAACTTTTAATTTCCCATTTAAACATGTAACGAAACATTTACATTCGCGAATTAAAAAAAATTAATAAATCAAATTTTTCGCGCACGAAGTCGCGGGTAAATAAAAATTATCTATTTTATTGCAAATTACATGAAGATTTCAAAAAGTCGTTTCAACTTCAAAAAGTTCGTTTGCTATTTCTGAGTTAGAGAAGATGAGCCTCAAATATTAAATCTGAGATATATTTATAATCAGAATTGGAGATATTAACAGTAATACAAATTTTGCTCAGATAAACAAAAAGGCGATATGCTTAGAAATATATTTGATATGTACTTATGATCAGTGCTGAAAATATTCAAAGTAACCCAAATTTTGCTTATCAAAAAACAAAAACTGCAATATACTTAAAAACAAATACCTATTTCAGGATTGATATAGTATAAAGTTCGCAGCTACTGAGAAATTAATTTAACATTCTGTTTTATAATCAAATAAAAGCAACCTTTTTACACAATTCTATTTTATGTTACAAACTCAATAGAAGTGCTTTAAATAATTACGTAGTTTATAATGAACATTTTAGATCATTTGGTTATAGTTTCCAGAAAAAAAAAAGAGAATTGAAATATAAAATCTTATTTAAATATATGTATACGAGTGAAGAAACTGAAACACTTAATATGAATGTACATTGCTTACGCGTAAGAGTATATCAAAGATTTCTACTCAGCTTGTTTTATTATTCGAAATATCTTCGATAACTCGAATAATAAATGGAATCATATTTTATTCCTTTTGTAAAATTTTAAAACAATTCATTTTATACAGATTGTGTTAATAAAAATTTATTATAAAATTAATAAAAATTAAATTTAATAATTATTAAATTTAATAATTTAATTTAAATTTAATAATAATTAAATTTATAAAAATTTGAATATGAGATTTTCAGATCTTGACGATCACAAAATAGTAAGCATCGCATTATTTGTGAATATTTATCTCCTATATAATTAATTACTCGAGTAATTTATAGCATTCTAAAATTTTAACTGTAACAACATGAACACGGTATTTATTTATAAGAATGCGTGTTATTATTAATACTTTAATAGAATATTAATTAAAGCAATTACTACTAAAAGTTATGATTAGGTAATACATATTTATTCGATAACGATTAAAAGTACCATTTGCAATCGACACAATTGCAATTTATCGCGCTTATTCCAGTATACATTTATGAATCACTAATATTTGTTAAAGGTATACTTATCTATGATATATAAAAAATTAAATTACCTGTGTAAATGTGAGGTGTTGGGCTCAACATCTGACGCGAGAAAAAAGTCCTTGGCATTGTCGTCAACAAGGAATTCATATTGCACACGAACAAGTTCCGTCCTATCGAAAATTTCACACAAAAACATGAAGAATAAGTTCCAACAAACTCCGTGTCTTGTGAGGTCACATAGTGGTACAGTCACATTTTTGGTAAAAGAACATTGTTAAGATCCAAAATTATAATCCTTCGAAGTGAATATAAATTCAAATATCTTGAGCAATTTGTATTTCTTGTGAAAGTCCAAACCAACACTCTCGCTTTTCGGAAAACTTGTTGATATTTTCACAACCAACCACGAAACAAAAATAATTTCTGCAAATGAATTAAATAAGAATTATTCTTCAGAGTAGGATCGTATAGGAGAGTCATGGCAATACGAACCAGGAACAACAAGAACACAGAACGAATCAGGCAGGAAATTAAAAAAAAAAGTATAAAAATCGTTTGATCTTTTAGGCAAGGTAAAATGCACCTAAACTTCTCGCTGCGACGAATAACACCAAACTGAAACTTCCAAGCGGTCTTTGCAACACCCCAGAGAGTTTGCGGGGAGGGAAACAGAACACGCGTTCAAAGGGGGGAAAGAAATACGCGGGAGCGGGGAGAGGAAAAGGGGAAGAGGTTCATGAAATACTAAGCGCAGCTGGGCAGCTGATTCAAGTTCTGCTGCTGTTACTACTACAACTACCAGTGACACCAAATCACATGTTCTAAATGAGGATTGTACGTAGTACTTGGTTTGTTATTTTTCCTTGAATTTCGCTTGGCTTCCAAAAAAAGAAAAAATAAAGTTTTATTTTTATATTATTTGCTATACAGTTAAATATTTTTCGAAAGTGCTTTTAAATTAACTAAACCAAGTTTTGCGTAATTCTGAAATATATAAAAGCTATATATTATATATCTTATATATTAATAACTGTTTAGTATAATTTTTACGTATAAATTATATTTTTATTTTAAAAAAAGTCCCCTTTTACTTTTAGTCAAAACAGCATAAAGCATTCTTAAACGTAATTTAATAACTCATTAAAACGTAATATAGTGATTTCTTAATTAGAATTTAATTGCTAAAAGAAGGGGGAATGGAATTATAAATCTTACACACAAAATGTAAAAAGAAGTTATTAATTTTATTTTTATTTCTGACCATATCTTTCTTTCTTTTCGTTTTTTTTTTTTTTTTATCACAGAAGGATTTTAGAAGGATGTTTTTTAATTATTTCATACTTCACACAATTCCCAAAAGGTACAATGAAAACTTCTTTCTCTTTTGGTTGCTTGGGGATCTGCTTATATCAAATCTGATTGTGTGGCATTGCGAAGCACACATAAATATTTTTTTAACTTGGAGATTCTTAAACTTTTCCTACTCCGCTTTTTCATCAAAAAAGGTCATCACGACCCTATTTTCGTAAAGTTCTTCAACAGCGCCAATATGTGCTTTTATAGAAATGATAAACAATATGTACGACGGTATAATAAAAAAAAATTAATATCCATTTATTTGGAGCATTTTAATGAAATACATTAAGTAAAGCGGTTATTTTTTTACTTAAATTCACTGAGTGATATATTAAATATCTGAAAAACATTCCTTATCTTAAAACTTTACTGACCTCATTTCAGGTTCTCAATATGAAGTGTAAGAAACTTTGATTTACACCAATTTTTTTCTCTCTCTCTCCTGAACTTTTTTCAATCGGTAAACCATTTCATGACCTTATTTTCATTCAAAAAGACCCTCTTCATTCAATTCTAGTAGTCGCGACTCCAGAATTGGAAAATAGAAATTAAAATGACGCATTAATTATTTACAAAAGAAAAAGCTATTTATTCATTCAAAGTTATTTGTTTATTTACGACTCAATTTATTATATTTGGTTATTTATGAAATTTTATTGAAATGTCTGAAATTCAGAAGTTCTTTGTTTTAAAAAAATCCATTTTTGCTTGTAAACATTAAAGAATTTATTTAAAAAGTAGGAACTTCGAACATTTTTGCGATCCCCTCCCCTAAATTATTTTCCGGGATTCTATTTGGGGTCGGGGCCCATAATTAAAGCAATCTCAACTTAAACGAATAAAAAATAAACATGTTTTATATATTTACTGATTAGTTTTTGTTTTTGAAATAATGCTCGAAGGATATGGCTGAATGTATATTTATAATGCTTTTGTTTATTTATCGAATTTTCTTTTTTACGTTTTTAGCTTACATTTTAAATGGGACTTGAGTTCGAACATTCATAGAACGCATTTCAAGAAACCTCGGAAAAACAATTTTAAGAAGTTATTTCTCAGACGATTTCGAATCCGGAAATGTACTACTGTTTTGGGACAGGAAGGACATGGGTGTTGAGGAGAAGAAGAGGGAGGGGAGGGAGGGTCAAAAAATCTTACCCGATCACTTTTTCTTTCCATCCTCCACCAAACGATATCCTCGATTCCGCGGGCTTCTGATCCTGATGACGTAGTTCCTGCGTCGTGTAGTCACACCTGCAATTTCGTCTCGACAGCTGGCAACACAACAAAAGATATGCACGTGGCTGCCGCCTGGGTGTACCATCTGTCTGCAAAAGACTCTAACCGTACCCTCCCCGCACTTCTATCGGGCTTTTCTGGTCCCCATTTATTTATTTATTTAATACTTTATATATAACCGCATGCTCTCCAGAAGTACAGAAGCCGAGAGGGGAGGAGAGAGAAAAAAAATTATAAAAATGCTTCCATTCCTTCCCGTAAGTTAAAAAATATCGTTTGGGGAAAGTTAAAGGCGGATATAATACGCATGGCGAACAGGGGAGGTAGAAATGCCGTTAGTGTGCGCGAGGGGGGTTGTGGAAAATGATTTTTCCAGGAGAGATGTCTTGTTTACACTTTCCCTTAAGGCTCTAGAGACTAATCTCAGGGCGTATTTCTGGATGCCGAAGATAGAGTCGGATGCAGTTTATTTTTGTAGTGTAAATAAGAGGGAGGTGCTTTTTTGCGAAAAATTGGGGGTGTCTTTTGAATCCTCGAGGAAAAATTTCTCAAGCAACTTGTTCTCTTTTACGGTGCGGAAGAACGGATAGTTGAAATAGAAAATATTGAAGGAATAAAGAGAAAAAATAAATTTTTAAATTTAATTCAATTGTTTTATTTATTCTGATTAGAGATAAAATTTGGTTTATAATACTCAGTTGCTCGAATTTCAAGACTGAATACTATGTTTTTGTCATAAAAAATAAGCAAATAATAGCAAGAACTTGTTAGCCAATGTTTTAATTTATCGTTTATAAATAATTGATCTTATGGATACAATTTTAAGAAAAAAATGTTGTACAGAATACTCACAATAATATTTAAAATTTCAAAATAAATATACGGAAAATTGAATTTATAAAACTAACTGCAATTTCAGAGCAGAAATTAGAAGGATATAAATCTAAGATCTTAGAATTTGAAAGTTCTGTTCTATCTGATCCTTTAAAGTATTGTTTATCTTCCAAGAAAAGCAGCAATCCCCTTCTTATGAAGCACAATTATAATGTTGTTGGGAGGATTTCTTGCACATTAGCATGAAATGCATACATTTTTCAAAACGTAATAAGTTCTCGCTTAACCCTTTCGCGTTCATTGGTTTCGCAGTGAAACCACACATTGATCATTTGTTTTTACGGGGCATGGCGAAACGTAGCGTCATTTTTCTTTCATAAATTAAGAGCCAGGTATATAGGCCAACTTATATAAAAATTCCAGTTCAATACTATTTGTATTCACAAAGTATCGGCATTGTAAGTGCTAAATTGCTTTTGATTTCTAAGAGAAACAAACTGGTGAGGTTTCTTTCACAACTTGATAGTTTTAAAATTGAATCTTCGAAAGTAATATTGAATTTTATGAATGTTGAATATCATGAATACTCACGTATACTTATAAATTAAATAAAATTACATTTCGGTGATAACTTATTCGGGGAAAAAATAGCTCGTTACGGTTCATTGGTTTCACTGAGAAACCACAAATTTCTTGAAAATAAAAAATGCCAAATTTTTTTCCGTTACATATTTATGATCATCTACATGTCTAATAATTATTTTTTAAATAAATTTAGTAATTTTCAAAACGAAACATGTGGTGGACTTGAAAAGGTTAATACTTGAACATGACTTAGACGAAGACCATAAACTGTAAAGTGAAGGGAATTGACCTGATTGTAAACTTTTTTTTTGAATTCCCACTTCTCTATAATACTTCTCAGCAGCGTTATGAAATCGTGAGTTAAAGCCAGCGGGGTTGGAGTTCAAAAACACGATGCGCAGAAACTCCTTTCGCATAACGTCACCGTAAGACTAAATCTCCACTGTTCTGCATAGTTATAGAAATGCATTTATTATAGCCTCAAGAATGGGTTAAAATGCCTGATTAATGACAAGCTATAGCATCCACAACATTTTACATTACAGCACAGTTTTTTCTTGTCTTTAATTTCCACCTTAAATGCTTTTGTTTTCTATGAAAATAACTGTTATTTCTTCTTAATCGGTTTAACAAGAATTCCAAAGAAATAATATTGTAATTTCTAAATGATATTAATAATATTATATTATATTGGTAACTATATAATAATTGAAAATTTAACAATTTTAATAGCTTAAAAATGCATTTATGCTAATTTTTAATTAAATATTAACTTTATTCATTTAAGTTATTACTGTCCTAAGTAAAATATCACCTTTCATTTTGAAACAACGAGAAATAATTAGTAATATACTTATCCGTCAATGAAATTCAACTTTAACAAAGATGAACAATTCCTATAATAGTCTCACTCATCTGGTTTGGTGCATATACCTAGTAAACTAATATGGAGCATAAAATTAAAATAATGTTTGTGACGATAGGATAAAATACAAACAATCAGCTTTTCTAAATAGCGTATTTTCCTTTTTTCTTCTAATCTGCTTTCATTTATTTATTTTTTCGCGATCTTGATATACTGTAGACAGAGTTAAAGACTGAAAGCTGAAAGGCAGTTTATCATTCATTTAAAAGGGAGTAAGCAGGAAATGTTGACCTCTATTCGATGAGGTCCCCAAACCCATAAAAATCTGAATAACATCCGGAAAATTTGAAAGAATAATTCCGTTGAGATTTGTGAGTCCCTGCAAAATCTCAAATAATGGTCTCTACTAGATTTCGCAATTTGTAAGAGTAGAATTTTTTTAGTATATTGCTGATTAGTTTGAATTTATTGTAATGCAATTGTGACTTTTAGTTATAAATAATTTGAATTTAATAAATTTAACATAAATGAAGCGTGTATTAAGAAGTTTGTTTATAATAAGAAGAAGTTAAAATTAGTATTCATATGTCGTCGGATTATTGTCAAACAACTCAATCAACAATAATAAAGTATTAAAATAGTGTTTGACATTAAACCGACGATATTATACGCAAACATCGTATGCGGTTAAGCATATGAACTTCAGTGTATTTCTTAACTTTTTAAACTATGAAACCCTTTTCAGCAGAAAAATTTTTTGTGGTTCTATTTTTCATTTTTCTAAGAAAAAAATCACAATCCCAAGTATGTCATCGACTTAATATCAAACAACGCTATCTACAATAATAAAGAATTTGAAATAATAAACGTGTTTGACATTAAGCTGCCGTATCGACATTTGACATAAGCACAAATATCGTGTTAGAGGTTGTGCTGTAGACTCTTGTCTATCCGGCTTAGTTAAAAACTGATTCTCCGTAATAAAATGAGGAATAACTTTCGTAAGATATAAGCCTAAGTCTTACTTTAATATTTTGTTTATTTTAAAAGCGTAATCATTCATACACAACAGTGCACGAGATTTTCTGTATTTAATCCCTTCTTGGTCGGATTTTTTTTTTTTTTTTGAATTTCCGACCCCAAAATAGCAATTTTTTATTGCTGAAAATTAATATATGTTCTATCCTAAATTCGAAAATGCAAAATATTTTTGTAATATTTCCAAAATATTTAAGCAATTTTTGCTTGACCTACTTGTGGTCATACATGAGATATCCCGTCCACTGATATCCAGTTTTAAATTAAAACGAAATGCTCTCTGATAATATATTTTTCAAAACTATTGCTTTAAGGTACTTAAGATAAATATCTGCATGGAAAGTACTATTAATGATATGTAACAAATGCTTTTTAAAATGGTTTTACAACCTTACCATGAAAACAACTTTGCAATCTTTCTTGACTATTAGAGCGTAAAAACCGCATTCAAATTATTTATTGCCGATTATTTTACTGTTTATTCAGAAATACGAAAAATAACTGCGAAATATAACGAAGCATGTAAGTAGCGATGAATTAACTTTCAACGATGCAATTTTTCTCTTCGTCGCATGACATGCGACGCCTACCGTACGGGCACAAAAAAGCCGAACGTATGACGTACACCGACCAAGAAGGAGTTAACCTTAAGCGGGGCATTCGCCACTCTTCCAATCTGGAATTTCTGGAGCACGGGAAGGAAAAACCTTTCGTCAGGGTGAAAAACCGATGAAAATTAGCATAGCGGAATGGAAGAGTCGGAATTCAGAATCGTTTGAAGTCTGATTGGAATGGCCAGTTCGCTTTTTGAGGTCCTCGTTGCGAGGCTAGCGGGAAAACAATAGTTCTGCCTAGATTGGGACCTCGCGTCGAGGCTAGAAATGAAACTCGAAATCCCCGGTGTGGGGGAAGAGGAGTGGGTGAGGAAAATTCTGCGACTTTGAGCCTCGTCTCAAAACAAACTTTGGAACATTCGTAAATGCTTTGCCTAATTTTTCGACTAAAATGGGTGGGGAAAGAAACTGTGTTAGGATAAATGGCATAGCTTGGCCTTCTCGAGAATGCCCAGTTTTAAAGTTAAATCCCCGGCCTGTCGTGGCATCCGGTTACATCGAAAGTTAGGGTCACCGGTGATAGTAATGCGGGTTATAAAATAGCCATCACCTGCCCATGCACTAACCCCTTCTTATGGAAATATGTCCCGTCATCGGAGAAGGGACAAACTCAACCTCACCACCATTATTGTACCCCCAGAGGTTAATCATAAATGAGCCACCCCGTGTTGTAGGTCACGGCCATCCCCGCTCTGCACAGGGCATGCGGAGTATATGTATGACCGAAATGCCACGACAGCAACTCTGGCACTGAAGTTGGAGTCCTAACGGCCATCACCGGCAATGGCCCAACCCTTCCCGAAGGAGGTACGTTCCGTCATCGGAGTGGAGGCAGCTCAGCCCCACACTATTACCATACCCCCAGGGGAAGCGAGTGCTCACTTTTCACTTATTTATCTGGTGGCCACTCATCCGTGTACTCGAGGTGTCCCCGCGGGAATACCCTCAGGGCAAGCGAGAACCGGATACTGAGTTGGACCACTTCTCACCCATGGGTTATGTTTTGGTACAATAAAATTAAAAATCTGATTTGGTACAATGGTTAATTTTTGGGCTTAGTTGGGCATTATGAAAGCAAGTTTGGACAGGAAACGAACTGTTACTAAAAAGTATTGAATTCTTCAAATGCTTTCAAAATAATAATACAGTAACTCATGATAAATTAAAAACTGTTTTCAATACAATTCTTCTTACAAATAGATTATAGTAATTTTATAACTCACGGAAAAAGTAGCTTAATTTGGAAGCATCGCTTTGATATTTGATCTTCAAGGTTCTGGCAGCCTTGTTCCACTTCCACCCCTCGTCCTTCCTGCTTTCATGGAGCACCCCTCTTCGCGCGGGGTGGGGGATGCATCCTCGTAATTCAGAATGAGTGCAAGGAGGGGTTTTTCAAGAGGGATGCTCTTACTATCCCGTTAACACTTTCTTCGGCACTTAAGTGTCTCATAAAATATGTCGGAATAAGGCCCCCTGTAAGAGTTGCAAACGATTTCATGCGTCACCGTGTTTACCCACTATCACTCCTGAACCACCCTGCTCGATACAGGGAGAGCCCTTGTGATACCGTTTTTTACGATCTTTTAAAAAATCGTTTGTCTGTCTGTATTCTTAAGAGAAGTGCTTCGAGTGATTTGTGGAGGACCATCAAACGATAAAAAGTAATAATAATAAAGGAAAATCTCAGGGTCGCGTGATTTATTGCCATCAGATTTTTGAATTGTTTGTGAAATCTGCTATTAAATAAGAACTGCAATGTCTTGAAATTTCGTTTCGAGATTTTGAATCTTTAATATAATGTTACTCAACAATATGAATTTGTTCGTACGATATAAATTAAATATTCAATAAAATTGCTTAATAAAAAATCGGAAAAGATGTTTGTTTTTGCTGCTTATAGCGGAAACAGTCTGGTTGGACATACCTAAAGTGATCACATTTTCTGAACTTCAGTCCGGAACGCTGACTAGTGAATAGTGTAGAGAGTACTGGGAAAACAAACAAAAAATATATAAACAATAATTAAATAAAATAAAAATTCTGAAACAATGAAAATCATTAATTATTTAAATTAAAAAGATAATGAATCTGAAGCGATAAAGAATCGTAAATAACATATTTTGCTATTGCTTTTACCATTTTTCCTTCAGGATTATTCATCCACAACAGTCATAATAGGTTGACAATAAATACAATAACACCATCAATACAATGACAAAAAATACTATAAGGCCATAAATACACTGAATACAAGACAATAAATACAATGACAAATTCAGTAAAAGTTGGGAAGGAGAATTCCTCAAATGGTCACTTTCCAATTTCTCGTATGCGAAGTATACAAAGAGAAAATATTGTAATCTTTCACTTCGAGATTTTGATGAATCTCCACGTTTAGACCACCCTAAATCCAAAAAACACATTTTTGGAATTATGTCTGTGAATATGTTAACCGAAAAACGGTTTGGGCTGGACAGATGAAATATGGTATGTGGTCTTTAAACAAAATTTGTATATTCCTATCAAAATTTAGACGAAATCCGTCCACGGGAGGTCTGTCTGTCCGTGTGCATGTAGACACTATAACTTAAAAACGTAAATAACTAGATGGATAAAATTTGGCACATAGTTTTATCAACAGAATTACAGATATGTATCAACTTTTGGACCAAATCCACCAAAAGGTTGTCCATCTGTCGATCTGTATATTGGCGCAGGGGAGTGGGGGTAAAACCGGGTATCCTTGATTCTGGATCTATTATTTTTCCTATCTAGCAGACAGATACTGAATTATACTCTACTAGTCAAGGAAAAAGAACAGTCATAGTGGCGTGCTGTAGCTGTTAAATTCAGTGCATATGTGAAGGTTTAATTTTTTAAGAGGTCAACTCTCTAATGTTCGTTTGATTTTAAACTATCTTTACTTAAAAATAATTACAGTTATAAAAACTATATTTAGTCCAGATTATTACACGTTTACTAAGGATTCATACCCTATCAAACAAGGATTTGCTGCAATAAGTGGCCGGCTCTGATCGTTTTTCATAACCTCTGCACTCGGGTTAAAATCGGGTACTCCAATGGCGAAAGACCGGGACAGTCAGTATTGATGATTCCTCCGACTGAGACGATA
Source organism: Araneus ventricosus (assembly GCA_013235015.1). Classification (NCBI taxonomy): domain Eukaryota; kingdom Metazoa; phylum Arthropoda; class Arachnida; order Araneae; family Araneidae; genus Araneus; species Araneus ventricosus. The sequence goes on along the minus strand of BGPR01000426.1, from coordinate 250,023 downwards.
ACAACTCATCAGACTTTGATTGTTTACATTTTAATGATGCATTTTCTAATTTAAATAAAGAAGAAGAGTTCATCCAATGTAAAAACTGTCTTATCTGGGCTCACGAAAGCTGCAGTGGCGCAGAGGAAGAAGACAATTGCTTTATATGCGAATTTTGTAGCTAATGTTCTTAAATTGTCATATAAAATAAAAATTATTGCAACTTTTGCACTGAAAATAAAGTTTTCCTAATTTCCCATAACGTTGACATGTGTAAACGGTTTTACCCAAAAACCGAGTAATTTGCTTTTTTTAATAATAAAATCATTAAAAAGAAAGTAATGACACTGTGACTTTCTTGGAAAGATACATAGTACTCCGATAAAAATATGACAAGCTCTATGTCGAATATTTTAGATCCACCAGGTTTTCGAACCTTAGCTACCCGGTTTTACAACACTTTTCCCTACATGTGAACGTTATAACTCAAAAACCTAACTTCGTAGGATGAAAAATAATGAAATTGGTACGTTAAATGAAATTTGGCACGTGGTCTTCTAACCCTAATTGTATATCTGCGTCAAATTTTGGTTTCATTCGGTCTAAAAGAAAATACTGAAACTGCATACTTGGTTTTCTTCATCATACTACGAAGCATAACAAACACACTCCCCATTGTCACGATATGGGAAAGTAGAAGGGGGGATGACACTCTGCCGCTTGTGCTCGTGGAGGTCCCGGCCTTGCCCAAGGTCTGCAAGGGGATGGCCCCTTTATTAGGGGTATACTAGAAATTCTATGGGAGACCACTCCCTCTGGTTTTTAAAAAATAGATCGAATTAATATATTTTTAATACAAACAATGTATTGATAAGTAAAGAACGGGACAATTCGGGACATTAAATTCAAATTCGAGACATTGTTTTCAGTCCAGCTCAAAGAGTCTTGAATTGAAACTACCAAAGCTAATTTGGAATGCCTAGCCTCTTTATAGTAATAACAAAATTTGGAAATTCAAGATTAGCTTTTATCTTTCTTATTATTTGGAAAAATAAATTTAAATATATTTTTTAGATGAGTTTTATTTGTAAGATAATCCGGTTATCAATTTTCCAGACAATTTTCTATAAGTAATTCGGAGATGTCTGGGACTCTTTTTCTATCTGAGATAAACAATCAATATTCGAGACTGTTCCAACGAATACGGGATGTCTGTTCACCTTAGTTTACCCTGTATAACAAGGAATTTTTATAACCCGGTTACAGAACTGGAAAATCCCTCAGAACATGTGGCAACCTCACTTAAACCCACACAGCTTTAAATTTTGAGAAATCCCGAAAGACCGTAAGAACTTTTAAAGGAGCAAAAAATATCTTAATTGAAAAGTCAAAAATCACTTAAAGCAAATTGTGAAATTGTTATTTTTAAAGAGCTTCATCCTGTTTGTTTATCAAAAACATTTACACATTTGTTGAAATTATTATTTTTAAAATTAGAATTATTACCACTTTTTTCTTATTATTATTTAGCTCAAACAGTTTTGAAAATTAAAAATTGAAATTAAAATCTATAATTAAAATAAAAAGTGAAATTCACTGTGCATTATGCATTAAAAAATTGTTAAATATTAAAAATAAATTTTTAGAGCCATTTTTCAGTTGAAAATTATCGCCTTCTCTTTCTGTACCGATTTTTATGTCGAATTATCCTAATTCTTATTTTTGGATGGAAAGAATTTTTATTTTTGTCCCTTCAACTTCGAAGTAGCCATGTTCCATTGTAATTGATTATCGGAACCCAACATTCGAATTTTTAGATTATCATTACGTCGTTTCCTATAGTAAAGGATATATTTATTTTATGGAACAAAGACTATGTAACTAAGATTTTTCATGGCCTCAATTTTATATGAAAAAGCATTCGATAACTCCAAATGTGCAAAATTATAAATGCTATTGGAGAATAATTTCTGAAGCATAAAAATATTAACATAATTATTTAGCAAACTTTTGCTGAAATGCATCAAGTCAGATCTGTTTTCAAAATTACCTTCAATTTTTTTTCTAAATTAATTTTTTTTGAAGTTGGTGAATTTAACAGAAAAGTATTCTTTCAACGTTACCGCGACCTCAAATCCCACTTATAACCGCTCCGAATAATTTACAAAGTCATGGTTTAGCGAATCAAACGACCAGTTGCTATAACTTACGTCCTAAATATGCATGCACATTTCTCAAATCTCTTCACACTAAAAAATCCCAGCTTTTTTCCCTCTTCAACCTTAACACACACCAAAGATCTATACCCCCCCCCACACAAAAATCGTCTTTATTTCCACAATCAAGTAAGCAGATGTTAATGAAAAGAATCCAGAGATTGTTCCTTTTTCCTCAATTTTGTAAACCTCCCCCCTTCCAAAACAGCTGATCCGGCGAGTTCCACAATGGAAGCATTCTGCAGCTTCCTCGGCCCCTCGTTTCCGGAAAAGTAGTGCTGGGGGGGGGGGGGAGTCACAAAACTTCTGCTCGGTCCCTCTTCACAATATAGGCCAACAGTTATCACAAGGTGAAAAATTCTCGCCTACGCTGTTGGTTGCGCAGTTACGTTGCACCGTTAGGGGGAGGAAGGTTGGTCCAGCTGCCCTGACACGAGAAGGCTTTGAACCCCCGTTTCTCGGTGGGAGAGAATTGTAGAAGAGGGGGATGGTGAGCTCTTTAAGAATGAATTGTGGCCCACAAGGTGTCAAGGTACTTACTTATTCTTCCTCGGACGTTGGTCAGCGCAAGGTGGTATGAGGTCAAAGAACTGATTGGAGATTTGATTTTGGAAACTTGGGACACCTTTTGTAGTTGTCGCTGTATGGTCCTGTACGATTTGAACATCCTGTCACAGTTTTCTTTTATTTTGGGGTCTTGAACATAATTAAATTAAAAATTCTGTTTATTCGTTTACTCTAAGATTTAAGGATAGAAAATTGTTGTACTGGAATAATTGTGCAATGACTTATTTTTCGACTCCATTGTGAAATAAGCTATAAATTTCTTAAATTTTGCTTGCATTTTTGGTTTAAGGATGAATTGTGGCCTACAAGGTGTCAGGTACTTACTACTCTCTTCCTCGTACGTTGGACAGCGCAAGATGGTATGAAGTCAGAGAATTGATTGGGAATTTGCTTTGGAAACTCAGGACATCCTTTGCAATTGATCGCGTATAGTCCTGTGCAAAATGCACATCTGGTGGTGATATCATTTTCTCGTTATTTTGGGGCATACCTTGCACATAATCAAATTAAAAATTATGTTTACTCGTTTATTCTAAGATTTAAGGATCGAAAATTGTAACTCTGAACAATTGCGTCATTACATAGTTTTCGACTCTGGCTACCATTCTGAAAAAGGGTATAAATTTCTTAAATTTTGTTTGTATAAACCCGATCACTTGAATAGCCTCAATAGCAATAAAGCATAAAATATGCAGTTTCAGTTTTCCAGTTTTATGAAAAGGCGCAATAAATACCGCGTCACATGAATAACCTCAGAAGCTTAAATTTATTGAATATAGGATTCTAAATGAAAAAATCGCATCAACTTTCTTTTGGTTTTCAGGAAACTAAAATTAAATCTGATTAACTCTTTTGTAAAAATGGGACCAGCATCTCGCCGTAGCAACGAAGAAATTGCGCAGGTTTTAATTTTGAAACCTGTAAGTTTCTCGAACTGAAAAATTACAAGAAAAATTCATCGTAGTTCTAAAGCTATCAACAATCTTTAATAGGATGTACATCAATAAGGTAAAAAAAATAAGGGGGGAATTGCTTCAGCCACAACAGTCAAAGAACACCGCTTGGTTCTTGAGCATCCAACTAATTCTTGTTTACCAGCCTCAAGAATTGCTAAATAAAATGGGATTAAAGCTACAATTTCAGCCGTCTGATTATAATTAAGAATGAAAAACGATTGAAACTAAGACGTAAACGCATCTCAAGCTACGTCATAAGCTGCAACGATTTCTCTTTTCAAATAAGCATATGCATTGAACTTCTGAATGGAGAAACATAATTTTCACCTGTGAGAAATAAGTTCAGTATGGATGGACCAGACGGGTCTTATTGTTACCATGATTTAAGGAAGGAAAACGAAATCTATCACGTCACCAATGATGTTGCGTTATGTTGCAAGCTATCTGAAAAGACATCACGGTGATGTTTAAAATGGAAGAAAAGCGAAACATAAAATACTTTAATAATCGTACATAAAATACTTTAACGATTTAATAAAATTCTGATTAGTGCTAGAACAATAGGCATTGAATACATATCTGTTCCCACTTTAAACCGTCAATTTAATGGATAATTTAGAAATCATTTTATTTGTTGTAATTTAATATTTAAGTAAATAAATAACAAAATAAAATTCTTATAATATTTTATTTTATTCATTTATTTTATTTATTCACTTTTTTGCCATTCCTAGGAATTAACCAGTTACAACATAAACAGATACCTTTTTAGTACATTTTCCCACAAGCATATTTTTTACTATGTTCACATGCATTTTTTTCTTCTTTTTTGTTGCAGAAACCTGTTTAGTATGTTTTATGTTTATTAGAAGTTTGGTTTAGAACCGTTGATGTATTCAATTCGTGCGGCCGACTTTAGCTTTCATTTGTTTCATCTACATTCTACCAGTATCGTAGATTCGGTGGAAAAAGTAACGGGGGGAAATTATAGACATCTAAAAGCCCCTGGAGTATAGGGTCTTCTAACACTATTGCTTATATATAATTCCTAGTTTTAGGCACCTAAAATGAAATAAAAATGAATTCGTGCCTAAAAATGTAGGGGGTGACAGCTCCCCTTGCCCCCGACTCGCCACCACTGTATTATACAGCAAGGCTTTTTATTGATAATTTCATTTGCAGTTTTTTTGTACAGTTTTCATGAGTTATAAATATCTATAGCTCATATTATATGTATTATATATTTATAAAGACAATTATATGTTTTAATGTATTAATTAATCATTACGTTAATCATTCATATTGAAGGATTTTGTAGTCAGTAGCTAATACAATATATTTAATAATCCTTTTACTTCAGAAAAAGTCTGCATAAATGCCGACTAAAATACATTAATAGTTTTTATAAATTTCATCCAGAAATCTAATCCATCTAAATGACTTGTTTGGTTATTCAAGTGTTAATAAATTCTTAATATGTATTTTTCTGATAGAATGATCGTTATCCTGATTTCAATTCATTAGTGTGCATATGTTGTATTAAATGTTCAACAGAACTGAATTCTACAAAATAAAGAAACTTAATCCTTACACAAAAGAGAAAAATCATAATTCTACATTAGAAATGACTAATTTATGCTCATGATCCCAGCTATTTATGACGACATTCTAAGCTTGACTGTGGGGGTCAAGGAACCATGAATGACCTGCCTCCAGCTGTGCTTCGACAACCAGAGAACTTCCAGATCTGATGGACAACAGCTAGCCTCTTTGTGGTCGAAGAATAGAGTAGTGGTAGTGTCTGTAAGGTGCTGCGGTCACTTTCTATTGTCGATGGTCAAAGTACTTCGCAAGGTAGGTAGGGTCAAAGCTCTACGAACAATCTCCCCCTGTCCAGTTGCTATTTTGCTGTATATGAATGGCTTTATCAGAGAATTGGGATAAAGAAAGTTCACTTTCTCAAAGAACTTGTAAGAGGTCAGTGAACTTGACCACTTGAAGCCAAAGGGCAGGAAAGTGTCCATAATAGATATCTCCCTTATGTAACTCACAGAGCAATTTTTTTTTTATTTAAGTGACTTTTATCGAGATATACCAAATAACCAAGTATAGTGCAACTAATTGCATTACGAAAGCCAAGGAATATTTAGTCAAAAATATGTGAAATGATATTGTAAGAATCTAAAATAAAAACAAAATGTTGTAAATCTACAGATGCTTCAATGATATACGGATTGCTGTATTGCTTAAAAACGTGTCTGATTAGTTCAGTCGCACGAATAACAATACACGAACTAATTACAATTAAATTTAATATTCAGTGGAAGTAAAGATCCAAAATCAGGATGTGGAGTTGCTTGTTATTCTGCCCTATCTGATTTTGCTAAGAAAGTCTTCACAGGAAATGTTACATGAAGCACAAAGTAATGACAGCGGAAAAAACATCCGCCCCTTCTTATATTAGACGTTTCACTACGGCCGTTATCAATATATAAAAAATTGAACGTGTGCATGTATGTATGAAGAGTCGACCTATAGCCGATTGGACCAATAGCTCCTAGTTGGGACCCACTCTTAAAGGGTCCCGCGCCAAAATGTTATCAACTTTCGGCTCAGTTCTGATAACTGAGGTAGGAAAAGTCAGAGAAAGTGATTTTGGAATTTTGTCTGTCTGCAAACGCGATAACTCAAACAAGCAAAGAGCTGGAGGGATGAAATGTAATATGCGGTCCTAACTTCTATCGAATGTTACGCAAAATCCGTCTGCGAGAAGTCCGTCAGTCTGTTTGTCCTTGCTTAGCATCAGAATCAAAATCTGCTTCAAATTTCGGACCAAAGGCTTAACTGCCTATCGGTCTGTCTATTCGTTGTTATATGACCATTATAACTTAAAAACGCAACTTTCCAGATAAGTGAAATCTGGCATGTGATCGTGTAATCGAAATTGTAGAACTGTATCACATTTTGGATCTAATCGAAAGAAAGGAAAATGTCCAAAATCTATATTTTGTCTCTTTTACTCTACTAAGAATGAGAAAAACGTGCTGTATTGTGTTAGTTGACGAAAAAGACGAGGGGAAAACACTGCCGCTGGTTTTCTTCTTAGCTCTAAGTCTTTAGATTATTTTTAAGAAAACGATCAAAACCTGTTTACAATTGCAGCCCGCACTTTTAAGGTCGGCCTTAATTACCAGTTTAAAAACACATTCCGGTACTTCCACAACCAGATTATTCACTGATCTCACCCCATGTGATTTTTCCTTGTAGATGTAGAATTTGCTTAAGAGCAACGACTATCAAGTTCCGAAGAAGTGTACAGACGAAGGTATTGGAGGAGGTGGCAAAAGGTGGTTTATAATCCTCGTTTAATTCTTTATATAAGCGATGACAAAAACGCATAGTTGCTCAGGATGGAAAATGCAAATAAACAGGCTTTATTTGTATTCATACTTTCGCAATAAAATAAGTTCCGGAACTTCTTGAACGCAGTAGTACATTGTTCACGATTTTATTAGAATTTGATTAATATTCTATATTGTTTAGCAACGGATTCGAAAACTCTCCGCGCTTTTGCGCATGAAACCGGGCGGAGTTATTTTCATCAAAATAAGGGGAAAGTGAAGAATGGAAGGGTGATGTTTACATTTTATTGAGCTTGATCTAATAAAGAACTCCGGAAATGCGCGCATATGACTCATTGCATGACACCCCTTTCCGGTGTAAAATCGTACAAAAGTGGTAGTCTCGGAATCCGTTGCTGAACAGTAAATGAAACGATAATAATAAACAAAATAATATTTATTTAACACTGGTCCATTTCCTGTGTCCAACAAGGTTTGGATTTAAAAAAATTCAAGGCGGGAAAACGCTGGTTATTCTGCTAGTCATAAATAGTTAATACTACTACTGACAAACAAAATTTTTCACCTATAATTGCGTTTGGGGAAAACAATATAATGCTCGAAAATTATTAAATTTTGCCCAAATAAGCAATACAGTCTAAGATTAAATACAAAAGATTAGAGGATAGAAAAAAAGATAAGAAAAAGAATTCTGCCTAATTTTATCTGTGCACAAACTAACCAATAGTTTAAAGTATTTTGGTATAAAACACGACTGTGTAACGGTTGTCCAACTATTCACGTCTCACGTATTCAAACAAAGTGGCAGCTGTACAAGTGCTCCGGTGTCGCGAATCACCTGAGACAACACTCTCTTCGATAATGATGGGTAAAAAGCGATTCATATGAAACGTCGCGAAGTGTAATGATGGCGTTCGGCGCAGTACGGAGAAATTGACGCAATACGTTACATCATGTCCGATCCAACAACAACGACAGACGGAATGACAGCTCGTCCAGTAGGGCTATAGAACTGCACAGCGGTCTGAAATTATTTTAAAAGAGTGTTTTTTCGTTTTTAGTCTTATTTGGTGATTTTTTCACATTGAGATATCCATGAACAACAAAAATGTAGAAAAAAGTAATGGAAACGAAGAAAGAAGACAGAAAATAAATCAATAAATAGGTGAAACATAAGTCGGGCTGCTCAATGAACAGGCCTCGAAAGCATCAAAATTCTCTCACTGGTAACACTTTTGAAGACTAAAATTTAAGTTTTCTCCGATTGAGTTTGGTGGTGGCTCGGCTGAGCCTAGGTTTGGAGCAGGTCAAGAGTGTGATGCAGCTTTTTTCTCCCCACCCCCCATAGCTAGCCTTCTTTCCCTTGATTTCTTTTTCTTCTTTTTTTCTCATTCGCTATTATTTGGTTTTGGCTTCGCTTTCACGTTGCCACGAGAGAAACTCATCTGCTTTAACACAAATTCGTTTTCTTTCTGTAGAAGCGCCACATCGGAAAAATATGCTTCGATGATTTTCTAAGATACAATTCAGATAAGTACAATTACAAATTTTTACTTTTTAAAAACTGTATCAGCCTCAAAATTGTAAAATTAATTAATTAATTGTAATTATCAAAATTGTAAGGTCTAGGCTGACGAGCCGCCACTGGACAGAAGGTAAATAACAACAAGAAAGCAATATTTTTTACTTTCTCGTATACGAAGTATGAAAGATGAAAGTACTCAAATAATCAAAATGAACGACCTCGAAACTTAGATGAATTTTCGCTTTTAACACATCCTCCAGCCTGCGAAACTATTTTTGGAACTAAGTCTGCTTTTTGTTTGTTTATGAAAACGATGACTGAAAAACGCCACTATCTAGATGGATAAAATTTGGTATGTGGTCATGACACCAAAATTGTAGATCTGTTTCACATTTTGGATGAAATCTGCCTAAGGGAAGTCCATCTGACTGTCTATCAGGCTCTATGTACGAAAACCCGATATCTCAAAGCAGGAACGAGCTAGATATATGAAATACGATTTTATTACTAGATTTGCTGTATGTAAAATTTTGGACCAACTCAGTCAACAGGTTACCTTTTTGTCGATCTGTATCTTTATACGTATATGAACGAGATATCTCGAAAACGGAACAAGCTAGGTAGGTGAAATTCAGTATATCCTTACACCAAAAATTGTAGATCTCTGTCTAATTTTAGATTAAATCGGTAACGGTTAGGCTTTTTGTTTGTCAACTCGATACCTCAAAAACGCAAAGACCTGGGGAGATAAAATTTGATATGCGGTTTTCAGACAAAAATTGTAGATTATTTATCAAATCTTAGACAAAATCCGTCAGTGTGTTGGCTTCTTGTCATTTTAAGTGTGAAAGAAGCAACAAAAGTTTGTTTAGCATTTCAAATAAGAAAAGCGAAACCTCCATTTCAAATAGCATCTTTATTTTTAAGCTTTGCGACAATCTGGCTACATTGGAACATAAAATACCAACGAGCTTCTACACTGTTGCTAATAAAAGTACACGATGAATAAAATTAAATATAATAATAAATAAATATTATAAAATATTTTCAAAAAAAAAAGAACTTAAATGCTGCGCGAGATATAATTCAGGAACTACAACTGAAAAGCCTGTCTGCCCGTTCGCGTGCATGTGAACCCGATAACTAAAGAGGGCAAATAGCCAGATGGATTAAAGCCGGCATACAGCTTTATCACCAAAATTCGGCCCAAATCTGTCCAAGAGTAGATTCTGTCGGTCTATCTACTCGTGAGTATATAAACGCAATAACTATATAAAATACTCAATAAACACAACAATTAAATATCTAAAATTTCTTATGCGATCTTTTTACTAAAATGTTATATCTGTATCGCATTTTGGACTCAACAAGTCAAACGGAAGAGGTCCAAAATGCATAATCGATTTTCTTAACTATGCGATGAGGCTAAACACAAAACACGGCATACTGCGTAGGTATACGAAAACGACGGCTGGAGAACATTCTCACTCGTTATATTAACACTTTAGAAGCTGAAAATGTAAACATAAGTTTTTCTCAAAGTACCCAACATCAAAATTGTAATTCAAGAATTTGACTTTCTTACTAGTTTAGATAAGTTAGTTAGATTAGTTGGTTAATAGATGTCTTCAGAATACGTTCGCTTTTTTCCTTTGTGGTGTAAATAATGTCTAGAGCAAGCACAGTTACGATTTGTCTTTTTATTTGAGCTTGCATGTAATTCGTATCCAGCACACAATGTATTGTATTACGTTTTAATTGCTTAAAAGTTAGTACGAAGCTGTTGTTGAAATAGAAAATATAACGTATAAAATAAATGGGGACGAAGAAAACAGTGTTGTTTTCTGACATTAAGAGTCCTTCCTATTAAAGTTTTTTCGTCATATTAGAATTGATTACGCATGTTGTTTGATATAGTATCTCCTAGCGTTTAAATAACATGTGACTTTGTGTTGATAGCGAAATATGGAAAACGAGAACGGGGTTCTAACGGTCCCATCTAAAGGTTGATGAGACTTTGAGATGCGCAGTTAACATGAATTTTTATGATTCAAGTTCTATGTTTCATAAAAGTGTCATCTAAAGATCATGGATTTAATAATTAATTTCATTTAAATAAAATTCTTCGTAAATTTTGGTTTCTTGCCATAATTAAAAACTTTGGTTTCAAATGTATGGTGCTTGTCTAATATATTTACGACAACAAATGAAAATCCAGATATTGTATTTTTCTGAAGAAATCAGACAGGATTTGAACTTCAGCAATTGCACGAAAGAAATCCAATTATAATTTTTAAAAAAGAGTTAAATTCAATTTACCGGAGTGCTCTATTCCGTTTTATTGAAAGATTCCTTCAGAAATCTAATTAATTTTTGTCTAAAATTAAATATATGTATTTTATATCCCTTAATTTTAGTTTCATATCTTATATATAATCTGAGGTCACTGGAGACTTTTAAAAGTCAATTCCAAACTTGAAAGCCTGCCATTCCAAACACCAACCGAATCCTTTAATTAAAGTTTTCCCTTCTCAATAAACCTCCATCTTTAAAACGAAATCCTCCCGCGCAAGCAACAGATACAAAAAGTCCCACCTAACGAACGAATCGGAGTTCCCCAAGGGAGCCACATAGTCCCTACGCTATTTACATTCTAGGAAAAATCGAGAGGGGGCAGCAGGCATCCAACATGACTTGATCCTTCCCCCAACCCTAAATGGATCTAATTGCAAAATTTCCTCAATGCTCTGATTTATATATATTAAAGATTGAAGAAGAAAGAAAAAGAAGGACGGGAAAAAATGAAAAACCGTCGCATTTTATTTCCATAATAAGTTTACGCTACTCTTGGAAATACCTTCGAAACAGAACTCCAACAGCTGGCTAGGTACAGAGCGGGCACGATGTTCATTTGCATATCCCATTACATGCAGAGATTGCTCTGCTAAGGCCTTAAGCGCCAATTTGGAGCAACCTCCAACCCCACGCCCCTCTTAACGCTGCTGATCACCCCCAAAAACCAACAGCGTTTTGAGAGAGAGAGATTATATTATTGATGGTTAAGGAAATAAATGGAGATGTTGTGTGGGATGGGCTGTGGTTTTTGGTTTTCTTTAGTTTTTTGACGCTTCCATGTGGTTTACCGACCTGCGGCAGGAGTTTTTTTAACGGCTAGTAGCATCGATCGTGAGATTAACGACTTGATTTCGTTGATAGTAGAAGCACCTGAAAATGAAATAGTAATTGAGGAAATTAGTTTCTATATTGGTGCCGTCGAATGGGTTTGCTTTCACTTTTAGATATCTTCGCGCAGTCGTATATAGCTTGGTATGATTCGAAAATAGTAGGTTCTAAAATGAGAATAAAGTCAGAAAAATTAGACTTGCTTGAATCATATTATCTATGTTTTGCAGATTGCTTTCCGTAAGGCTGTTTTCACTTTCTCGTCTACGAAGTATAGAATGATAAAGTATAATTCGTCGAATTTGGGGACTATTATAATAGTCCCCATATCCTACCTCGAGATTTCGAAGAATCTCCACTTTCTAGATGGAATTATGCCAGTCTGATAATCCTTGGGTGAACACGATACCTAAAAAAATGCAACAATCTAGAAGGTTAAAATTTGATATGTGGTCTTGAGTATTAAATCTTTAGTAAACTTCTATTTAACTTTGGACAAAATCTATCAACGAAAACTCTGCCCGTTTGTCTTTCCGTTCGAATGCATGTGAACCTATAACTAAAATGTGCTACGAACTAGATGGATGAAATTAGGAATACAGTTTTATCCCCAGAATTGGAAATATGTATCACATTTTGGTCCAAATTAGTCGGAGGATCCATCAGTCTATTAATCCTGGGTATGTGAACGCAATGACTCGAAAACGCAACAAGCACGCTAAATGAAATTTGGCATGCGACCGTGTCATCAAAATTGTTAACCTGTACCGAAGTTTGGACCTGATAGGATAAAGGTAAGAGGTCCAATAGCATACTTTATCCTCCTCACTGAACTAAGAAGCCTAACACAAAACTAGCCTTACGAGAATATGTAGGGGGGGGGGGGGCTTCCGCTCGTTTCAAACGATATTTAATTGGACGATGGTATAGCATTTACCTCGATATAATTCCAATAGGAAATACAGATATTTTATTAGGAGTGTATAGAGACCGCTTTATGAGTTCTATTTGTTTAACCCCTTCTTGGTTGGCTTTGCACGTCATACGTTCGGCTTTTATGTGCCCGCACGGTCGACGTCGCATGCCATGCGACGAAGAGAAAAATTGCATCGTTGAAAGTGAATTAGTCGCTACTTTCTTTTGCAATTGCTATATTTTTTGATAATGGAAGCAATAAAATAATCGGCAATAGATGATTTCAATATGGTTTTGAAGCTCTGATATTCAAGAAAGATGGTAAAGCTGTTTTCATGGTAAGGTTGCAAAACCATGTTAAAAACATTTCTTGGTTATAATTAATAATTCTTTTCATGTAGATATTTATCTTAAATACCTCAAGGCAATAGATTTGATAAAAATATATTATCAGAGAATATTTTAATTTAAGACTTGGGTACATTGCAGGGAAAACTGGAGATCAATGAACGGGATATCACATGTAGGACCACCAGTAGGTCAAGCAAAAACTGCTTATTGACAAAAATATTTTGTATTTTCGAATTCAAAATAGAACATATATTAATTTTCAGCCATAAAAAAGCTATTTTTAAGTGGGAGATTTCAAAACAAAATCCGACCAAGAAGTGGTTAAACAAAATTAAAGCAATGGCGCTAATGAAAGTAAGTATATTTTTTCAATCAAATGGACTTCTTTCCCTATCGCCCCATTAATGAATGTCGTCCCACCTATGGGCACACTGGAGTTTCGTTGCTGCGGCAGAGACTAGTAGCACATCCGATATCTTCTAGCTTTCAATCTTTGGAAATCCTTTTCACGACGATGTAGATTATGAAATAACATCCACGACAGGCAGTTTGAACAACACCAGGAATAATTTCGTTCGTATCGTATGCATCTTTCCTTTCCTGCATTATACTCTGAACCACAAGTTGAATTGTAGACATGTTGTCAAATAAATATTTTCATAGCTATTAATGTACTTTATGCCGTCTTCTTTTAAAGTCAGAGTCTGCATACGTATGTTTGCGATTTTCACCTGCTTAATATTTCGCAATACCTTGTTCCGTTTCATTTTTTTCTTCATCTTGATGTTCACTTACAGTCGTCTAAAATTGTTCTAGCATTATCTGAGTGTCCTGTATTTGAATTTCTGAGATATGCAAGTTAAAAAAAGAGATAAAGATACCGTTTATCATATGCTGCTTTAGATGCGATCTAGGAAATATTCTGCGATGCTTCAAGCTAAAATTACATCATTGTGAATAAATTGGTAATATCAGTCTGGTCAGTGAATTTCAAAGCTGTACCTAAAATGAGTAATTATAATTACACATGGTGATTCAAAACTCGACGTACAAACTTTTGGGGGATGTAGAAAACTCCAAAACAAGGCAAAATCTCATAGAAAGTTATCACGAAAAACACCAACTGAATGAGTTAGAAGACGTTGTTCACCAGTGCTGCACTTCGATTAGTTCTAATCGATTAAATTTCTGACTGCATGTGGAGAACATGCAACAGGTTACGAAAGTTGAGATGGAGGACATCCCGACCTCTTCTCGTGAATCTCCTATCGCCGCGTCAAATGTCAGCTAAGTTTCGGTCAATTTCGAAAGTTTGCCAATCTAGCGCCAGTGCTGTGAAGAACGCATAGCTGTAATCGGCAAGAACTTAGACCACTTGTTTTGAAACTGGGCGAGTGCATGTACTGTTCAAATATTAACTATAGCCAAATAAAGGTTTTTTTACCGCTATCGTCATGGTTTGTCGTTTATGCATGTTCGTGTATTTTTTATATGATCCAGGTGGCTCATCCAGCCATACATTCCTATGTGATTCTGGGTTGTTTTTGGGTTTTCTACTTCTCCTAACAGTTTGTAATTTGAATTTTGAACCCCCCTGTTTTTGCCCATTTATAGATTCCTTTGAATGTCCCAAATAATAGCATACAGTTCTATTTTATGAAAATTAGATTAGGAACCTAAGTATAACACAAAAAAATCATATAAACTTTTTATGAAATTAATGAGATGAAACTTAATTAACCCTGAAAAACATGTGATACACTAATAATCAATTATTCCTTTTTAGAGAAAACCTAGTTATTTCAGTGCCTAAAATAATTGTCAAAATCATATAAAATTTACGAGGAAAAGTTAAGAAGAGATTTTAGGCGAAGATCGAATGCATTGGGGAGAAACAATAGGAAACTCATCATGCAGCGAACTACATTACACTTTGACCTTAGCCAAAATGCCAGAACAGTATTTGATAAAGTATGCATTCAGTTTATAAATGTTCAAAAATAATGGTGCTTCAGTAGTAATAGAAACAATCATGGCATCTCTTCCTGACCTTAGCCTGTCATGAGTGGCACAGCGAGAATAAATAGTATTTGTGGCATAATATATTTTTCGTCACATTCGGCATCAAAAAATAAAATTAAGCGCACTGTTATTTTGTCTTCGTGGTGAATCCAAGACTTGAGCCCTATTCTAAATTCTAATTCATATAATTATAAATTTTATTCTATGTTATTTATATTATTATGATTTACTTCTTATGAATTTTAAGTATGCATCAGTTAGTTCTAAATTAATGTTATATTCTAAATTCTATTATTTAGTATTCTAAATTCTATTCTCTGGGATTCTAAATTCTGTTTTAAGTTCTGTGTTCTATGTTATTTATGCTATTAGTTAGTTCTAAATTAATTTTAATTATGTTATATTCTAAATTCTATTCTCTGGTATTCTAAATTCTGTTTTAAGTTCTGTGTTCTATGTTATTTATGTATTAGTTGGGTCTAAATCAATATTTTGCATTAAATTTTGTTCTAAATCCTTTTTTCTTGTTATATGTTATTATGTCTTCTTTGCCGGCTTCATGCTCCTTTGACCCTTTTGGATAGTAGGAGCATGCGAAGGTTAAATAATAAATAAGATTCGCACCGATGCGCTTACACCCCCACCACCACCACAACCACTACCACCACCAACAGCAGCAGCACATCATCACTGCGCCTCAGCTTGACATCCATTCGATAATAAAATAACATTCCTAACAACCATTTCCTTAAACAAGAAGCTGTAAGAAGAGACAAAGACGGTCATACACTATTTGAAGCGTCCTTCAGCATTTTCTTCTTAACCTATCAAGGCATAGATTGTTTGAAAAAATTAACAACACAAATGAGCTCATCTCGTGATGTTACAGTTACATGATAAGCACAACTGCGCATGACAACTAAGATTTAACTATACATTATTTAACTTTGTGCTATGACGTACTGAGGCT
>BGPR01000426.1:214737-229389 GCA_013235015.1 Araneus ventricosus | reverse complement strand
ATTGAATATAACAGTTAATATTCAGATATTCACGTAAATATTAATACTTCTATAGAAAGAGATCCGACGTATATCATATCGCAAATGAGCCTGTCCTTCACCATCTGCTTATCAAAATTCGAACGGGTGCTGAGGGGAGGGCTGGAATGCTGCGGGAAGTAACGGAAGGCTCCCGGTTGCAGTTATCATCTGTCATCTCTCCATCCCTGCAGCTGCACGGTCCACGTGCCTCGCGCAGTACGGTAGCGGCAGACGGACACCCCTCGCACGTCCCCTGTTCGCAACACTTCCTCGGTTTTCAGCATACATCGACCCCGGTATCGGAACTAAAAAAAGGAAAGTGAACGAAGAAAATGGAAATAATTATTTATTCGCGTGAAAAAGTTACGATTTTGGTTCTGCGTGTTTTTTGATTGGAGGTTTTAAGGTGAAGATTTATTTGTGGACTAGATTTCCCTGTATCTGTGGACTAGATATTTTACTATTCTGCTATGATTTTGGTCCTGCATATAATTCGATTGGAGGTTTTAATGTGAAGATTTGTTTGTGGACTAGATTTTCCTGTATCTGTGGACTAGATATTTTACTATTATGTTACGATTTTGGTCCTGCATATAATTCGATTGGAGGTTTTAATGTGAAGATTTGTTTGTGGACTAGATTTTCCTGCATCTGTGGACTAGATATTTTACTATTATGTTATATTTTGGCCCTGCATATAATTCGATTGGAGGTTTTAAGGAGAAGATTTATTCCTGAAGTAGATCTTCCTTTATCTATGGACTAGATTCTCTTTGGAGTAGAGTTTACCATTTTATACAAGCTATCAAAGGACATATATCATTATGAGACTAAGGCATTAAATAAAACACTTTAAAAAATGTGCTTTTTATTAATGTACTGCAAAGAAAAAAATAATTTTTTTCTTAAAAATCTGGAATCAAAAATAAAAACTAAAAGTGTGAGACGAAGGATAGAAATGCTCTAAGTAAACCGGAATTGTAACATATTTTAATTTTTCTGTTCACAGACAAACTTACAGGCAGATGTAATTCTAAAAATGACAGGTTTCGGATTAAGGGAGGTTTAAACGTGGGGATTCATCAAAATGTAGAGGATGAATTTTATGACAAATACAATCCTTTCTCTTTATGAACTTCGAATACCAGAAACTAAAGACAACTGAAAAAAATATCTTGACCTAGAATCATTCCGTGAAAATATATTATTTAACTATATCAAAGAATATTTCATTCAATTTTTGCGTATTTAATTCTTCCTATGCTTATGTACAGTTGGAGCTGCTATATAATTCTTCTAATAAGAACAGAGTGTTAAACATTTTTTTTTAAATTTCCGACCCAAAAGAAAGCATTTTTTATTGCTAAAAATTAATACATGTTCTATCCTGAATTCGAAAATGCAAAATATTTTTGTCAGTAAGCAGTTTTTGCTTGACTTTCTGGTTATCATACATGTGTTATCTCGTTTACTGATCTCCAGTTTTCCCTTCAATACTTCCAAATTTTGATTTTAAACAAAATAATTTCTAGTAATATATTTTCAAATCTATTGCTTTGAGGTATTTAAGATAAATATCTGCGGAAACGAATTATTAATGATATGTAAATTTTTTAAAAATATTTTTACAACCTTACCATGAAAACACCTTTAAAATCTTTCTTGACCATCACAGCGCAAAAACCACATTGAAATAATTTATTGCTGATTATTTTGTTGCTTATTCAGAAATACAAAATAATAATAATAATAATAATAATAATTTAATAATAATAATAATAATAATAATAATAATTTAATAATAATAATAATAATAATAATAATAATTTAATAATAATAATAATAATTTTTAAAAATATTTTTACAACCTTACCATGAAAACACCTTTAAAATCCTTCTTGACCATCACAGCGTAAAAACCACATTGAAATCATTTATTGCCGATTATTTTGTTGCTTATTCAGAAATACAAAATAATAATAATAATAATAATCGCGGAAGATAACGACGATTTCACTTTCAAAGGTGCAATTTTTCTCTTCGTTGCAAGACATGCGACGCCGGCCAAGAAGGGATTAAGAAGGGCTCGTTGGAGAAAATCTGACGTTTATTAAACGGTTCTCGATTCTAGTAATTAAAAATAAGGTTTAATCATTTTCCACTTATACAAAAAAAACAACCCTACGACCTTGAAAAAATAAATTTCTTTCATGTAAGAAATTTCTATGATCAGTACTTCTCATAGTGACTTTTGGACTGAAAAATTAAACATCACGTTCATTTGGAAATCCCCCCCCCCCAGCCTCATGTTTGGACATATGATTAAAAACGTATGTATTAGTTTCTCATGGAAAAACAGATTCAATACATTTTTCGGCATATTTGTAACTTTTTACCAAGCTTCATATATGAAGTTCAATAAATATAATTAATGCAAAGCTACGTTGTTTTTATATAAAGAGTAACATTTTGACCAAATATTCGACATTGAAGAAAAGACGTTTCTACCATTTTTGTTTTAGTTGTGCCTGTATTTTAGAAGCCTTTGAAAATAACTGGCTAAGAAAATCACACGAACGGAAACAACTTATGCTATGAGTATGTAATGGCAGATTCGAATTTGAATGAATTCTTTTAGCCAAAATGATTTTAACCTTTTACATGTATGTAAGTTTTGTATTAAGAAAAAATATTTTGTCATCGAAAAAGTATTGAGAATGGGGGAAAAAAAATAAAACACTGATTTAGAAAAACAATATAATTTATACTAAAGAAATTAAACAAATATAGTATGAGCTTGCTTATTATCAATAATCCTGGCATTGACAATCCTTATTATTAATAATAATCAATCTCCAGTATAAGGGGGAGGGGGGTGATGTTACCCGCTGGAGGACTTTCAGTTTCCTCTGTAAGACTTTCACAACTGTGAACCACATTTGAGTTTTATTTGTAGGAAAACCAGAAAAAACATTCATCAGCCAAGCTGGCAGAGCATGTAGCTTGTTGCTGCATCGGTCATCCAGTTTTTTAATGCTTATTAACCCGTTGACATCCAAATTAATTTAAAGCATAAATTTCACTAAAACTCTTTTTAATCTATATTACATTTGTCCTGGCGTGGAAGTAACGGTAACGTGGTTTGGTTTGGCTACGTGGCAAAGAGATTCAGACTCAGACGGTCTGTCTACATCTATAAATTAGCATACACTGTTTTGAATTAATTTAGACAGGTTTTATGAGCCGAGTTAAAATTTTCTCTTTTTTTTATTTATGGTGCTTCACCCTTGCTCGGTAAAAAAAATTCCGTTACCGTTTATGTTGATTCATTATAGTATTCTCGCTTCGCCGAACAGTTAGAAGTTTTTTGGAATCAGCAGAAGATCTAGAAGCCGTATGTTTACAGTTTTTTACTAATTGCTTTTAATTTGTTCTGATTTGAAGGTTTGTAAATGAGTTATTTGATTTACTTAATAATGAATACTTTCGTTTTTGTTAAAGTAGTTCTTTCTTAAGATTTGAGTTTGTGGTGCATTCTATTGCGAATCACTATTTGTTATCTTTAAAGTTTTTTACTAACTGCTTCTAATTAGTTCTGATTTGAGTGTCAGTAAATAATTTCTGTTTTTAAGCTATTAAAAATAGTTCTTTCTTAAGATTTGAATTTGTGGTGCATGTTTTTATTTTCTAACTTTCGTTTTTGTTAAAATACTTCTTTCTTAAGATTTGAATTTGTTTTTGCATTATTTTAATTAGAAAAAAACGAAAGTAATTGTTAAAAGTAAATGCCAGTCTATGTATATTTATGTCAAAAAAATGTTTTATCATGCTATTAATTTAGAATAACTTTATTTTTGTTAAAAAGATTCTTTCCTAGTATTTGAAATTGTGGTGCATTCTTTTGCGAATCACTATTTGTTTCAATCCGAGTTTTGTCATTAATTTTGATTTGAGTTTTGGTAAACAATATGGATAGAGAAGATATTTTTTAAAACAAAAGTTAGTGTCAAATGATTCATTAGTTCTGTTTTTCATGCTTTTATTATTTCTTAATCACTCTGACAATATACATGAGATTTTCTTCAACAACTTTCGTTATTACATCTGTGACAATCAGATCTGAGATATTGTTGGCAAGTTAAAAGCCCGAATTAGACGGGCATAAATCTTCTAGTTATATAAGAAACACCAATATTAAGATAACTGTGAATTTTAAAAAATCCGAATTTTTAAAAAAAAACTTTTTTTTAACTTTTCAAAATTTAATTGAGTAATACAATAGGACAAGAGTGCAAAATTATTTTAAAAACTTTTTTATCTTAAAATGTTTTTTTTATCTATATGTATTAAAAGATTTTTAATCATAAAATAAAGATTACTTTCGAATTACTTGAATTTCCTCAAAAATACTATCAAAGAAAATTTTTTTAAAAAATTCAAATTAACTTTAAAATCTGGCTAACTGGCGGTATATGCCAGTTGGAAATTATTTAGAAGATTGGGAATACTTTTTTGTTTGCTAGACCAAGCAAAAAAGATACAATGTAATACGATCTGTTTTGTCATGGGAGTTAAAATATAGATATCCTCAAATGAGAACGCTGGGCGTTGATAAATTAAGAGTAAAGTCAGAGGATAGAATATCCATAACCATCTTCCCCCGATTCATGTTCTTCAACCATTTCATACTAGTGATGGGAAAACCCGTTGAATTGAAAGATTCGACTCAAAGTAGTTCGTTCACCATTTTGACCCGCTCGTTTCAAGTCGTTCGCGAACGACTTGAAACGAACATGTTATCTTTCGATCCTTCCTGATCGAAAAAAAAAGTTTCCTTACAGTTCGCGAACGAGTATAACAGAGTCCACACAGTTTGCGAACGAGTATAACAGGGTCCACGCAGTAGTTCTCTAACGAGTATAACAGGGTCCACGCAGTAGTTCGCGAACGAGTATAACAGGGTCCACCCACACAGCAGCTCTCGGGTCCACACAGTAGTTCGCGAACGAACAACTTATTCAGAAAATGGCGTCCCTGGTCAGGTCGTTCACTTAGAGTCGTTTCGGCCCGTTCGTTCGCGAACGACTCATCTCTATTTCATATTGCTAGGCCACTAGTGGGCTATTTGCTTTACTTCAGTTCATTAAAGGATAAGACCTATAGTAACTTTCTACCGCAAATGGAGTATTTTATTATCTTCCCACATTAGCATCAATATAATTGTTACATATTGGTGATAGTACAAGAGAACAAATTTATCTACAGGCTGATTAGAGTTTTCCATAGATTAGTTTCGGGAAGGGGGAGCAAATCCCAATGAGTTATATCAGACCGCAAAAATCTGATACTACCGCATCTTGCTCTCAAGGAAATAGTTTAACTGTGCCGCATAAAATAATTTTCTAAAACTTTCACATTTCTTGTTTCTTGATTTTTGTCGATTCTTTAACTTCCGAAACCAAAATGCGCAGAAATAATCTTGATTTCAGATATTTAAATAAATTTTCCTAAGTTATTTTTGTAAATAAAATGTTTACATTTATCATTAAATAATGGATCATTTTTTTTATCTTTGTTTTAATTTTTGGGTCGAGAAAGCTAAATACTTCTGTAATTTTAATAAAAAATATTATTGATTAAAAACTAATAAGAATGACAAATTTATTTAACTAATAAGTAACATAATAAAAATGTTCAATATAATTAATAAAATTTATAAATGTATTTGAAATAATTTTTTAAATGCAAATAGCGTCGCAAAAATTTTTTCGCGTGAAAAAGAATCGTGAATTGGAAAAAATTCAAGAAAATCATTTACATATAAATAAAACAAGCAGAAAAAGCTATATAAGTTATTAATTAAAGAGATAAAATAAAAGGTTAATCTTTTTCCTCTAAAAGATTAACCTTGTAGGATGCGCATTCCTTCCCCTGTTTATTTGACGCCTGATGCCCTCCTTTAAAACACAAAGGACCAATTGTAGGCCATTTGCTATTCACAATGCCATAAACCACGTTATTTGTCCCTCGCGACATCTGCTTCCTTCCCCCCTTTCGAACATGGCATCCAAGTGACATATGGCGTTTGCGTTTATTGAAACGGGGGCGTGGGGCCCACTTGTGGGTGGGGAACACCCTCCTCCCCCCCCTGAAAAATCCGTTATTAGCAGATGATACGCGGAACAGAGTGATGTACGTAAAAAATTAGATGGAGTCTGGTCGCTCTGCATAGCACGCGTGCCTCATTCAGTAGACGCATCAGATGGCCGCCAGGTGTCGCTTTTTTGTACGAATATCTAATCAGTATTAGCAAGAATGAAGTGGTTGATTTCGCTCGTTGATGGATATTTGTTTTATTTTATCAACATATGGCGATGTTTTCTTCGTAATATCATTCCCAGATTCTGGGAACATTACATGTCAGATTAATTATTTAAATTTTAAAAAAAAAAAAAAAAAAAAATGACGAATTTCGCGCGGTTATATTGATATGAAGACTTCTCCTAATTTATAAAGAAGTAACTCAATGAATCAAATGTTTTAATTTTAAAACAGAGAATTAAAATTTGTTATGAAAATGACATTATATCTAAAATATATGAAAAAAGAGCAATACAATACTAAAGAAGAGAATTTATTTAATTTTAATTTATAATTTCTATTTAATTAATGATATTTCTATTAATAAATAAACTAATATATTTACATTTTTTAATGTTTTTAATTTTTCAATGTGCCTTATTGCGTCAATAAAAAAAAAGTTCGTAAATAAATTTTAAAGAATAGAAGAATATTTAAGATATATTAACCAAGTTTTAATGATATAAGCAAGTGATGTTTAAAGCATATGTATATAAGTAAATGCATATAAAGTAAAGTATAAATATAAAAAATATGATCTTCTGAAATATTTAAATCAATGAAGTTTAATGTTAATGTATTTGGCTAAATCAGGCAGCGTGAAGCAAACATAAAGGAACGAAAACTTGTTTTTGTTAAATAACGTGCTAAAGAAGGATTCTAATGATTATTGCCTTATAATGAATTGTTATTATTATTTTCAACATATTAAGTTCTGTAAATGAACCAAGATTAAATTAATTAAAAATCTCAAACTATGCCCCGTGTCTCGGTTATGCTATTAAATTGTATAGCGCTATCAGTAATAGCGCTTGCATAGCTACAAAAGTAACGTGCATATTTGACAAAATAAAGTATTCTCATCTTAATTTTTTGCGAAGAAAAAACTTTCAATTTTAATGAGGAATTACAAATAATTTATCTTATTTACGTGATTCAATCTGAATCCTAGAATTTTTTGGTTTTCAGATTTCATCATCGCTCTCTCGAATTCAGATTATAGTTTTTCACGGAACGGCCGTCCCAAACTTTGAATCGGGTCAGCAAAAGGTTTTCGAAATTTAAAATTTTGTGCTTGGATCGCACCCAGAATTCAGATAAACTTCTCAAAGATAACTTGAAAGAGTTTCATATTTGATTCCAGTCGATATATGATAACATGTGGAGAAAATATCAATTTGATGGTAACCTCTCTATCACGCATTTCACTTTATGATGCATTTTCAAAATTATACTATGGGCGTACATAATTTTTGGTAATCTACTTCATACTATAATAAAGTGCCAATTAAAACTGATCCTCGTATATAACTAAAGTTATCAAATTTTCTTAACTTCAATCTTTCGGGATGCTCTGGAATCCGAGGGACAGGACCGTCTTAACGAATTTGAGCGCCCGGGGATGAAGTAATTTGAAGCCCCCTTGGAACTGTAACAAAAAATTTAGGCGCCTATGATCCAACGAAAATATCTACCTAATAAAATAACTGAGGAGCAGGTAGAAGGTCACCTATTCGATTAAAGCCTTAGAATTTTGCAAACAGGCGCCTTTTCGAAATATGATTTTGAAAGCCAGCTTCCGTCTGCCCTAATCGTATAACTGATTGATTTTAACGGTTATATTATAAATATTAAAAAATATTCATACATTGCCACCTTGTGAATATTTTTTGAACTAATATACATTTTTATTTTACATTACGAAATCGATGGTTGTAGAGTTATAAGCCCCAATCTTATTTTTACTTTTAACTTATTTGAAAGTAAAAAAAATGTAAATAAATCGTTGATTCAAAATTAAAATAAAATCAGCATAGTAAATTTTAGCACCTTTTGATCAAAGCTGTCCCTGGAGTACAGCCCAATTTTCCCATTGGATAAAACAGCCCTGGGCTGGGGAGGAGAGGGAGTGTCCAGTTACAGGAAAAAAGAAAGTAGATTGATATAGATAATTTTTCAAATTTTCTAAAAACGAAAAAAAGCAGGCAGAGTTATAGACGCATAAATAGAATATTTTACCATTACTTTTACCTTTTTTTCTTTCAGGTTGATTAATATACACTGAGCATATTATGGCGACCCTATTTTATCTTTAATAATATTATGATTTAGAATTTTTCAGAATTTTAAATGTGAAAATCAGGTACATTTTTCTTTAATGAACTAGTTACATTCAAGCAGAGAACGATACATCTAGGACATTTAATTCCAATTTTAAACGCCTTTTTAATAGTTGCTATTTTTCAGGATAGACAGCGTTAACAAGAGGGGACAGTTCCGACTCATGTGGTATGTCTGCTCGACTTATATGTATCGCAAAAGTTGGATAGGAGAATTCACTTTTATTTTACTTTTTTTACAATTAACTGTTTGAACTAACTTTTAAAAATAATATTTAATTTCCTTTCATATCAACTAGTTACTTATAACTAAAATCTGGGACAATCCGGGACAAGTAGTCGAAATTCGGGGACTATACGGAATAATACAAGATGTCTCCTTAATATAACCTATACAGTAAATTCTCTATTATCCAGAATGAATGGGAAATGAGAAATACCGAATGAACCATTATATATACAAAATTGAAAGATTAGGTAGAGAATTTTAAAAAGTTAGAGCTTACTTAATTTATTACTGCTTGAAATAAAACAGTAAACTCGACTGCTTCGTCTTTTCAATAGCGTTTCACCTTGAGTTTATTTGACTTTTTTCTGTAATTTGGCGATCTTATTAATTTTCAAACAGCAGCAAGGTCTTAAATAGGTCCAATAGCATCCAACAATCTTCCAAACTGCATGTATATTATTGATGTCTGTATTATATTCTTAAATCTAGACATTTATTTAAAAATTGGATTTTTTTTTAAAAAATTTAATTTCATATTATTGGCGACTGCATCATATTCTTAAGTCTAGGCATTTATTTAAAAACCGAGCATTTCTAAAAATTTTATTCACTTTCATATTATTGGCGGCTGCATCATATTCCTAAGTCTGGGCATTTATTTATAAATGAAGGATTTTTTAAAATTTTTAAGTTCCTGACGATGGCCTCCCGGATAATCCTCTTTCCGGTTAATCCGCTCTCTTATAATCAAGAGTCTACTGTAATTTGCTTCTGCTAATTTGAATTTCCTGTTCCATTTTATCATACATTCTAACTGCATTCTTGCAATTCAATCCGACAAAAGCTGCAATGCAGCAAGGTATTTGTGTTTCGCTTTCCCGATGGAAGAGTTAAAGTTGGAAAGTTTTAGCAGCGGCGAAAATATGACACGGGACATTTGTCATATGTGTAACACATGGCTTCAGCAGCTCGAGTCTTACTCACGTTTCTCTGACTCGGCGAAATCTTTAAAAAGAAAATCCGTGCCGAGATATTATTACACTCCCACTGCAGATGCGAAGGCTAAATCGGGCCCCCTTTTCCCCCTCTCTTCTAAAAAATATTTCAAAACACGGATGAATAGTTAGGTAGAATGGTTTTAAGTGTACCGGAATACAAATATGTTCAGATTGATTTTTCTAATGTCAACTAAAAATAGCTAAAATACAATAGAAATTTTTCTCGTTTTTTGTAAATTTTTACTTTCTTGTGTACAAAGTACACAGTGCCCTTAAATTATTGGCCTCATTGGAAAATTATATAAAACGAATAAAAAGACATTCGATCCTCCAGTGTGAAACATCATAGCATGAAAGTGTTTTAAATTCAATTTCGCCTGTCTTGTCATCGTCTGGCTTAATTGCATCAGCCGTTGCATTATCTCCTGATGATTTCCACATCATGCAATTTACATAAAAAATGCCAGCCTAAAAACCTCATCATGTTAACGAAGGCGGGAGTTGGGATTCTATTTTGAAATAAAAGTTCATAGAAAACAATTTTCTTTTATCATAACGTTAAACATTTCAAAAGAAAGCGAGTGAAACTTTTGAAGAAACTATAAAATTGGTTTGCATTTCACTGCAGAAATAAAAGCATGGTAGCAAACTGTTTAAAATTAATTTTGATAAATTTATTGAATTAAAGAATAAATTGCTCGGTAATAAAATTAGTATCACTGAAAAGTTAATCTTTTGAATTTTAAAGTTTTATTTTACATCTCTTTAAAATAGACCACCCTCATCTTTTAATGCTCCGAAGTTCTTGAGGAAAAAATTATAAAATTTCAAATAACTTGTAATTAAAATACTCAGTTTTTGTTCTAACCCAGAACTTTTTAAACTGTGAATCACAAACCTCCCTGGAGTTGCAGAAACGACTTGGGACTACAAGTTAGTTTCTCTCTCTTTCTTCTCTGAAGACTTTTAGTTTCAGATTTTTCCACATTCGTTTGCAAAAATAATTTACAGCACCTTCTTTGGTCGAATTATTTCATGAAAATTCACTTAATTATTGTACTTAACCTTTTAGTTACCAGGGTCACCTGGGAAAAACGTTTACCATAGCCCAAGATGTTTTTCGGGATTATATGACTTCAATTGCAATAGATTTTACGTCTGTCACATTTATGTGACGTCGGGCTCTGGTACGAAACAGCTTTGTCAAATATATGTGACGGTTGATAGCGAATGAGTTCAATAAACTACGGTATAGTTGTCAAAGTTGTTTCGAGATCGGACGTTTGTGGGTCTGATTCCCGTTAAATCTGCTGTCGGGATCAGATTTCTTCACATTTGTATAGAGTGGAAGTTTGGAAATCGCAGTGTGAGTTCAGATGTCGTCTTCGTCCTCTGTCCACTGTTCAAAATGAAGAAACGAGACCAAAATAGTTCTAGTGAAACCTCAAAATAGAACGTTTATCTAACTAAATTCGATTTTTATAGCCATCTCTCTTCAAAATTTCATGCTACACCAGCAGAAGGACACTTTGACTTCAGATTCACATGCACGTCGAATCTTTGGTGGAATCAGCTTCCAATCTAGAGCCATGTAGACCCGAACCCAAGATCTTATCAGCAGACGGCCTTCTGAAACAAAAGAAAGCCTTTCGACTACTTCGAAAAAGCTATCGATCGAGCAAATTAATGGTTCTTTAAAATTCAAATACACTTGATTTTGTGGGTGATTTACAAAGATTTTTCAATTCCGAAATTTTTCCATTACACTGCCTAATGTTTTGAACTAGACCTACTTTTCAACCGGGATGCGAAAAGGAAAGAAAAAGAGTGCAGAAAATATGTCTGTGTTGGACCTTATCACCAGGCCACAACGACCATCAATTTAAGAAAGCCTCATCCGTAAGAAACTAACTGAAACTTCTAAATTAATTCGGGATAGTTAATGAGTTAGCAAGTTAAAGGTTTCACAAAATGCGCATAGACTTAGTTTTGTTGGTGATTAAGAAACGATTTTTTTCCTATTCCGAAGTGTTTCTATTGCAAGGACTAATGTTGTGTTCTAGACCTAAGATAGTGAGTTGCCAGTTTAGAGTTCATAAAAATTCGAATAAACTTGGTTTTATTGATGAATTTGCAATAATTTGTCTCCATGAGACTGCCTAATGCTGTGTGTAACAAAACTAATAAAAACCCTCGACAAATTCGGAAAAGCTAATGAATTGACAGGTTAAAGGTTTATTAAAATGTACATAAATTAGGTTTTGATGATGATTTTTGTGTTCCAGAGTTTCTCCATGACAATGATTAAAGTTGTGTTTCACCGAAAGAAACTAATGAAAACCTCTTAACTAAGTCGGAAAAGCTAGCGAGTTGACAAATTAGAGATTTATTAAACTACACATAATCTTAATTTTGTTGATTTGAAAATTTGACTTTATCGATAATTTTTATAATCGAAATGTTTCCTTGGCAATGACAAATGTTGTGTTGTAGTCGTACCGAATACTCCTCGATTAATTCGGGAACGCTAATAAGTTGACAAGTTAAAAGCTCATTGAAATATACATAAACTTGGGTTTTTGCTGATGACTTTTGTGTTCCGAAATTTCTTCATGACAATGGATAAAAGTGTGTTACACCAAAAGAAACTAACAAAAACATCTCAACTAATTCGGAAAAGTTTATGAGTTTGCAAATTAAAGGTTCATTAAACTGCATATAAAGTTGGTTGTGTTGATGATTTGAAAATTTGGCTTTATCGTTGATTTTAGTGATCCGAAGCTTTTTCATGTCAATTATAAATGTCGTGTTTTAGACCTACTTTTCAACTGAAAGGAAGGCAAAAGCGCACAGCAAATCTATCTGTGTCAGATCTCGGACCTTACCACCAGATCATCACATCCCTCCGTTTAAGAGAAGTCCTGATCTAAATGAAACTAATAAAAACCTCTCACTTAATTTGGAGGAGTAATGAGTTAGCTCATTAAATTCACACAAACATGGCTCTCTAGATGATTCAAAAAGAGTTTTGCCTTCCGAACTTTTTCCATGGCAACGAAATGAATGAAAATCTCTCAATTTTTTCGGAATAGCCAATGAATCGGCAAGCTAAAGACTCATTAAAATTCACAGAACTTGGTATTCTTGATAATTTTTTTCTGTTCCGTAACTTTTCCGTGGTATTTACAAATGTTGTGCTCTAAACTTACTTTTCAACTGAGATACGAAAAGGAAGGCAAACGAGTGCAGCAAATGTATCTGTGTCTCTTCAAGATGTGTTTCACTTTTAGTTTAGACAGAAACCAGTTTAAATAAGGAACAGGGTGGGAGGTGAAGATATTATTTTAGGAAAAGGGGTGTCGGCTTCCACGTGAGTTTTGTCACGTGATTGTCAAGCCGTAGAGGGAGCATCAGCAGTTCGGGAGGGGGCAGGGAAAAGGGGGTTGACATCTGGTTTCCATCTGCCTCTTCCCATCCCTGGATATCTTAGTTCTTTTTTTAATATTTTTTTCTTTCGAAATTGCCAACTGGAAAGTGCTAACGTACTTCCTACAAAAAGTGGGGAGAAATTTTTCCGTGATATTGAAAAGTAAAAATAAATTTATTTTTTTATTTATTTTTTTTAGCTTTTCTAATATAGAACGAACTTTCGTTCTGCCGGAACGGTTCACTTGCTCTGACCATTTCTAATATAAAGGGAACAAATTTTTTGGTATAACTTCTGATATAACTTTTCTCTTGGAAATTTTGTTTCACTTCTTACTGTGTAGTTTTGATTTGACAAATGCTGTGAAATGATGTTAATAAGAACTTCATAAATGTTGTTGAAGATTATAAAAACTCAGTCAAGGTGTTAAAAGTTTATGTTTTGCAATTAACAACAATAAAGAAACTGTGTGACTAATTAAAAAAAATCAGTTTCATGTTAAATTCTTTGTAGTGTATTAAAGTGGTGTTTCTTACTATGTTATTCTTACAGTGCTTTTTTAATTGTTGCAGCGTAGTTTTGATTTGACAAATGCAGTGAAAGGACATTCATAAAAAACTCGCAAATAATTTAGTAGTTTTCGTAGTTTCATAGTTTTTTTTTCATAGTTTTCCTTATATTTATAAGGAAAACTATTTTTAAATGTTAAAGCATTTCTATTTAACTATTAGAAAAAAACCGTTCGGACAACTTTTAAAAAACAACTTCATGTTAAATTTTGCACTGTCTTTATTGCTTCATACTAAGTTAATTCCCTTCTTACAGAGTAGTTTTTATTTGTAAATGCTGTGAAATGATAATAATAAAAATTTAGCAAATGATATTATAGATTTCGAAAACTGTGTTAAAATAGTTATATTTTTTTGCGATAAGCAAGGAAACTGATCAAACCATTTTTAAAAATTAGCTTCATGTTAAAATTTGTATTGTCTTATATTATTTTTTGCAGCG
Source organism: Araneus ventricosus (assembly GCA_013235015.1). Taxonomy (NCBI): domain Eukaryota; kingdom Metazoa; phylum Arthropoda; class Arachnida; order Araneae; family Araneidae; genus Araneus; species Araneus ventricosus. Next base: position 215,223 of record BGPR01000426.1, on the reverse strand, counting down.
CAGTTTTGGTTTGGCGAATGCTGTAAAATGATAGTAATAAAAACCTAGCAAATCATTGTGTAGATTACAAAAACTATTTTAAAATGTTGTGTCATTTATATTTTATAATCACTAAGCAATTGTTCGAGCGATTTTTAAAACCAGCTTCATGTTAAATTTTGTACTGTGTTATATTTCGTCTTACAATTGTAGTTAAGAGGCCGCGGCTTCTTTTAGGAAAATCCCGACTTCGAAATCGGAGGTTTCCAGGTTCAAAATAGAATTCCACCAAATCCGCTGTGTATGTGTGCGTAGAGCACATCAAATCTGAGGTTGAGTTTCAAGAGTCCTTCGGATTAGTGTTCCTTAAACATTTATAGTTCAACAATCGATAGTTTTCTACCCTGCGATACTATCGATAGGTGTTCTTCCAGTCGATAGTTTAGAAACTAACGTTACTATCAATAGTTCCAGTCGATAGTTTTGAAACCATCAATAGTTCCAGTC
>BGPR01000426.1:171016-204148 GCA_013235015.1 Araneus ventricosus | reverse complement strand
TTATAAAAGCTATTCGATATAGGACTTTTAAATATTCAAGACATTTATAAAATTTATGAATGCACAAATTCCGAATTAGAAATAAAGTTCATGAAAGCATCTGCGTCTTTAAATTAATGTGCTAATGCTTGCTGTTCTTTAGAGAAATGCAATAAATTACTGCACAAAATCCTCTGTGAAAAATACCCGATATTGGGTCTTTAAATATTTAAGACAATTATCAACTTTCTGAGTGCACAAATTCTCTTCCTTTCATTATACGAAGAAGCTAAATACAAAATGTGCCACATAGTGGAAGTAAACGGGAAAGTTACGTGGGGAAGATATACCCGATAGTTAAAAATGCATTCTGTATAATCTTCTAACAAGAATTTTTTAAACGTTTTCTAAAAACTTTTAACAGTTACTGAATAAATAATGAAGCAAGACTGCTTTTCTAAATTCTAAGCTTTAATCATACAAGCTGTCCTTTCAGTCTGCATAAAATTAACGGCCATCAACCAAATAATACCTAATGGAATTTCAAAGGACCAGACTCTTCTTTCGAATAAAGGGTGAAAAAATTTCATTAAGAAAATACCTACAACACAGGTCAGCATTATAACGTTCTAAGTAAAAGATGTGGGGTATCTAAAAAAGCACGAGTATCACTGAAGATATATCACCGAAGATTATCCCCATGCTAGAGCTGCATCAGACTGTCTGCCAAATCAACAATTGAGAGAAAGTGGAGACTCTTTTATTGCTTTATATAGAGAGAGGATAGAATTAGATAGAATTGCTTAAGAAAGTATTGCAATCGTCAAAAAATTCGATCTAGAGATTTTGCTGAATCTCCACACTTTGCGCCTCCCTTCGGTCTGTGAGCATGGCAACTCAAAAACGGAATGAGACAAACGAATGAAATCCAGTATGTGGTCTTTACACAAAAATTGTAGATGCGCATCAAAATTTGAATGAAATTCTTCGAAGGGTTGTTTGTTCCTCATTTTAATCTGTATTTTAACACAGTAATTCTTAAATGCAATCTAACTGAAAATCTGTAAACTAGATAAACGGAATTTGGAATGTGGTTTTGACCCAAAACTGTAAACCTGACTCAAATTTCGAACTCAATAAATCAAAGGAAAGAATTCTGCAATGCATATCTGATTTTCTCCGCGAACTCTATTACAAAGCTAAACAAAAAATGCGCCATATTATGTGGATGGCAGTTTGCCACTTCTGTATTTTGGTGTCCTAATTTTCAAATTTTGTGGGGATAACTTCATAAACAATTATCCGAAGAAAACGAAATCAACTCTGTTTTAAAACACAAGAAGAAAATTATCTGTTAAATGGTGCCAAATTGATTAAATTCCTATATGTAAATTTTATTTCTGATTTCCCAGTGTTTTTAAAATTATACTTCATTATAAGCAATATACTTTGTAAACACGCACATACACAGACAAAAATGTTTGTAATATTTTTATTGTACGGATTGGCCACACTCGTGTAAATAAAAGTAACAATTAAAAAATAACAAAATTTTCCTTGGATGTGAGAGGAAACTTGCAGGTAAAAATTTATGCAATACTGAAATATTCATATTATATTTTCATTCAGTGCGTATTTCAATTCTAATGTTAAAAAATATTTTTAGATGTGCATTTCGGTGCAGTTTTATAGCACAAAGAAGAAAAATCGAGCTTGTTTCAAAGAAAAATAACTCTTTTTCGGTGACGAATTAGATCCAAAGTTTGATACAAATTTACAACTTCAGTTAAATGAACACATTCCGAATTTCACTCGTCTAGCTCGTTGAGTTTTTAAACTATCATGTTCACACACAGAGGGTGGGACAGACAGATATAGCTGCAAGAATGTTTTGTTTTTGGTTCAAGGGAGTCCTGAAGCCTGCATATTTATCAAATGTTCTAGTTTAATTTTTTAGTACAAGAAAGAACACATTTAAATGACTAATACTCGACAAATAACCAGAGGGAATGTTCTCCCGTCGACTTTCTCGCATATTTACACAGTATGGCGTGTTTTATAATTAGCTTCGAGGAGAATCGTGTGTGCATTTATACATCTTCCTGTAGACCAACTGGATCAAAAATTCGATATAGGTCTACAATTTTTGGTTTATCTAACCAGTTGCATTTTTCATTTATCTTATTCACATGCGCAAAAACAGATAGACAGTCTACCTTTCGATGATTTGCTCCAAAATTTAACCGAATCTGCAATTTTGGTACAAGCATCATGTACAGAAATTCCTATCTGTAACTTATTGCGTTGTTTAGTTATCACATTCTTTCATTCAATATCAAGGAGATCCGACTCAACATTAAGGTTTTAGAGTGCAGGTAGGCTTTCCGAGAGGAGAGAGAACATTCCACCAGACAGATAGACATGGTGAAAATGTGGCCGGAATTTACATCAAATATTGAAGGAAAAATTTAAAAGTTGCCAGTTAAAAGAACAAAAGATAAATTAATAAAAAATTGATGCCCACAAAAGATTAAAAAATTAATAAAAATAAAATACACACATAGTAAATGTTCCTATACACATAAATAGACAGACAGACAGCAGTCAACCGTTTGACGGATTTGTTCTGAATCTGATCAAAATTGCAATTCCAGAGGTAAAGCCATATGCTGAAATTCCTCTTTCCACCTAGTTGCGTTTTTCAGGTATCGTGTTCACATACACATAGACGGGCAGACAGACTTTCTTAAATGGATTTCCTCCAAAATTTGAGTAACATTTTCAGTTTTGGTTTTAATACCGCATACCAAATTTCAACTGTCTATTTGTTAAGTTATTGAGTTGTGTTCGCAGACAAACTACAAACATAATTCCAAAAAATGTTTTTTTTTAATTCTTCGGAGAGGTAAAAAACGTTAATATTCACCAAAATCTAGAAGACGATTTTCTTTTACCATTACTATACTTTCACTATACATACATCGTAAACGAGACAGTAAAAATTAAAGACAGAAAAAAATTCCTTTAAATAAGGCATTTCTGACAAAATGCGTCTAACTTTCAACGAGAAATATCCTCAACGAAATTGAGCAGCATCTTTGACAAGTCTTTACCTAAACTTTCTTCCTGCTGATACCTCACGCCTGTTCTTGGGACAAAAAGTCTCGTTTTGCCGGGAGGCAATCAGAGCAGACCGTGACCAGTCTAAGACAGGTAACTCTTCCAGCAATATCGCGGGGTCAGTGGCTCAAGAACCGGAAAAAGAGTCGCAGGAGTCTACGCTGTTTGATGAATGAATTACTCACGTTGGGAGGCGAGTTTTCTTTCTCTACGTAGCTTGAGGTTGTCAAAGACCCATCCATTTAGCCGAAAGCAAGGTTAGCTGACAAGTCGTTAAACGTCCGAGACATTATGTCTACTTCTATAATTATGCATGTTTCATGATCAAAGTAATTAAATGTGTGTTAAATACACATATTTAACTCGCGTTAAATACACAGATGTCCATTTGGCCGAAAGCAAGTTTAGCTGACTAGTCCTTTAGGGTCCGTGATATTAATTTGACTTGCATAATTATGTATATTTCATGATTTAAGTAGTTAACTATGTGTTAAATATTTTAATCATTTTCATAATTCATTAATTAAAAGTTGTAATATTAATAGTTTTATCGCAAAATGATCGTTATATACTATTGGAAACCCTCGAAATTGTTATACCTTGACTTTCTACATTTTTCGATTTTGGGAGAAAAAAGGAAAAACAAAAAATGCCACAATTGGGAAAATAATAGTGGTCCGTGGCCTTGACGCATCCTTTCCGGACTGAAGAAGGTTATTTTTAGCAATTAAAATAGGGTTCATGCATATTGTATTGTTCATATGTAATTTTAATACATATGTATATGTGAAATGGACCTTCATCTATAATTTAATTTGTGATTTCTTTTTTATGTCAATCTTAGAGCATTTACAGCATTTTATGTTTTTAAAACTTCATGAATTAAAGTTAATCTTGTTATATATATATATATCAAAACAAACAAGAAACATAAGACAAAAACTCAAAGACAACCAAGACATATATATATATATATATATATATGTCCAACTCTTAATTAATTTCAGAGCTTTATCCAATCATCTAAATTATCCAAATCGACCCGATCTCGGATAATTGGAGCTCTGCTGTGGTCCTCTACGATATAGAAAACCTCTATATCGTAGACGATATCCTCTATATTGACCTCTTCTTTACAAATAAATTTCTAAGCATAAGATATATTATATAACAGAACCTTTTCCTGTAATTTAATTGCATGTGCATTATTTGCAAACATGAGGCAATTCGTGGAAAGCATGAATGCGCATGTCATCAAACACTTGACTTCGCGTTGTCCTACACTCAACTGTGAAGTCACAGCAGCAAAATTCCAAAACTACTTGGCTGTAGTATCATGTGACCATGAATGGACTCCAATATCTAAAAATCATTTAACGGAATTCCATGACAAAATTATCATTCATTTCAAATAAGGTAAAATTATTTATCTCACCCACGAACTTCAAAAAAAAATGTACCTACGCTCGGTCAGTTCCGTTTGCCTGGTAGACAAAAGCCCTCTTCCAAACCACACCATTCATTCACTATTTCCGAATTCTTTTTGCGCCCTCCCCATTTGCCCCGCGTTTCTACAATTGAGAACTCTTTAATCGCGAAAGGATTACTATGCAATGGAGTGTCGGCTGCAAACAAAACGGGAGTTGGAACTCTGGAGTGATTACACCGCAGCCATTGTAAAAGGGCGAACATGTGGAAGCCATTATAGGAGACGGGCTAAAAAAGCAAGGCAGGCAGAGGCAAGTGCCTCGGCGTAGAAACAGCTGCTGCTAATATCCAAGTGCTGGTCGGTTTGGCTTGCACTCAGGAGAGACGACAGCTGTTTCCACCGGGAGGGTTGCCAGTCCTCTTGCCTTCAGCGCTTCTTTGGCGGCTTTTGTGCACGCATAAGTTGAAAGTATTTTCGCACTGTTAGTAATGATTTCGACGTCATTATTTAAAAGTAATAGGGACACTTCATGAAAAGGATAGATTCTGGGTGATTTCTGTCTATTACTTTATATACGCACAAATAATACTGTCAGGTGCAATAGGAAAACGGAAGAATTTGTACAGTTTGTGTATGTATGCATAAAAGGATCACTCCGACCTAGTCTGAATCGTTCGGCGAATCTGAATGATTGTGTTACCAGAAACGGTAACGCGGGAACTGTGGTTTGACAGAAAATAGCCATCAACTGCCACGTACAGATCACTCCTTAAGAAGGTACGTTCCATCATCGGCAATGATGTCTTTACCATTGATGTACCTCCCAGGAGAAACGAGAGCCGGCACCCTGAATCGAGCCACTTCTCATGCACGTACTCGTGGTGTCCTCCCACGGTGGACGGTCTGTGTAGGTATTTTAATTGTTCTCGCCCGACTGAACAAAAATTAAAATTACACATTTTAGTATATTATAATTTAATTCCTTATTATGTGGATAGAAGCAATTTTTATTCTATCTTTCAATTTTTGAGATCATTGTTTTGTCTTGATATATTATTGTTTCTTCCGATTTTTGGCTTAAAATACTTGTTAAAACAGAGACAAACAAAAACGGTTCTTAAAAATGAACTTTTTTCAGTGCAATTTTCTAAACGGAATATCCAGATGAAATAAGAGACAAGCATTATAGGTTTGCAGCTTTGGCTAGTGAATTATACGATTAAGAAAAGATGCATGCATTAGTTCATGAAAAAGTGGTAGCAAATGTTATTCTAAGTAGAGTTTATAACAGCTGCTTACGTATCCACAGATGCAAAAACTATAGAAATGTCTGGGAAACCGTCTATCCCAATTTTTAAATGTTTAACTCGACTTTCCTGCATACACAGACATAAAAGTAATCATTTATAATATATGATTAAAATAATTATGCCTGTGTTGTTATGCGTTATGCCACCATACAGTCTCGATTGACATCAATAAAAATAAACCTAAAGATATTTATAATAGATTTAATAATCTGGATTTGATCGTATGCAAAACAGTAAAAAAAAATAATTTATATTTTTACTGGACGGAGGGGGATGCAAATATTAATACAAATGAATGCAATCGTATTCTTATCTGTTCATATTTTTATTCAAGTAGGATAGGCGAACAGAAACAAGTCATTTTTGCAAAAGAACTCCGAATCTCAAAGACCAAAGAGCATCACCCCGCCCTGCATAAGCATCCGGGTAAACAACTGAAAGACCGGCCGCCGCAACAGATAGTCGGACATTGTGGTTCCTGCATAATAGCCCCCATTACGAGCGGCTCATGCAGCAACCCCCCCGTTTTACAGGGGTACGACCCGTCATCGGAAGTGGGCCCAAAGAGCCACACCACCATTATTGTGCCATCGGGTTGACGAGAGCCTGCTTACTTATATGGCAGCCTCTCCTTCGCGAACTCTCCCCCGATGGGGGACACCGAATCTCAAAGGGGACCTCTTTTTCAGTGAATTAAATAAAAGAAAGGGATACAACAGATAAAACGTACAACACGGATTTAATGGAATACAAATTCGCAAAAGCGCATCAACCCATGCATGAATAACAACATTACAAACCGTACCTAGCATAACAGATACGATAGTGACAAATAGGACGCAGTAGCAACAACCAGACTTTGGTTATTGATACTGCGTCTTAAAGTAAGTGATCAAAGTACTTGCCGTCTGAAGCGATACACGCCCCGTATATTTTTATTAATGAGTTATGTGCTATTCTGTGCCCTTCATTAATTCTAGGCATATTTTAAATTTGAATGAGTATAGAAGAACAGTACTTGTTCTTACTTACAAATTGATTATCTCGAATTGAGAATTTCTGAGTAGTGCTGTTCTGATTCAAATCTATTATTTTAACAAAAATTATTTTCTAAGCCAGACTTTCTCAACCTCTAGTAAGTATACCCTGACGGTACCGACCAGTTAGGTATAAGCGAAAGTAATGTTGTTAATGACGGAAAACACAAAACATAAAGGTCTCCGCAAGTTCGTGTAAAAATTGAAAGTCCTAAAGCCTACTGGATAACCATGAAAGAATAATACCAAGAACTCAATGTTTAAGCAATAAAATATTTAATACTTTTCAAGAATATATAACTTCTGGAAAGAGACGTATATTAATGACAAATATTGTAATAACCTAATTTTATAAAATTTAGTTTCATGAAATAAGCTCAAGGATTTCATTGAAATAGTCTTCCATTTGAATAGTTGATTATCACGATGTCGGGTTTTATCATTAGTTAATGCTAAATTAAATAAGGCTAATTCCGATTGTTACGACGGGGAACTAATACCATTACAAAAAGTGAAATAAAAAGTAAATTCAAAAATAAATTCTACAAATGTTTTTAGCTAAATCGCGTCGTTTGATTCTTAAGCTAACCTAAGCCCTTAACATCATTAATAAAAATTTTGTGGCGCGAAGGGTTGGTTGGGGGGTGGGGTAGATAGTAGGGGAACTCAAAAATAAAAAAGGCTAATCAAAGGATAATGAAGGAAATTGAGAAACTGTTTTGATCTAACGTGAAGAGCTAAATAGTATCATCGGAAGGAGAATTTCCTGTAAATTTATATACATTTTCGTATATTGAACTTTCCTGATGATAAATTCATTCATAACCACTTGAATATTGAATTTTAATTACTCTGAAAAATGCTTGAAGATAAAAAAATTTAGTTTTCAATTGTTTATAAATTTTTCTTTAAAAGAGATGAACTCACTTTTTGTATCAATATAAAGCATTGTTGCAATTTGTGTTCAAAAATAATTTTCAAAAATTTATCAAAATTAGAGAACAAATTGTGCGGAAATAAAATTGATAAGGTAATTTTTTAAATCTTAAAATGGTATAAAAATGGTTTTTGTACGATAACATGCTTCGAAGTTATTGATGAAAACATTAACATTTGGATTAATTTTTAATTATTTAAAAATATAATTAAAATTTTTAGAAACTTTTTCTTAGTGATTATCTACTACCCAATAAGTAGCTACGTGCCAAATTTGGTTGTAGAACCATCGGTCTTCTCTGTAGAGCTTTGCATTCTGTGCGTTGGGCATCACATAATTTAATCACATAATTTACAAAGACTATGCCAGGTTAAAAACATTATCTTGTTAAAAAAATTCGCAAAAGAATTCACCTGTTTTCTACTAAATTTACAGTTGACGAATGAAATTGCTAGTGTGTATGGAGCGAATCTTTGTTCCACTGTTATGAGAGAATGCTTGCAGTGTAAATTGATTTACAGAGACGGCATTGCCAAGTGACAACGAATATCAGCATTGGCAACAATATTGCTCATAACTGGTTTTTGGCGACTTTTAGTAGAGAATCCAGCACCAAAACATTTAGAAATTGGCTGAGAGAAAATTAATAAACCTTTGAATATCAAGGACACTCATTGTGCCTTCAGCTTTTGAAATGAGCCTATTTATGCAGCTGGTGAAATGAGCTGCGTCAAAATAAAATCATAACTTCAAGGTTCAATTTTGCTTAGTTAAATAGTTAGCACTTTATGCATTCAGTGATTATTATTAGATTAAATTTTGGAAAAAAGACAAATTATATCTCTTTTGAGAAAAAATCTATTCTACTCTTTTGGAAAGCAATAGAATTCATGCTCTAAACTTAGCTTGGCTTGCTGAAAACATGAGATACAGCAACAAACGAAATACTCTTTTCCTCTAAATTTATGGAAAATGGTCATATTTTTCATGATCAAAGGGGTCAATTCATGTTATATAATAAATGTAAAGGGACCCAAGTCAATTCAAGTTTTGAATTCACAGTGTTGTTCAATTGCAGTTTGCAACGGTAAAAACAATTTTCTTTCTGTTCGTAATAGTTAATAATTTTTGTTTCATTCTTCCATTGATGATATTACTCAAGCTCTTGTGTTGGAAATTGAATTAAATATTTTTAGGGATATTTTTGGTTTTTAAACTTTGCCCATAATCTATTTATTATCGTTTTTTATTGGCACTGGAATCATTCGACGTCATTAATATTAAGAGTAAGTTGAATTAACATTGTATTGACATGTTTTATTTAATTTATTATATATAGTAGAGCTTAACAATTTCGGAACTGAGAGGATGACAATAAAAATTCTGCTTATCCGAAAATTCGTATTAAGACAAAATGGATCTTAAAACAAGTACAGCAAGAGAATATGACAAATTTTAATTATTTTTGACATTTAATAGCTTTAATAAATAGAAGATAATAAATTAATAAGCGGTAAGTAATTTCAAAAAATAAAGTGATAATTATTAATTTAAAAAATTATAATATTTTAGAAAATTATTATTTTAATAAACAAATAAATAATTCAATTAATGAAGCAGTATTCAGCATTTCGAATACAGCAATTGTACAACAGAAGATTAAAATAAACATTACAATTCGCATCTAAAAACTTGAAATATTTTTAAAGAAGTGAGAATCTTTTTATTGCTTTTAATTGAATAAAAATAAGTTAAATAAAACAAACAAAATGTGGACAAAAGGTTAGGACGAATTCAAGTAAACGATAATTCAGAAATAAAGAAAAAATTTTCATTTGATTTCGGATCAACCAAAATAAATTCAAATTATAAACGATACTTTAATATTCCAAATGGGAAATTCAAAGGGCCAAGGAAAAGAATCGACTTACCGATGAATTCAAATTTGCCAACTTCCTGTCTTTTAGAAATGTTACTAAATTTTTCATTATATCATTTATATTTTTTAAAATTTAGTTAGAAAATAATAAGTACACTAAGGCGGACTTGGAAAAAAAACATTTTTCGAAGTTTCATTCGACTCACTTTGCAAAAGTTGATACTCGGTGCCATAAATTCACTGAGTTTTTAGATTTTTTAGTCAAATTTTCGAGGTGCGCAAAAGGTCTGGCATTTTGATTTCGAGAGAGCCCACAACAAGGATACACAGAATTAGGAAACCTCTAATGAATTAGTCTAATAGACAAAGACGCGTCAAATATATGGTGAATGAATTTATAAGACTCTGCGTGTATCAAAAGGGATATTTTTCAACATTGTTTTCTTGCTGGTAAGAGATTTAGGTTTCATTGGCGATAATAATCGGAACCAGTTGTTACACGCAATACCTAGCCTCTAAATTGGGGCTATTTGGAATTGGTCAAAATGGCTTATAAAGTCCTTCAACATCGGACCAATATAAACCGGAGCACATAAGAAGAAGGTGACTACAACATTCGTAAAAAATTGCATTCAAATATTAGAGACATGCGAATATAATTTCAGAATATATATTCTTTTAATATGATCGCATTTCAATTCAGATTAAATTAAACTATGCGCTGTAATAAGTTTAAGAGTTATTCAATAGCAATGCTTGCAATAACTGTGTAAGATAATGGAAAATTGTATTATATGGAAAAATTCATCTAACCAATATTAAATGAGAGCAAATTTTAAAATCAAAATTTCCCTTTTCGACAGACTAAAGTTACGCCAATAAGTTGAAGCACGTTAAAAATGCTTCATTACGTTGATGTGAACAAAACTGGTTGGATAAAATTTCATTTTTCAACAAAATAGATATCAGTTCTGGTCAAAATATGCAAGCCTGGACTCATCGGTAATTGCTAGTTAAATATCAGAGAATTGATTTGCGTTAAGATGAAAATGCTAAAAATGACTTGAATTTCTTTAAATCAGAAAACTGAAATTTTATTTTCAGAATGAAATGATATAGTATTTTTTAGATTTGAAGGAATTTGAGTCATATTTAACATCTTTAATAGTGAAAATGATATACAGAGTGTCCATAAATTATCTTTACAACTTTAGACTTTAATAACATTAAAACTGTATTAGACAACGGTACAATCGGTTTTCAACATGTGGCAAGATAACTTACAAGTTTTTTTCAGGTGACGCGGATTTGACGAAAAGTTTTGACGCCACAGGAGAAGGCCCAGTGTTCCAGTTCATAGCCTGGTTCATAGAGACAAATTCCGATATCCAAGTGCAACGTTGGTGTCTGAAATAGTTGGGCGACCCGCCCCTGTTTACGGAGAACATTACCTGTTTCCATAAGTGATGCATACCAAGCCCGAATAGTTGGTCGGGATGGTTATCCCCTTTCATACTGTATCCGAAAGTTTCGTTCCACTTGGGTATCGGACTTGGACTCTATCAACCAGGCTACACACTGAGCTTTCTCCTGTGGCATCCACATTTTTCATCAAATCTGCGTTACCTGGAAAACGAAACAGAAGCTTAATGAGTTATCTTGTCACATGTTGAAAACCGTTTGTTGTTATCTAGTACACTTTTAAAATTATTAAAGTTTAAAGTTGTAAAGAAAATTTATGGACACCCTGCACTGTAAGTCCAACGGTCTGCCGTTTAGAGAGTTCTTAAAGATTTTTGCATCAAGCAATTTACAGAAAGTATGCCAGCCTAAGAGCATTATTATGTTAAAATGTTTTAATTTAACTTCTTTCATGTTTATAAAAATGTTTTAATTTAACTTCTTTCATGTTTATAAAAATGTTTTAACTTAATTTATGATTTTACATACGGAATTTTGTAAATTTTTCACTCACTTCCTGGTGTACTAGAGTTCTGAAGTTTTGTTAATTCGTTTTTTTAGACACTATCTTTTAATATTTTCACAACCTAATTATGAATTGACTGATTCGTTTTAATTAAACAATAATTTTATGTGAGAGAGAGTCGTCTGGTAGTTAAATTGTGAAAAATCTATTACAGAAGTTCTTAATAATTATGATGAAAATAATTATAAAATGTAATAAAATCTAAAAAGTAGAATTTTAATTAAACATTAATTTTGTATGAGACAGCACTATTTAATAGTTAAATTGTGAAAAATTTAATAGAAAAGTTCATAATGATTATGATAAAAATCATCATAAAATGTGTTAAAGACTAAAAAGTAGAAAATAATAACCAATATTTTTTTTTTTAAAACTTTTATTTGTGTACTAAACAATAACAACAAAAAATATCAAGATTCTGGAAACTAATAAAAAATATAATAAAGAAAGTCCATGAGGTGATGAAAACAATGGAATAAAAAAATTAATCTACTATAAATATCATAAGAAAGAAAATTCTAAAACATTTAACAAAAATTAAAATACATTATGAATGTCATGAAAATTCTTGTTTTCTTAGAGTATTTCTATCAGTGCCTCACGTTTTCACGATTTTTGTTTCATACGCCTAATTTTTAGAAATAAAATCTTTATTTATTGAAATCCTTGTTTTGTAAGAATATACGAAATATTCTTCTATTTAAAACTTAAATCTCAAATTTATACATATCTTCTTTATTCATTTTAAATTTACTGATATGATCACTGGCATATTAGTGATAGCCTTTTTACTTCATTTGATTGAAAGACAGGTTGTTTATATTTTAAATTGAAGCTACTCAGAAGCATGTGTATCTCGATCTATCAACTGGAATGTTATCAAATTTGGTAGGGGGGCAAATTAGGACACAGGAAAAAATATTTCATGAAAAAACTTAGAACCAAAAGTCACAGATAGAGGAAAATGTGGCGCTGATGTCATATTCTTCCGCAAATCTTCCAAATGCAAATTCACGACGACGTCAAAAAGTTGTAGTAAACACAAACATATGCATTAAAGAAGAAATTTTCGTGAAATACTGCTTTATTCAACAAATTCACTTTCTCCAAGGGTTACAAAGAACAAAGGAGTAATAAAGAGGCAATTTCAGTACAATACAGCGTTTTATTCAACAAATTCACTTTCTTTAAGGGTTATATAGAACAAAGGTCAAGGGTTATACAGAATAAAGATGCAATTTAAGTACATCATAGCACTTTATTCAATTAATCCAGTTCGCTGTCTAGGACATCGTTTGTCGTGGCTACTAGAAACAGGCACACAGGGCGGTGTTCTGTCTAGGACATCGGCCTCTATCAATGTGTCCATCTTTCTCGTAGACAATCACACATTGTATCCTGTGTTCAACATTCTCTGCTGCCATACGCCGAAACATGTTACCAGGGATGCTCATCACAGTCGTTGATATATTGTCAAATGAAGTTCGGGATCCTACCCAGATATACCTTAGACTTCAAATAACCCCAAAGAAAAACGTCACATGGGGTTATAATATAAGGGTAGAAAACTTTAGAAGTAATGCAATAAGGTTACGTAAGGCGGATGTTGAACTCAGCTAATACTTTTGAGTTTGGAGTTTTGCCATTGTCAGTGTAGTCTGAACTGCTAGAGATGCTGTACACTACGTAATCGTGGATTTGGATTTTGGCTACATTTTATGCCGCCAGGGATATATTTTCCCCTATCGACGACTTTTGAACTATATTTCTTTTCATGAAATATTTTTTCCATGTCCTTACAGATCCCCTACCAAATTTGGTGTCATTCTGGTTGATAGGTCGTGCTGCAGATGGCTAGGAGTAGTTTCAGTTTAAAAGAACACTGTAAGTCATTAATTCATTGCCCAGCTTTTGCTGAACTTTTCAATACTTCGCATCGTATTTTCTTCACATAAAAATTAAAAATCTTAACACGAGTCCATCATGTATTGAATATCCCCGAATTACGGCAACACGTTACAAAATGCGCATCATGACAGTAAACAGAATACACAAAAGACACTCCATTAAGTCCTCACTTACAAAATAAGTGATTTTATGAAACATATTTTGTTATTTTTTCGCGTAAGACAAAGACAGGTGCCCAAACAAATCCAGCGGAGACGTCTCCAATCGCCCATCGTGACTTGATTTAAGAGAAACATCTTGCGCGCACCTTGAGCTGCAGGTGTGAACACAGGACTTTCATTTCCGAACGATTAGGTCCAAAATAAGTATACGACGAGATGTTTTCTCCTGCGGAATCGTGCACCTTAGCTGTAATAATACTATCTGCAAACTGGGGTTGGGTATATATGGAGCGAGAAAACAGATAATTGTGGAAAGTCTTAATGCCATTTATTGACATATTTTATTAAGCATTTGCCACCGCATACTTGATGCTTTATCAGTTTTTGATGTTTATTTCAACTGCTCTGGTATTAACAGATGGTTTTGTTTAAACTTTAACAACCTTCTTGTAATGAACAGTTATAAGGCTGTGTCATCATATTTTCCTTTTCCTCTATGGACAGGGTACAGCTTTTGAACCACTAAAAGATTAGAACACAAATACAAGAAGTAAAAATCAAATAAAATATGAAATTCAAAATTCAAAAAATATACTATGTGTCAGTAGCGCGCAAGATGCTGCTGCAAACGAAAAACAAAGGCAGACAAAACATTCCAAATGAGCAGAAAAACAAAGAAATTCAATTTGAAAAAACTGTAGTTAAAGAATTTAAAAATGGCAGACGTTGTCACGGGTTACCTCCCCGGTATGTGTTCAAAAAATGGGAACTTTTTCTGTAAGGAGTTTAACTTTCGTCCAAAGGAGCCTCTTGTAACCCGAAAGATCCCAAGAGACTTGTTTTAGGTTAGTTATATTCACGTCCCGTTTTGAAGCACCGCGAGGGCTATTTTGGGACGGACCTCGTGATTTTGAACCGCGATCAGATGACGAGGACGACACCTGAGCTGGCACCTCCTTTCTAAACTTCCGTATCACGCCAGTGGGAGACGTTTGGCCCTGACGGATTTAACGTGCACCAGACCCGCTTACTCGGCGGAACCGGGATTTGAACCTGGAACCCTCGGGTCCCGAACTACGAGACCTTACTACTTAATCGGTCCCAAGAGAAGAGAAAGACAAATCAAGGATTGATCAAGAACATTTTTTATGCGTAAAACAAGAACGCCAACAAGATTTATTTTAAAAACAATTTAAAGAATAAAATCATTAGCCATCGAGCATAAAAATGCCTGATTAGAACACAAATCTCTCTCATGTACCCATTCTGTATAAAACTGTAATCACATTGAAGATGGTTTTGCTAGTGTGAATAAATTTTCTGAGCTTCAAATCAGAACGATCTGGTGCAATACGGGACGCAAACTTTGAAGGGAAGGGGAGGATGGGAGTATAGAACAAATTCCCACAAAAAGAAAACAAGGAAATAAGTAAATAAAAATAAATATCCAGAAACAAATAAAATAATTAATTGTTTAAAACAAAGAAGCTAAAAGAATAAGGCATTTAGCTTCTATTTTTACCATTTTTCATTCAGACTGATTCATCCGTATTGTTAATAGTAGGATTACCATATTTTGCGCATTTAAAAGTCAGGGTGGAGAATACTACTATAAAAAGTCATCTCTTTAAAGCTTAAATGCAGTTATTTTTTATACCGATTTCGGGGTATTTATTAAATTCGGAACAAATCCGGTGCAGAGTCGAAATTTGGAACAATCCCGGCTTATCCAGATCCCTTTAGTCTTACTCCTCTACATACAGCAAAACTTCGATTACTCGTCAGTTTCTGTTATCCGTCGTAGAGTGAAAAAATAAACTACGTGTTTAAAGTAACAAAAGTTTATAGTTATATTATTAATCTTATATTACTCTTATACTGAAGTTTATATTGATTGTTTTGTAAAACTAAATACAATGTGTATGTATTATTCACTTTTATAAAATATTTTATTTTTATTTTCGCTCCAAACCAGCAGTGAAATCACGTCACTGTACATACGTATTAAGAGATTTCTGTTATCCGTCTATTCGGTTATCCGTCACAGCCCTGGTCCGGACGCATATTTACAAACCCTACCCTGATAGAACTGAGGCAGGAAATCGGACAATATGATTGGCTCGCTTCGCCGAGAGCCGATGACGTCGTTCTTTGCTCTCGTGCGTGTACTTTTCATTAGTATAATTTCTTGCAGTGTGGGATGTTTTATTTTTTATGATATTTTAAAAATAATTTCATTTTTAAAAATATTACAACCCACGGAAGAATGTTTTCTGTGCTCAACTGTGGGAAAACGGAGAAGAAAAATAGGACGACTCTTGTTTTGTTATGATTGCCGTACGCTACTTGCGAGAGCTGAAAACGACGTCACTGCTCCTCGTAGCCAATGATATTGACTGATTTCCTGCCTCAGTTCTATCAGGGTAGGGTTTGTAAATATGCGGTCCGGACGGTTAATCGAAGTTTTATTGCATATGAAGAGCGCACTAATTTCTAAAGATGGAAGAATAGTAACTCTACAAGCGAGTGAAACTGATGGCATATCTTCCAGTGACTTCAAAAGCTAGGACACCGCTATTATATATCAGCGAAAAATCCTGGCCTTAATAGACCGTTTTAGGAATTTTTTATTTCAGTAACCGGGAGATTAAGATTTGTTGGTTCAAGACAGGATTTTACCAAAGGTCGGACTTGAATGCAGCTCTGTTGCACATCTAATGCGTCTGAGTTAAACACTGGTGTGGAATTTTGAAGAGGTATGCCATTTTAGGTATTCTCATCATCATATGATCACAGCTTACAATTATGAAGGGCTTCCTAAAATAGAATCGAACATCGTTGTGGAAGTTATAAGAGGGATCCCAGATCAGATGTCGTCCTCGTCATCTGATCACAACTTAAAATTACGAAAGGCGTCCGAATATATCACTCATATTGCGACGGCGAAAACGCGCCATTAATCTACCTAAACGTAACAAAACTTAAACTCTTTCAACTCACGACTCCATAAAAATATTCCCTTACCTCAAGTGCGTTTTAAACAGGAAAATAAGTTGGAAAATAAAGCTAATTAATGATAAAAAATTAATTAATCATGTTTATTTGTAAAATTGGAAAAGAATATTTCAAATCAGGTTGGCTTTCTGATTTATTTTTGCTTGCTTACGTTGCAGAATTTATCAGTACTGTTTTCACAATCTCATAATCCATGTGCAAGAAACTATTTCAAGTCGTTAAACAGTTCAAAAACTCTTGGTTTAATTCACAAAAGAAAGTTCGCTTATTGTATTTGTGGTACTCTTCCCCAGCATGCTTCAGTCATACGTACAATAAGATGCCTCTTTAACAGTATTACCATTAAACGTTTTCATTACTGCTATATTTAATGCTCGATTTAATACATTTTAAATACTTTATTTTAAATCAGCATAATAAAATTCTCTTCCAGTTCCATTATTCTTTTATGTTAAAGGTTTTTAATTAATAGAACTATCGCCTAAGAAATAATTAAATAAGAACGGTTGCCGAGACAACCGTGACTCAACGCTACAAAAGTTCTACTGATTTTTATTTAAAGTTAAATCTAAAGCTAAAGAAAACACGAAAAGTTGCCAATCACAAAAAACGAACAACCAAAAACTATTCAAAAAATTATTTACAGGGAATTAAGTACAAATACGAAAAAAATACAAGAATTAAATAACGGTTAACATCGTTATAATATTATTATAGCGACAACTAGGCCCAAATAACCACGTTCGAAACACGTTACATAAATTGACGGCGTTATCGACAGCCGCCCTGATGGCAAAATGGCTGCTGTCTTCGAAGGTTACAGGCATGCAACTCCAAATGTATGTCACGCCAGTAGCAAATTTTTGGTGGAATCAGATCTCAACTCCTGGATCCTCCAAATCAGAAGCCCAACATTACCACAAGGCTACATGGCACGATTTGACCCTTGAAGTAAGAGTTGACATTTATAAGGTGTTTTTCCTTAAGAGGAAAAAAAAGTACCTTCTGGGGTCAATCTCGAGAATTTTAAAGTTTTTATTGACACGTTGATTTTAAAATTAACTTTATATTTCGGTAATTTTTTGAATACATTTTTTATATACTTTATTTAGTACTTTTTGTTAAGTTCATTTCTCATTTGTTCACTTTGCACATTACAAAAAAAGTGTGCAATTCATCAAAAGTTTCTTTGTTGCATTTTGCTCAGTTTCATGATTATAGTATAATTTTGCAGTCTTTTGAATGTGAGTTCTCAAACTAGAGGGGATGTCCAAGAGGCCAGGTGCCGGCTTTGGGACCCGAAGGTTCTACATTCGAAACCAGGTTCTCCCAAAAGATCTTCCGTGTATGTCAACCTGGCGCATGTTCAATCTAATGTGCTGGGTCAGACGCCCTCCCGGTGGTGTGGTGCGAAATTTGGAGAGAGGGGTGCCGACTCAGATATCGTCCTCGTCATCTGATTGCGGTTCAAAATGATGACTTCCGTCCGAAAATAATTCTCGATTTGTTTCAAAATTGGACATTAGAAATCCTAAACTTGAGGTAAAAATCATGTTAATTATTTTAAAAAATAGCGCAGTTTAGAATTTAAAAAAATGAGAATGAAACTAAAGAAAATGTGGAATTTTTTATAGAGTAGGGCTTGTTAAATTGCCACATGCGACCACTCTTTGGACGTAAATGTTTTAGTGAGATCGTTTGTCTGTCTAATGAACTTTTCCAAATCAAAGCATTCCAAGGAAACTATCACCGACACTAAAGATAGAAAAATAAAATACATAGATGAAGTAGTAAGAATTAATGATGAATGAAAATATTATTTACATCGATGGAATATTTCGGGACACTTCATTGGAAATTTTTAAATTAAAATGATTTTCCTTATAAAAATTGCCTGCTGATATTCAAGAATTTAACAATTTCGGATCTTTGAGATCATTTTTGACTGTTATGCGATCCCTCATGGGGTCACAACCTGTAGTTCAGAAGGCCCTACAGCAGAAAAATACCGAAACTCTGCTCGCTGGTGTTGTCATGAAAAGATAACTATTCCAGGCAAGGGGAGATGTAAATTGTTGTGCTGCCCTCTGGTGGTGAGTATTAAAGTCTCTCATTTCCGGCAGAATGCAATTCAGAGGAAATTATTGATTGGTATTGATGTTCAGTAAAATTCGTTAATACTTAGTTTCTTTATTTTCTTGTTTCATTATCTGAATGCTTTAGTGCCTGAAAAGCAACTGAATGTACGGCAGAAATATTTACTAAAACACAGACACTGAAAATTATAACACTTGAGGAAGAAAGAACTACTCAGACGGAGTTGCTTAATTTAATATGAAAACCAGACAGATAATGAGATATTCTTGTGGAATTTCGGTACCTTTGAATATAAATAAATCTACGCAGGATGAAAAAGCGAATTTCTAATATGAAGTTTATCATTACAGAACAGATGTTGGTTTGAAGCTTATCCATGCTTTAATTTATTTCATAACACATCCATGTGTTTCAGCTTGGTTTGAATAATCCTTAATCTGCTCAATTATATAAATTTAAAAGTACTTTTTTTGTCTTTCTCCTGAGACCATGAGTATATAGAGCATAGAAACTAAAGACGAATTGTGTTTTCTTTCTGAAATGATAATTATCTTTAATATGTGTAACCTGCAAATTCAGCTAGATGAATGATTATTTATTATTGGAGTATTTTGCAAATAAACTCGTATGATGCATATTTTCCATTTCGTTTGTGGTTGCAGAAATATTTATGAATTTGAATAAACAGACGAATAGATAAATTGGATTAATATACCGTTTAAAAGCTTCATGAGGCTTAGTGTGGGATAACATCTGAACCAAAATCCCTTATCCAAACTTTCATGCCACTTCAGTTGGGAAATATTCGACGTCTAAAAATATAACCTGCTCCAGAATCATTTAGACCGAGGATTTTTGTTGATGGAATGAATCCTAACCCGAGTTAAGAAGCCACTGGAATCCGAAAGAAGAAATAACAATACAGACAGAAAGGGAAATGTTGGTTTCTGGCACACTCGTCAATTAGATAAAAGTATTTATCACATCAGGTTGGAAGTTTGATACGCCAAAAATGTATGAACATCTGCAGTACTGGAACTCTACAACCAGTGGGGTAGTTGCAACTTTTGTCTCCCGTGGCGAACTTGCAATATGCGGACCTTCCTTTGCAAGTTACATAGGGCATAGCAAATTGCAGGCATAAAAACATTTTATAGGTAACGTAATTCGTCGTTTGATCTCTATAGATAGGTTGCGAAATAGCGCGTCAACCACCACTTTCTTTCACATATCGGCAATTTATCGACAAAAGGTGAAAAATACGAATTAATTACATTACTTACATTATTATATACACAACAATTGAGTTAATGCCGTTGCCCTCCTTAATTATAAAATCTGTTTTCCCACATGCCTGATTTTTCCACGACTTTCGAAGTGCAGCTCGGGCTGACCGCCCCCCTATGCTAACCGCTAGCTACGCCATTGTCAATAAATATTAAAATCACTGTTTCAAATATTTAACATGGAATTTTCTAACATAATATAAAAACAGAAAGTAAGGAATTAATCTTTTTAATTCAATACAAGTGTATCGGGATTTTCAACTCAGTATGAACATATATTTTCTCAATTATAGACATTTTCCACAAATTAGAATCGAGACCCAATTCCAAAAAACTGCCACATCATATATGGACTAAAGCAGACTTAATAGTGACACCGTATTCAAACAATCCAAGAAAAGAATAATTGTAATAGTTTAGAGATTGCGGCGCCGGCTCTATGTCGTCCACATCTTGGACCATGACTGAAAATTTAATCGAAATGTTAACGTTTTTCCTCAATAATTTCGCAGCAAATAACCACTTTAAAATTCAAACAATCAGCTTTCTAGTTATTTTACAGTTATATTACATTTTTTTCTTTAATTTTAAAAATATTTTTAAGCATATTTTACAGCCATACTTTCCACTATTTTAGTTACTGTGTTTTGTTTATACACACGCGCCTTGCGACCATATTAAATACATTTTTTGTGTGCATGTTATTATCGCTATAGTTGAGAGTAAATCTTTAAAAATAAAACAAAGACGGACGAATCAAGCCTAAAATATTATCATATTACGATGATTCGAACCTGCTGTAACCCATAAACTGCCCAAGCTATAAGGGATGAATTTTTTTCTAGACGAATAATATTAATTATTGATCTGAACTTATATATTAATGATTTATAGTAAAATTGACAAAAATTGTCTTTATCTTTTGAAATACCTTTTGAAGAATTGAGTGCTGTGTTTACGCAGCGTCAGAGGAATATAGGAGAGGAGAGGAAGTACGGATTTTAAGTGAATTGAGAGCAAGCAACGATCAACTTTAAGTAACAATTACAAAAATTATTCTCTGGAAACATCAAAACTATTGAATAATGTGTTTACCCATCAAAAATGATGGCTTCACAGAACATTGCCAACTAACATTAGACTGCATTGCATGGTACATAAGTAATATTCTTTTGTGTTAGTATATGAGAAAGTCAAGACCTGGGGGGGGGGGGGGAGATTCCCAATTTCCGCACGCTTTTTTTAAACGCTATTTTTTTCTTGTAAAAATGGAATTTTGTAATCGATTTTCTATGATATTTTGTACAGTTTTAATTTTTGTCATGGTAATACAATATTTTAATATTTTTAGAATTAAATTCTCAGTAAATCGACTGATTTAAATAAAATTTGATTCTATATGAGAAAGCGAGAAAGATTACTTCAGCAAAAATTTCTTACAAGGTTCCATAATAACTAGAATAATAATTTGTGAAATATGTTAAGGATTAAAGGCAGAAAATAAATATTAAATTTTTTAAAAAATATCTGAAAAATACTCTTTTTATTAATGGATTAAAATGTAGAAAAAATTTTTTATCAAGTGTTTGGAACTCAAAGCAAAAATAGTAAAAACATTTGGCGTCGAAAACATTACGATAAAGAAATTAAGCCACAATGAATCACAAGAAAGAAAATTCCTAAAATTCCGTTAAAAATTCAATTATATTATGTACGTGATTAAAATTCTCGTTTAATCAAATTATTTTATTTGGATATCACTCTTTTACGATTTTTGTTGACATCCAAAGTTTTCAGAAAATATTGCTTTCTACGCTTGAGTACACTAATAAAAACTAATTTTTTAAAAAAATTGATTAATAATTATTTAAAATTGAATGTGAAAGCAGTAAATCGCAAACAGAATATTCATTATTAACGTAACAAAAGTGTCTTGCATATTCGAGCATTTGTCTCAGACTACACAAGAACATACACACACTATTTATCTTATGTGATAGACCACTTGGCGACGGCAGCGCGAAAAAAACCGAATCTGCAACCCTAGATCTCGCACTCGGTCACGGGCGAGTATTGCGGTGCAGTGAAAGCACTGCTCCGAAAGATTTGGCAAGCGCCAAGCAGGAAAAACAGAAATACGAGTGCACAGGGAAGTGTGGGACTGGGAAAAAGTGACAATGCTTAGCCATGCATGCTGTAGCTCACCACGTCCAGCGATGCTAGCAAGGAGGGGAAAAAAGTGTGATTTTCTTCGCTAGCTTTTTATTTTATTGCTTCTATGCTGTCAGCTGCATTTTGATGAAAGCTAAGAAGGTATTACTGCAGGAATTTAGTTGAAAACGTTGTCGTTGTGGTTTGAATGATTTTGGCACGTACCGTGGAAAAACATATCACACATTCATCAATAAAGGTTTTATTTTCTCATATACGGACTATGGAAAGAAAATGTATTGCAATCGCCAAGAAATTCGAGGTCCAAACTTTGAAGAATCTCATCGTTTTAGGCCTTCCTCAGACGGAAAGAAAAAACATTTTTTGGAAGCTATGAACACAATAACATAACATAACACCACAACATATTCCCGAACTTGGAGCCTAAACGGATCCCTGTCGGTTGGATGATGAAACTTTATTGAAAAGCAAAAGCAAAAAAAATTACATTATGAGATATAAAAACACATAAAAGGTATCATAATTATACCTGAACAAAGAAGAATATAATAAAAGTACACAGAGGGTTACAATCCGAGTATAATATAAAATATATACCAGAGGAATTATCATATGAGTGTAGTTTCCTTTAGTTACATTGTTTCATACAATTGCAGCTCCTTGATTCTGGGCTGTTAGTGTTGTTCGATGCGACAATAAAGAAGAATTGATAATGTTTTACAACCGGTTATTGATGATTATTGTCGCAACCATCCTAAAATTCGTGGGGCTGGGTTTTTTTATCTGTCTTGTTATTTACGAAAAACGAAAAGAATTAGAAGGATGAAATTCGGCATGTGGACGTTTACCAAACATTTTATTTTCTATTAAATTCTGTTTGTAATCTATGTACGAGAAAGTTGTCTGTCAGCTCTTTACTGTTCATGTAAACACGATAACTTTACTTTACACTACGACACACCCCTGACTCCAGAGATAAAAATCTCCGGTTTGCAGTTTGGATGGATGTGCGTAGTAACTTTATTATACAAAAAAAGATTACAGACAGTGTTTAAACATGGACGAAATACATGACAGAACTATAAAAGCAATGAAAAATGAGCTATTTACAGGTGAAAAGAAAAACTCGTGAAGCCGAGACAATTTTAAGACAGGCCCCAAAAGTTTACTGCTTTTAAAAACTTTTAGTAGGACTGATTAGGGTCCTTCGTATTGACCCTCTAGAGGGTCGGGGTCCATCAGCCTGAGGTCTTGGTGAAGGAGAAAAATCTGGATGAACTGATTAAAAACACAACGAATCAGATGGTTGTACATGGTTTTTAACAGCAGAATTTAAAACAGTATCAAAGTGTAAACGCAATCGATCAACGAGTTGACTGCCTGTCTATCTATTCGTGTTGGAAGACATCCGTTGAAGGGCAATCTGTCTGTCAGTTCATTAGTGTTCACGTAAATATGCTAACTCAAAAACGCAACAAACAGGGTGGATGAATTTCCTCATATCATCCATACAGAAAAAATTATAGATATATGCCTAGTGGACTAATTTCCTCAAAAGATAGACTGCGTCTCTTTGTCTTTCCGTCTTTATGTCAACATGAAACTCAAAAACATAAGGAATTAAGTACAATTTACAATGTGTTCTTCACACCAAAATTATAGATCTGCACCAAAGTTTAGATCCAACCGATAAAATAGAAGAGGCCCAAAATGTCTCCTTTATTATCTTAATTCTACTACGAAGCTAAACACAAATCACACCATATTATATTAAAAGGCTAGAAAGTCAAAAGGAGAACACTCTTCCTTTTTTGACTTCAATTGCTTAAATTTAAACAAGGTATAGTAAGGAGCAAGTAAAAAATTACTTATAAAAATCTCTCTTCAAAGCTCTTTAATTGATTAATTAAAGTTTCTTCATAAAAAATTTCTTACTTCAGGCAGGAAGCGTAACAAGTGAATTATTTAATAAATTATTAAAATTTTAAAAATTAGTTTTAAAAAGATGAAAATCTAATTGTTGAAAGCAATCATTACTGCAAAGTACAGGATCGAATATTCTTAAAATATGGCATATATACGATTTTATAAATATGTCAATCATGGTATATTGGATGTATTTGTCGAACACTAAACACTAAAAAAGTATTAGATAGTAGTATATGATAACCATATACAAAAATGTAGTATATGATTTTGGAAACAATATCAAACAAATAAACTGATTAAAATTAAATTAAAAATAATGTTCAAATTTTAAAAAAAAACATGCCGATAACTTTTATAACATGAAAAACTAATGATTTATCAACTATATACGAAAAGAAGGACCTCCGGATACTCTTACCGTTAGTTATTCTGCAATTAAATAAAATCCACAGTTTTTATGTATTTTAGAGCAATAAATATAACTATCCTACATATGATAATACTTAGAGTAGTAAAATAATATGAACAATGTGTAATCAAGGAGATTATCTATACCATCGTTTCCCAATCTTTTTGGTAGTGCGAACCTCCTAATGTGTAGAAAATATTTTTAAGCCCACTAACTAATTATACAAGTAAATAAAAAATATAAACACATATTTTATATATACATGTATGTCAATAATTAGTAAAGCTTACTGTGAAAGGACTAAAAATATATTGTTTATAAAGAAAAAAAACTTGAATGTCATTACTTAGCTGTCACAATGTAAGAAAACTTAAAAACAAGCTGTCAAAATCCAAGATAAAAAACTCAATGGGATTGTTGACATTGTTTCTCCCCCTAGAGAGATTCAGTATCAGGATTGAAACGTGACAGTTTCAGTCTCGAGTCACTTTCTACGTTCATTGACGACTCCCGAAGCTCCCTGACTTTGACTCTTGACCAGAGTTCTGCGGCCCACTAATACGCTCCCCGAGGCCCACAAGTGGGCCGCGGCCCATAAGTTGGGAACCGCTGATCTATACTATTAGATCATGTGTCACAGTGTGATTAAAAGATAGAGGAAATTATTTATACTATTAAAGAAGTAATATAATATTATTAGAGGATAGAGGAGGTTATTTATATTATTAGAGTGGTAGTACAATATGATTAGAGTATAGAGAAGTTTATTTATATCATTAGATTATATTGATTAGAATAGTAGTACGATAAGATAGGAGATTACTTTTGTGCGATGAGTGGTATAGCATTTGTGCCAGCTCGAACGCTACGAAATAAATTATATTGGTACAGAACTTGCATCGCACTTAATTAAAAAAAAATATCTCATTCGGTTTTATACTAAAAATTTATGTTTTTCAGGTGTATTCACTATTAATACTACAGAAGCTTGCTCACCAAGATTCCACACAATATCAGATTGGGTTTCAAACACTAAACAAATATTTGTATATATATATATATATATAAGATCATTCTTTACTGAAGGTGAAGTGTAGTCCATTTTGGTCATGGAATAGACAATATTTGGCTTAATCTTCTTTTATTCAGGCATTAAGGATAAAAGGTTATTTCTTCATAGGTAAAGGATTCAGTTTTTACGTAGCTCCATGACCAGTATTCAAAAAGTTACGCCTGAGCGGCGAGTTGTTGTACGCTTACATGCTGGCTTGAAAAAAGGGCAGATAGGATTGCGCACAAAGTTTAAGTACCCAGGAAAGGGAATTTTCCCAGAAAAGGCACGTGACTCGAGAAGAAAGTTGTAGTGCGCTTATTACGATAGAAGTAGAAGTAATTAAAATGAAGTGACGTCAAAAGTGATTTAAGAATTAAAGAAGTTAAAAAATTTAAATATCATATATATATGATATTTTATTATATATATATATATTATATATATATATATTATTATATATATATATAAGAAACGCGAAATTAAACCATACAATATAATCTATAAATCCGTAATTAAAAAATCATAAATACTTTTTTCGCTATAGAGTAGGTTGTGACCACTTATTAAATAGTTTATATTTTTTATTCATTAAGAACTGTGCAGAAGAAATATACAGAAAAAAATATACGGAAGAATTTTATTTTTTTATCTTTAGCGTTGTCATTCTTTTAGAATGAAAATATTACGGATATTTTATTTGTTTGCTTCCTAGGTTCCACCCGTTTTCCTTAATAAAAATTTTATATTATTCTATAATAGTTATTAATAATTTATGGAAAAAGTGAGCTTCCAGCGGTTTTTAAAAATCGTTTGGTAGAGCCTGTATTTCAAGAAGATACGAGATCTGAAAATTGTTCGGTTCTACTGATATTCTGATTTTAATTTTTAAAAATTAAGGAATATTGCATAAGAAGATTTTGTGCAATATAATATTTTATATAAAAGTATTAAAAAATAGCCATGGAAATACTTTCATCCGAAGCAACGCCAGGCATATGAGCTAGTATTTTATAAACTTCGAGTGATTACAAATATATATTAATTGAGCATTTACTATGAATCTGAGCGATAGTGGTTTTCTTTCACACTATATCATCATCGCTGTCTTAATGACGTGTGGAATAAAGAGACTTGTGATAACAAAAGAAGCAACAATTCTATTCTTATCTTCCGCGAAGATCACCGAAACAAAAGCCTCACAACGAAAGCGAAGACCAAAAAGATAAGGAGCCATTTATACCGGTTGATGGAAAACAAACGTGCAAAGATTCCATCGCTGTTCCACAAATTCCATCGCATTTTGAAGCGCGGAGATTCTCAGCTTTGATGCATTCGAAACAGGTGTGTTATCTCTTCTTAAGCAGCTACGGCTGCAGTGAGTAACAGGCAGGTGTGTTATTTTTGTTCCTGCTGCTATTACATTGTTTTGGAGTACTAGGCGATGCTTCCGAAATTGGAGTATTTAGAAGTTGCGAATTGGAAACCAGAGAATATGTTAGGACCGGTGCACACCAGCCGATTTGTGTCGTTGGGCAGTAAAATATAACAATAGTAACCCTCGTGCCCCCTTTGTTGCTCCAGAGGGGGTTACTATTGTTATATTTTACTGCTCAACGACACAAATCGGCTAGTGTGCACCGGGCCTTAACAGTGTTAAAATGCGGTACGTTGTCACTGGGATTATATAAATTATTCATAGGATCCCCAAGTAGGGTCTTCCGCAGCACGTCACCAGAATTGTTTCAACCACTTAACTTAATAATTTTCTTTGCTATCTAATAAGATGACCCCTCCTGTTTTGGAAAGGGGCTGTCGTTTTCATTCATCTAAGAAGGCATAGGATACTTAAGATGTTTTTGGATCCTACATATTTTTTGTGTCAAATTATAAAGCTAATTAATGAATCAATTTTAGTTTATAAGATTAAAATTTCGATAATTCGATGCACGAGTATTCTCGGGCTAGTAAGTTAAGCGGTTAATAATGTACTAAACGCAGATATTTTTACTGCATGTATCGTATAAGAAACATGCATGGAGAAAGTATTGCCATTATCAAAATATTCGATCTTGAGATGTTGGTGGATTTCCAAGTTTCACACCTCCTTGAGTCTTAAAAAAACTATTTTTGGGATTATATCTAACTTTTTATTCGCACATTTACTCAAAAACGGAACAAAAAAAAGAAGAAATTAGAAGACATTCGAACCTCTAGTTCGAAACATTGCAGCATTATAATGTTTTAGGCTTGATACGTCAGATTTATCTTCGTTTGACTTCATTGCATTCTATGAGGAACGATTTTTACATCAAGAAATTTACAAAAGTAATGGCAGCATATAAGCATTATTATGTTAAAAAAACATCCAATGTTTTCAAATATGTTAAAGCATTAATTAGTTAGTAATGAATCTAATATTTATCTTTGCTGAGTCACACGAAGGTTATTAAAATATTAACATTTATTAATCAGAATTTTGCTATTTTGTTTTCGCAGTTCTATAAAGGAAAAACATTGTTACAAAATTGAATTTAAAACTAATGCCGAAAAATTTATTACAATCAAAGAAAAAGCTGCGCGAAAATAAAATTGATATTACAGAATAGCTAATTTTTTGAATTTTAAAATGGTGTGAAAACAGTGTTTTTCAATAATATGCTCCAAAGTTATTGAGGGAAAACGCTTAAAATTTGATTAATTTTTAATTAATAAAATTATAATCACAGTTTTTAAAAACTTTCTTAGCGAGCGCATCTACTACTCAAGAAGTAACCAACTGCCGAATCTGGTAGCCCTAACAACCATTGTAAGATAACAACACATAAAGATTTATTAAACACAACTAACTCAGTATTAACGCGCGAGCGAGAGTCTTTCCAATCTATTTTCTCCTATATTTACGAATTAAGGCGTTTTTCAAATTTAATTTCGTCAGGAAGCAATTTGGACCTCTACCCATCGAACGATTGTGTCCAAAATTTAATATGGAACTACAATTTTCATATCATTATCGAATATAGAATCTTACTTATCTTGCCTGTTGTGGCTTCGAGTTATCGTATTTACACAGCCATGAATAAACAGATTGACAGACAAGAGCCCAGTAGAAGGATTTGGTTCAATATTTTACGCAGATTTAAATTTCTAGAAATAAATTTACATGCCAAATTTTATATTCCTATCTCTTTACACTCCTGAGCTATCGACTTCCCATTCATATTCACGGGCAAACAGCCAGACTTCCCGTTGAAAGATTTGGCTCAAAATTTGACAGAAATGCAAAATTTGTGTTTAAAAATCACAAGCGAAATTTTATCCATTTAGCTTGCTCCATTTTTGAGTTATCGTGTTCATAGACAAATGGACAGACTGATAGACAGACGTAATTCGAAAATGGATATTTTGAACTCACAGAGAGATTCATCAAAATATCGAGGTTACGTTATTTGACGATTACAATACTTTCTCATTGTACACTTCGTATAGGAGAGAGTGAAAAGATGAAAAACGGTAATATATAACTACACAAACAGATATTTATAATCTATTTTTAAAGCTTCATAACAACAAATAGCGAAAAAAATTGAAAATGTTACTCAATCATCTCAACTGACTCAATCTGTCTCTACCAAAAGTAATTGTGACTTTTTCCTTTGTTTACGGAGAGTCCAGCTGTCGAAAGACCAGACGCCACCACCTACGTGTTGCCAAGTTATGTTGGCTAATCCTTCAAGAAAAACAGAGCGAACTCATCCTGACATAAAAACAGGAATGAATTAAAATAACCTCGTGTGGGTCCAGCTATAAATGCACTGATATTGATTCTGGAATCAGACGGTAGAAAATAAAATTGCAGACGACTCACAATTTGTTTGAAATTAGCCTGAGTCAGCTGAAGCCTGTTTTTGATTTCATTTATAAATCACGATGTCATTCGCACCTGCCAGGAGCGATTTTTTAACCGATAGAGGGAATTATTATCTCCAAAAGGAGTTGTTTTGAAGTTTCTATAAGCCCAAACCTTGAATCTCAACACTCAGTCTTACAATGTTTTTATCAGAATTGAGAAAAATTATGAGGCCTGAATCAAAATAGTGCCAATGTAGCTTCAAAATGGCAGTTACGTGGCTAAACAAGGCTGATCTATGGATTATCTATCGAATGTTAGTTGATAAGTAACGCTAGATTGCTTTGTTGTTCAAAATCATATCTCTTATTTCTCTTTAATGTATAAAAGTTTGAAAAAGTTTTGACCAGATAATGTTTAAATGCTGACTACTATCTGTAAGCTGCATCGTGCATGTTGCAAAGATCGTTGAGAACGCTCTATAGGACAGACCTTTGTACCAAGAGCTACCAAGTTTGGCAGGTGGGTACTTCTTGGGTAGTAGGTGCTCAGTAAATAAGTTTTGAATTATATTAAATTTTTTAATTAAAAAATAATCGAAATTTTGACGTTTTTCTTCAATAATTTCGGAGCATATTATCTCATAAAATCCATTTTTACACCACTTTAAAATGCAAAATTTAGTTTTTCAGTGATGCAAATTTTATTTCCGTACAATTTTTTGGTCTAATTAAAAAAAATTAAAAACATTTTTAAGTATATTTTACAACACTGGTTTTCATTCTTTTAGTTTGGGTTTATAAACACGCGCGTTGCGCCGATACTAAATACATTTTTCTTTTTGCAATCGTTTCTGTATAGATAAGAGTAAATTTTTAAAAATAATACAAATACAGACAAATCGAGTCTTTTAGCATTGTCATGCTACGATGATTCGGACTAGTGGTTCGAATCCCCTTTAATTTTTTAGAAGAAAATTTTTTATTACATTAATATTCATTTAGCCTTTCAATATGGCTAGATTTCCCACATTTTTATCTTATATAAGACGCAACTAAGCTTATAGTCATAACTTTAAGCGGTGATCGAACTCTCCAAAACATACAACTTTCCCAACACAATGTGGGGACGGAAAGCAACCGGGGAGCCGCGAGAAGGAGCTTTTTCTGGATTATCCACAGCTACTTAATTGACTCCTATCTTCTATTACACCACCTAGACGGGCAGAAGTATTTCACCTCCCTTCAGAAGGCGCCACCTGATTCACCATGAAATGGATTTTCTCTGAAGATGTCTAAAGCAGGCTCTTCCAAAATGGAAATTTTGGAACACGGGACGGAAAAACCTATCGTCAAGGTTGAAAACCTGTAAAATTTGGAGCAAATGATTCGAAATAGTGGAATTCAAAAGAACTTAAAAACCAAAACTCAATCCGCAGATTCCAATTTGAGACATATAGCTTTGAACCTTGTCTCTAAACAAACTTTGGAACCGTGAATGCTTTGCCTAATTTTTCGTCTAAAATGGGTGGGAAAAAACCGGTCTTAGGACAAATGGCACAGCTACCCTTTCTCATGAATGCCCAGCTTAAAAAGCATTGTTTACGAAACTCCCATTGAGTCACCAAAGCAGCTTACCGCCCGAATGAGCCTCGCAGATGCAGACATTCGCGAAATTCCAGGAATAATCTGAGATTCACTCCGTCGCCGATGTATTGCAGCTAGTGCTCGCTCATTTGAGCATCTGTTGTAAGGTTCTCGATAATAAAGACTCTTTGACCTGAATTATTCGTCTTTACTGTGTTCTTGTTCTCCACTTTACCAAGCGGGTGCCCACTAGCGGCTCGCCACTTATTTTCCGACCCCACATTGTATTGTGAAAGTTGTTTGTTTTGGTGAGTTCTATCAGCCCCTTAATCCCTTAAGAATCGTATTTTCTTTGCTATCTAATAAGATTAACCCTCCTGTTTTGGAAAGGGGCTGTCGTTTTCATCGATCTAAGGAGGCATAGAATACTTGAGATGCTTATGGATTCTACGTAATATTTGTGTCAAGTTATAAAGCTAATCAATGATTAAATTTTAGTTTATAAGCCTAAAATGAGATAATTCGATGCACTTCAATATGACGGGCGCGACGATTAAGGAGTTAAAGCCATGACCATCAGTTTAGTTGCACCCTTTATAGTATTTAAATTACTCTATGCTATCTGACGGAGAGCATCTGTGGGAATGATACACGCTAACTAGAGAGAGTGGATAAGCCAGTATACAAGCAGGTGAATACTATTAAATGGGTGTAGGATTAAGGGTCCTTCCCCTGCTGATGATAGCTGCGCCAGATATATAAGCTGTTAACAATTTATAATGGCATAAATAATTTACGCAATTATATAAATCGCTAAGCGATGGCAGTTTCATAAAATTAGATTATTTCATTAAAATTTAATTAAGAAGCAGAATCAATTTTAAGCTCGTTAAGTTTCAGTTCTTTACTTAACAAAGTTCTGCTGTAAAAATATTAACTGACTGGAAAAGAGAAAAAGAAATTTAATTAATTTTTAATCTCCCTGACGAAATTACTAGTTCTTCATTAAAATTTTTTTTCCAAATTCAGCCTTTTAAATATTGATTTGATTTCCGCAACTAGCAGAATTTCTAATCATGCTTTAAAAATAAATTCTCTTTCATAGAAAGAAATTAAAAGTAAATCTTTAAGTTAATATCTGTAACACTCTTTATTTAAAATAGCACTATTTACATAATTGGAAAATTTTATTTCATTCGATTGGGCTGCATAGAAGAGAACAGTACATAAATAATATATGTAAACGTAAAAGAACAGATAAAAGTTTCAAAGAAAAATTTATATTAGGACTTACATAGACTTGTACTACATGTTGATGATGACGATCATGACAATATAATAAATACTTAATGGGTTTACCGTAGGATAATATACCAAGAATGCGCGGTAGGAAAAAATGAAATTCGAGGCCTCGTTTCAAGGTTATCTGGATGGTTGTGGATTTATGGTTTTGTGTTTTGAACTTATATGATTCTCTGTGTTCAACTTTTTTTTTCTCTAATGCGTTTTTTAATATCTTTATGATTTACTGATTGTGGCTTCTGTTCTTTGTGTGTTTGTTGTTCATTGCACATTGTAAATGGAGTTATCTCTGTAGTGTGCTTTTCTTTTCATAAATAAATGATGCAGGACGTCCGTAGGAGGATTTTTGGAGGCGAATTAAGAAAAAGAAAACGATACGCCAGATTAAGTGTACAATACAGGATTGATAGAATACAAATTTACAACAGCACAACGCAGTTGTATAAATACAAATATCGGATGTTCTGAATTATTCTATAATTAAGTTCTGTAGATTAAGTTCTGAATTATCCTCTAATTAAGTTCTGTAGATTAAGTTCTGATTTATTCTATAATTAAGTTCTGTAGATTAAGTTCTGAATTATTCTATAATTAAGTTCTGTAGATTAAGTTCTGATTTATTCTATAATTAAGTTCTGTAGATTAAGTTCTGAATTATTCTATAATTAAGTTCTGAATTATTCTATAA
>BGPR01000426.1:60450-171006 GCA_013235015.1 Araneus ventricosus | reverse complement strand
GAATTATTCTATAATTAAGTTCTGAATTATTCTATAATTAAGTTCTGTAGATTAAGTTCTGAATTATCCTCTAATTAAACTCTGTAGATTAAGTTCTGAATTATTCTGTAATTAAATTCTGTAGATTAAGTTCTGATTTATTCTATAATTAAGTTCTGTAGATTAAGTTCTGAATTATTCTATAATTAAATTCAGCAGATTAAGTTCTGAATTATTCTATGATGAAGTTCTTCTATAGTCAGGTTCTATTTCTGAAAAATAATAATTAGATAATAATGAATTAGTTCATTGTCATCGAAAATATATAAATACAGAATTTCAAAACTGTAGCAAATCAGGAAGTTAGTGAAAAACCAATTTCAAGTTTCCATCTTTACAAACATGAAAGAAAGCGTAGTAAATAGGTTAAATAAAAGTGTATAATAAGACAGATAAAAAATGCGTTTGATAAAACGTAAGAGACTTTGATTTCTGTTTTTATACAGAGAGAGCATATACTGTTAGGAATCTAAAATGCTATTTACCCGTTATGTTATTCTTATAGCAGGAAAGAGAGCTTTACAGAAGTTTTTACTGGAGGTCAAGCTAATGAATCCCGACCTTGGCTACCCTTTTGGCAACAAATTTGGTGATTTCGGCAACAAAATGAAGGTTTTCGAATATGCGGGAATTATGGTCCTATCTCTACTAGAAACGGAGTTATGGAGAACTTTCGAGAGAATTCCATATGACATCACATCCTGTCGGAAAAAGGTACAAATACGAGCTACTCCAACGAGAAATCAGTACATTTGGAATTTTGACCGCAGTGCAAGCTGGTGAGCAAATATACGCTGAGCGCTATTAGTGACTTTATAAGTGATCTGCGGTCTGATTTTGTTGTTGATTTATACAAGTGTTGTTTAGTTTTGTTACCTGTGATTCATGTTTTGTTGGAATATTTGTGGAATGAAGCGTCATTTTTTTACCATCCTGCTTGTTGGACTGCAATCATGTGCATCCACTGGAACTGGACGATTTTTGTAACAATATAATGTAAAAATATGATGCTATCTTTGGAAATATACAAACTGATAGTAGTAACATAAGCACATTTTCATGATAATTATTAAATGTACAGTTTTATAAAGAAAAGAGACAAAATTCAACAAAGTTTAATTAATGGTTAAACGAGTAATATAAACGAGTACTCTATATTTTTTTGCGAGAGCATAAACATATTGTGCAGGGTTCATTAAACAATGCCTCCTTTCAAATATAATTTATTAATTAATGAACCTCACTTTTAGGAGCCTTCTTATTTTACTCCGAAGTGTTCCCAATTACCCCAGAGACTACGGGGTAATTGGGAACGCGATTTCGGCTTCTGGTCACATTAACGAATTGATTTGAACAGACTATATTTGGAATGATCAGGAACTACTGTATATTGCCACAAAATGCATTTAAATGCCTTTTCCCAATTATCAGAAAATGCTGTTTTTTGAATGCTTTTCATGGAACTTCTCTTTCAAGAGATATGGCATATAATCTATTATAGCTGTATACTACCTTTAATTTGGTGTAATTTATAATCATTTTAACTCAAATTTTATCGGAAAAAGTTGGGAAATAAATCTTTATAAAAAATGAAATAAGTTAATATTATGATACACTGAAAGGAAATAGGTAAGACTTAAAAACCACACATAAAAATGATTAGAAACAAATAGTTCAATTTAGTAGTAGAAAGTAGATTTTCTACAAGAAATCGAAAGTTCTATTTATTCATTATTTTACTAATTTTTCTTTCACATTATTTACACAACCTATAAACGAAATAATTCTTTCTTATAATCTACTTCAAAGATCTGAGAGTATAGCTTTTAACCGATTCTCGGAAATGGGAAACTGGTCATTCACCACCGAAACAAATTTTGATTTAGTCAAATTGATGGTTCTTAAACCTGTTATATCATATTCACCACCGTCAACTTCTTGAATCCAACTGACGTACGAATAATGTGACGTCATTCTGGCAACTCCAACGTTATCGATCAAACAAACATATTTGTTGAAAAATAAACCATGGATGACTTTTCAATACATCCTCCATATCCGCAACTTCCGTTTCTTGTTGAAAAGAGCCAAAATCCTTATCTTCAGATTCCTCCATCAGTATCACGTTTTCTTCTTTCCCGTCAACAGTTTCTTGTTTTCTTCCATACTTGAAGTCAAATGATTTCATATCATTATTAACAAAGAATTTTCATATCTAAAAAGTAATATGCATGTAGATCTCATGGTAAATTGCTTTAAAAAGTCAGGTGTTAATTTGACATATGACAACGAGCTTTACTGAAGGGACAGAACGCAACTACTTTTCTAAGTTTATAAATGCTTCCTATCAAATAGTTAATTATTCCAAATACATAAAATATATAGATTTTTGTTACTTTAGAAGTCTGTTCCACATTATCCTGCATTAAAAATTGTCGGTGTAATCAAGAACACTAACCTGTTCCTCAAGATGAAATCCAGAAACGAAAATTGAAGTTACCTCGAAATCGTTATAGCCTACAGATCTAAGAAATATATTAATTAGCTACTTAGCTTGCATATAACCGGCGTAGAGAATGAAAAATAAAGCTTAAGAAATTTTGATTTCACTTTTCTGAACACGGTTGCAATTAAAGATAACAAACTTTACCAAATAACATTGAAAAAAGTAGGAAAGTGTTTTTCTTCTTCCTGAGTGTCTTAACCAAAGCACATGCTTTTCAGTTAGCTGGGGCCTCACCAGTGCGCTCTGTAGTCACCGTTCCCAATTACTACTTGTTCCCAATTTTCCCGCCTGACCCTATATCATTATTATATACCAAAATAATCAGCACAGAACTTCCTACAACTTAGATCTATTCAACTTTTGCAACACTGCTTCTTTCTGAGCTGACAAGCCGCCACAGGATCTTTCATATGTTTTATTACCATACGACACTTCTACATGGCTTTCCTCAGGTGGAAAATATCTTCATGCGTATTTCTAAAAAATATATATTAGGCAGAAAATATTTTTTATATAACATGTTATAATACACAAAAATCCTTTTATTGTCTAGAACTTTATTTTTACTCAAAACGAGAATATCAGCTGCGTCAAAGGACTTTGAAATTCCACAACATTTCAAAAAATTAGACTGGGCCAAATGAATTTTCAAAAGCTAATTTTTAATAAGCTAATTTTTTCTGTAATTTATTTATAAGTTTTAAAGAATGATATAAAAACTCATTAAACAATGCGAATCGCAACCTGAAGGCTACTATAATAATGCATTTATACAGTGAAACCTCTTCGAACGGCCACCCCTGCATAGCGGCCACCCCTCTTAACGGCCAATTTTTTGTGGCACGGATTTTTCGGCCCATAGACCTAATGTTAAAATAACCCCTAGCAACGGCCACCCAACCCCTCTGAACGGCCGCCGGGTGGGTTCGCCCATCCCATTTAACAAACGCATCGGTTAGAGATTTACTTTTTAAACTGAAAAACGAACTGAAAAAATGGTTTTTTTCCGAGAAGGGTAAAAACTTAAAACTGTCACAAATTGTATCCTTTTTTCAAAAAATGTAAAAAATTATTAAATAAAGTACTATTTTCTCTTTAGATAAGTCTCAAACTTGATTTTAAATAAGAAATATGTGTCAGACTCTTTTTATTATGTATTATAGCAATTACCTTGTAATTGTAACGAAAACCCTTTATAGCGGCCACCCCCTCTGAACGGCCAATTTTTCTCGGAACGGAGGGGTGGCCGCTCAGAGAGGTTTCACTGTAATACCTATATCTAAATATCTATAATATTTTCAATTAACACGAATGGCAACACTAAACAAAAAATAATCTCTTCTAAATATGGGAACGTACTTTTTAATTATTAAAAAAATTAACTGTTTAATTATTTGCCACAAAACCTTCCTTAAAACCTTTTTTTTTGCTTCATAGCATTTGTGAGCAAAATTTGATGAAAATCGATTGAGTAGTTTGGATTTCTCTACCGGACAATAGCGTTTCTTAATTGTTTAGTATTCGGAACCAAATCTGATGTTGCGTGGAATCTTGGTGAGCAAACTTCTAGTGTATTAATAGTGAAATACATCTAATCTACAAAAAACTTCTGCGAAATTGTTTATTTCCTTTTCTTTACGATCGTTACAAGTGCGGTATCAATAGAATTTATTCCTCAGCATTCGGACTGGTATAATTGCTGCACCACTAATCCAATAGGGATTTAATCTCTTACAATATCGTATTACTACTCTAATCTTCCGTATAAAGGATCTCTATCGAGTACAAACTATTTATGAATTTCACTTTTATTTATAAAAATTAAAATGAGAATATAAGTTACATCTAATGATAATGTAACAAATACTTATAACATAACGGAGACTGCAGTTATCAGGTCAAATCCGTTTTTGTTGGCTACGGGATCGAAGAGAGGGAAAAAGGAAAAAGCACCACCGATGGCACGCCAAATAATTACATCCGTTACAGTTTTTATTTAATTAATAAAAAAATAACTATTTGATTAAACTTCAGATGACCAAGTGGAGTCATAAAAGACCCCAACGTCAGTTTCTGCCCAATATTTAATTTGAAAACAATTATATTGCTTTCATTATTTTTATAGCCGAATTTTGCACTATTTTATTACGAATTCTGAAGTCGCTTCCCCCATGAAAAAATAAATACATAAAAAATTATAGTACCTTCTTCCAATCGTAGATGGTGCGTTGTGCGACCTGCAACACTCAACAAAAAAGCTAGAAAGAAATATGGTAAGTTCAATCTGTTTGCAAAAATCATGTCAATATCATAACCACAATATGACATGAATGCAATAACCAAAATCATTAATTAAGTTCAATTGAAAATTTTGGATTTGAATTCCTAATTCTAATGTGAATTAATCATTATTTTATTTTTGAGGCATTTTCTTTCAACTATATTGCATTTTCTATTTTTTCTATGGCTGCAACTCTTATATATATTATTAAATGATTTTAAAAGATAAGATTTGGCTTTTATTTGATATGGTCATTAAATACGTGATTTTTAACAATGGGGTCACTGAAGGACCCCGTATGGACTATCATGTTTCAAAATTCCACCTGGTCATCCGAAGGATAAATCTTTCCTTATGCTTCGTAGCATTTGTGAGCAAAATGTGAAGAAGATCTGTTTAGTAGTTTTGATTTCAATAGCGTACGAACTATGTATGCGTTTCAATTTCATTCATATAGATGAAGTATGTACAGTGCAGATAAAGATCCCAAATGGCAATATCAGCGACCCTGTACCTTCCCGTCAGGTGGAATGACGTTACATCAGAGTTGAGTGAGACTTACGCAAGAAAAGTTACGGAAACTTCCACTCACGCATTCAGTCCCGGTATCACGTGACCTTTTTACGAGTCGCTGGGTCCGAGAGGGTAGGGATATCAGGTATCTTCATTTGCTTTT
Source organism: Araneus ventricosus (assembly GCA_013235015.1). NCBI lineage: Eukaryota > Metazoa > Arthropoda > Arachnida > Araneae > Araneidae > Araneus > Araneus ventricosus. The sequence goes on along the minus strand of BGPR01000426.1, from coordinate 165,504 downwards.
CGGTTTGTGGGCACGCCATATTGCATTTCTTTTCTGGAGTCAGTAAGTATGAAATATGGAGTTAAATGAAAAATGCCAAAATTTCGGAACTTGGACTTTTTTCTCTCTTTCGGTACAAAAACATTGCTAATTTTTATCTTAAAATTTAGGAGTGTTCCAAATTAAGATCTTTTTATTATATGGATTTTGTAAAAAAAAAAAAAAATGTCTGCATAATACAAAAAAATGGAATTGAAGGGAAGAGGTTCGGTATACTTATGTTAATAATCACCGTTAACTTGGAATGACTATAAGTTTTATAGATATACTTTGATTGTTAGATGTACTTCTGGAAATGCAGATGTTGGACATTGTAAGTATCAAGACCTCCAATAATACTACATTTTCAAAAACTATGTACTAGTGTTTCAACTGTAATATGAAGCTATAAATTTACATTCAATGCAACCAAAAGTTATTCATGTAACAAAATTGTTAAAAAATATCTTGAGCATTTTAAAAAACTACCAGAAAGTGTTTGCACAGACACTCAAAAATCCTTATTATAAAGGATTCAATAAAACGAACATGGATCCATGGAAACTTAATAAATTTAGCCCATAATGACCAACTATACAAAGCAATATTTCATTTATTAAATCAAAATTATAATTCCTTAAATTGAAGATATTTAAAATTATTTTCTGTTGAGAGGGACAGTTGTTTTCAGACAAAAAATATCAGCAAATGGAATTCCATAACGTTTGGGACGAATAACGCTTCATATAAAGTTATTCTCATTGTATTTAATAACCTCAGCAAATAATTACTCCACTTTCGAAGCAAATAATTTTATCTTCCCAAAAATATATATATATTTAACAAAATCAAGGTGAAAACCTATTCGACTACTGAATTTGTATTTCAGTTTAGAAAATGAATTCAATTACGGTATTTAGACGGAACAAAATAGTTATAGAGTAATTGGAATTTTCAACATAATTTGAATACTGGAATTCCTTTTTTCTTTTGCACAGATAGGTATGTTAAACATTTTAAGCTTTGTGTAAATATGTTAGTTTGAAAAGAAATGATGTGAAAATAAATTTATGAAGTAATAAGTTTGTAATTATTATTTCACAACAATTTCGTGTGAAATACATATTTTTCAGATAAATATTTAAAAAAAACTGCATTTGTATCTTTTTAACATAAAATATTTCTGAATACTGTTTGTAAAACAGTTGTTGTTGTGGAATAATATCTTATCATAAAATAGAATATATACGCAGAAAAATATGTCCAAACTCAAAAATACCTAAAAATTATGCTCAAGCGATATTTTGAAACACTTTTCATTTCCCTAATTTACCCCATCCATGATAAAGAAAGTAAACAATGATTCAGAAATCAAATCAAAAGTACCGAGTCACACATGTTCCACAAAATGAACTTTGCCGGATCCCGAAAGAAGTCAATTTATGTGATGCCAGTCGCATGAAACACATAGCTCAACATATCATCAAACTTATAACTATATTTTGTCCTGTATTACATTCTGCGAATGCTTCATTCTCTAATTCTAAATGTTATGTTTGTGAAGTTCTTGACTAGAAAAATTGAGTTACTATTCTTTTTTTGCATTTTTTTTATAGTTCAAAAAAGAAAAAGGAGATGTCGTGCAAAAGCGTTTTTTAAATTCCCACTTAACAATTCCGGTTATTAAAGGCATCAACAGTGAAAATTCGAAAAGAAGTTATTATCCCTGCACTATTCAGTGTATTCATTTTTTTATTCATAAAGATTTTTCCAGCTTACGAGTAAACATCACAAGAACCGGAACTAACTATTACAAGTAAATATAAATCTAATAAAAAAATTAAGTTGTATTAACTAAATATAGTATAAATTCAAAAATCTTCAATGCAGTTTACAGTGCCGACAAAGTGCGTATATTGCTCATGTATCTAGAAAAATTGTATTAAATCAATTATATAAAATTAAAGAAGTATTTGAAAAAGCTACAAGCTTAATTTAATTTCTAAAGCAAAAATTAGAATTATATAGCCGAAGAGAAAACCAATACAATAATTTAAATTGGTAAAAGAATTGTTCTTAACGTCATAATCAATGAATGCAAGACGTGCAATCGATTCTAAATTTAAATTGTTGGGCCGCACTTAGAACTTACTCCATTCTCTTTATAAACTTACAAAAAAAAGTCCATTTCAAACGAAGCGCATTTTATTATTCCTCAAATTCTACATAACATGTTAATTACAAAACACGCCTCGCTGTTTTAAATATCTCTGGACTGAAAAAGAAAGAAAAAAAAACTGTTCTCCACATCAAGCAATCAAAACAACACAACCCTTCAAACGGTTCGGATAGGATTAAACCAACCCATCGTGTTAACCCTAAACACCGCGAGTGATCTTCTGTTAAAGGAGATTTAAGGCACGGACGAAAAGTTTTGAAGAATCTTAAAAGGAGCCGGGGCGGAGGCAGGGTAGGGGCATCTTAAGAGATTAGCGATTACAGGTGCTCTTTCTCTCAGGGGCGCACCCAATGGTGGCATTATTTCGCTCCATTAGGGGCCAGGGCGCCACTGGCTCCATGATTGATACATTCATTTACATCTGTCAACGCGCTGCCTGTGTTTCGTTTTCGCCATTTGAGATGTATAAAGTAGGGTTGCAAGATCTTTGCACGTCTTGGCGACAAAAAAGAAGAGGGATGCAGCCAAAAAAGAACGGTTCCTGTGCAGTTTTTAAAGAATAGTTTCGTTAATTAAATGTTTTTTTGTTCAATGTTGGTATTGATATTATTAAGCCTTACAATAATTTTTAATCTTTTTACATATTTCAAAGAAAATACCATTTTATTTTGAATCATGGTACTTAATAACCAATCGGATTAATATTTTCTTTTTTTATTATTACAGGAAAGTAGTTTCATGATTTGTATATAGCAGTTTAGGCGTTTATATAAAACTTTTGATGTTTAATATGTTTATATATAACGTTTAAATATACGTGCGTTTGCATGTAACAAGTAATACGCAAAATAACTAATTTACGTTAAATTTGGTTCGTAAAGTTACATTTTAATCCTGTGAACTATTTACTTGAAAGATCCTGTACCAGTAACTTCTTGCTTATTTTTCAATTCTAATCTTTCATAGGGATTGATTTTTTTCAGTTTCAGATATTACTGTGGAACCACAACCAAAGGTGAAAACTATTTCTTTGATTTTGCATCTGTCAGTTTTATTCCAAAAACTGGTATATATAAGATGTGACAAAAATGCCCTGAAGAGAATCCAAACTTCTCATCTGCTAACTACAGATAACAGTCCAATTAACCCGTACCATCAAAATGAAATTTGTCTCCTTCGTCATGCCAATTATTTCCGTTTTTTAAAAGAAAAAGAAAGAAAAGAAAAATTCCTCAATCAACAACCCCTCACACAATCCAAGGGCCATTTTTTGGACTAAATTGAAAGTTCTGATACTAACAAAGACTTATGTTGATCAAACCAATAAACAGATAATGTAGATGTAATTTTGCACGCCATTGGGAAAAAGGTCTCTAACAACGAGTCCTAATGATAAATTTCACAACATTCAAAGGCTCTAAAATCAACTCTTAGCTTTGAGTCCACGATTAGCAAAATGCAAAGGAACATCGTTTCCAGAGCTCCATATGCTCTCACACACTAAGAACACGAAGTAAACACTAAATTACTATTGTGTAATTAGCAAAAAGAAGAGGAATGAGTCATGGGACTGACATATGAATGTCAATACTAAAACAGGAAGCAAATATATACAATTTTAATGACAAGAGGAATAAAATACATGAGCATCTTAACTTTTATTTCCACTAATGAATTGCCTTAAGCGGAAATTGATTGCTTTACCACTTCAAATACTGATAATCACATTTCGAATAAAAAGGAAATATGCTCACAAAAATAGGCCAGTGTCTTCTTTATTACAAAAATGACTGAAGACATTGTATTCACACTTTAATTATTTGTTAATTAATGTTTAGTAAATCAAGGGAACTTATTGTGTGTGAAAGCGCTTAATCACCGGTATCTCTTGAATCTGGTAACCCTTTTTTTCATTTAAGAGATTTTAGATACCTGTATTAAGTGGTGTACACAGTCACATTTGTTGCTTCTTCCAAGTGTGAAAATGTAGTGCATTAAAATCAATATCTTGACTCCATTTTATTGATTTAACAAGGCTGAAACCTTTTAAATACTACCGGTTTACCTAGGCTAAATCGTTTTAAAAACGACTAAGATGAAACAAAACTATTATCTCTGAACTCAAATAAAATTCGATATTGGACAGAAAAAAAAAATCACCGTATCGGTGTAAGTCGTGTAGACACTTAAGTACTACACGCAAACTCCGTGGAAATTCCTTTAATGAAAGTGGTATTTAAATCTCAATAGTTAAAATAAAATAGAAAACTTTGTACTCGTATGCCATACGTCTATATGCAATCTCTGGACTGTTTCCATATGCAATCTAGACTCTTATGTCCATATACAGTCTGTAAACTTCTTTTGGAAAAAACTACATAACATTCAATAAACTAAGATTCATTTGATACAGTGAGATTTGAATTTTCGAAATGAAGATCCAGTTTCCTGTTTAGAAATAATTACTTTTGGAGAAGAAATTGGTAATTTTAAATCATAGATCTGTGTCGAAGATGCCATTAGATATGATCTCCCATCTACAGGTATTTCAATCACCCCGAAATTCGGACGTCCAAGCCTGCAAATTTGTATCTTGCAAGACCTGACATACCGAACTAATTTTCGGTTGTATCGAAGCTTGCTTGCAGCCTGCGTTCTTGGACGAAAATCTCTAACAAAAGTTCCTGCACATTATTAAGTATTGTTAAGTAAATATTTGGAATAAAATGAATAATAATGTCGGTTGCTAGAAACTTATTTTTTTCATTTAAATGAAATATATAAACATTGATTTCTTTTTTTCTATTTTGGAGTCCTCTTTGATTTGCATCAAACTTATTAATTCTGCAAACAACTAAAGGTATTTAAACCTATATATTAATTTAATTATCTCAGATAAATTTCACGAAAATACTTATACTGATAAAGAAAAATATTTAACTGAAAGTTTTCTTAGGTAAATAACATTATAATGATTTAGTTAAAGATTACATCATGTCATTACGAAAGTTTCACAATGCAAGATTCTTTACAGAATTAAATAACAATGCTTCATGTGATTAGCACAGGAGTTAACTTTTCAGAATAATAACAAATTTTAAAGTTTTTCTTGTCTAAACTTCCAGACAATGTTGATAATAGTAATAACAAAGGATTCTCAACAGCTTTTCAAAACACTTTTTTCACTCGAAATATGTATCAAAACGTTAGAATATAAACCTTTCGAATCTAGTTAGTGAATGCGAGCAGTGGTATGTCGCCATTTGGCGCTGAAGTTGGCGCCAGAACACCTTGGTGTGATAGAAAATTAACGTCGCTCGAGTGCAGGGGAAAGGTGGCGTTGCTTTTAACTCATTCATCAATCTGGAGCAGCTGTCTCCTCACCCACCAATAAGCAAACAACTGATCGATACTCAACTCTGGCAACGCTCAAAATAAATAGAACGAGGAGAATTCTTCACTTCACTTCACTTGGCTCGCCGGATTAAGTTGCCCCGATAGAAACAATATGCAGTGTTTCAGAAAGAAATCAGGGGTAATTTATGCTCCACAAAAATGAATATTTTTCGTCTAATTTTTTCTGTTCTTTCGAACGGATGGAAATTTTCTCTAGTTCTGAAATATATAAAATCCGTCTATAACGTGTAGTACACATGTAAAATATGTTTACTTTCAGAAATAGTGGTTATTGATTCTTTTGTTTCTATTTTGTATCAAATAAAAGAACTCTGCTTCAAAGTTTCCTGATACTGCGAAATCGTTTGCAAAAAATAGATGAAATGTGCTGATGATTTGCTATCTTTTATATCAGTCATTACTAAAATCGTCTTGCTATTTGAAGTGTTCTAGTTAGCTACTAGTGTTCCTTAAACATCGATAGTTCAACTTCGATAGTGTTCCCACACTATCGACTGAACAATCGATAGTATCGATAGTTTCAAAACAATCGTTACTATCGATAGTATCGATTGTTTTCTCCAAAGCGATACTATCGATAGGTGCTTTTATATTCAATAGTATAGAAACTATCGATAGTTCCAGTCGATAGTTTTGAAACTATCGATAGTATCGATAGTTCCAGTCGATTGTTTCAGTCGATAGTTCCGAAAACCCGTTACTATCGACTTGGCTTTGATAGTATCGATAGTCTATCGATGTTTAAAGAACACTATTTCGAGCTTACTAAATTCAAATACTAAGCTTGTGAATCACGTATATTTCTCTCCAGGAATAAAATAAAAATTGATTAACTTTGTAATGATGGAACCCTCCATGATATAGTTTATAAAAACTATCATGTTTCGGCATCTGATGAAGTCATTAACAAATGAAACGTTTTAAGAGGGGGTCAAATATTTGAAAAGTTAACTGACAGACATAGATGCAGCGTTTGATGAATTTAATCGTGTCGTTTATTTTAATGTTATTGCAAATCGTCTGCACGTTCAAGCAATGGTGATACGGCTGAAATATCGCAAATGATTTCAATCCTAGAAAAAAGTGAATTGCTCACATTTTTTACTCAATTTGTTTAATATATTGCCTTAAAAATCGCAGTGGAAGCATTTCTCATTTTAGGTTATCTTGTTTAGAGCTGATTAGGCTTATTGTAAAACACGAACATTTACTGTATGAATTAAAACTCTCTTGCATGTTGTGTTCTGAATATTTTAATTATTTATTTTAAAAAATCACTTCAAGGCTTAAAACTAATCTACTCTTCATCATAATTCCTTACTTAAGTAACTTACAGAGTCAAAGAATAGGACAAAATTGTTATTTTATTTGAAGCTTTTTTTAACCCTATAGGCCCTAATGGGCATATACGTCCCGGAGCTTCGACTCCATTCCCTACTGTAAATAAATCCCACCTTTACATGGGTTTCTATGTTCTCAGTGTTCTTAAAAAGAATTAGGGAATAAAATAATGATTTAAAAAACTTGAAAACACTCTCAGATTGCAAATAGCGGACTTATGTTTTCGAGCACGCACATTATTCAAGTTCCAGTTGGTCTATTTTTTAAATTTTACAGTAAGGATATTCATACCACACACTATATTTATGCCATACTTAGTGTAAAATAGATCTGATTGTTCTTATTAAGTAATATTTTAGCCTTTTTAATGTCAGATTTAAGAAATTTTGAACAAATTCTCTTTCTGGGATATATTGCCCGAATCGTATTTAACAGTGGAACAATATATCCCATCAGTGATCAAATAATAACAAGATTATTGTTACGAAGCTGTAAAGTTTTTTTTTCCTGATATGATAGTTTTATGGCAGGAAAGAGAGCTTTGCAGATGATTTCCTGGAGTAGTCTCTGTCAGTCGACTATCGTACTCCCGTTGGTGTGGTGCGGAAGTTTTGAGAGGGGTTTCCAGATCAGGTGTCGGAATTTATTGCGTACAAAAAATGATACAGGCATTTCCCGAATAAGGGCAGTACCAGCATGTCGACGACGAAATTTATTGGGTACAATAAAATGATACAGACATTGGCCGAGCAGGGGCAGTACTTTTAAATATATGGTGAAGAAGTTTGGAGAACAGGGTTCAGCTGAGGTGCCGTCCTCGTCATCTGACTGAGGTTCAGAATTACGAGGTCCGTTCCAAAATATCCCTCGAGCTGCTTCAAAACGAGACGTTAATATAACTAGACTAAATCCAGTCGATTAAACGATTGGGACATATTGTGCACATGTGATTTCCAGGAAAAGTGAAAAACTTTAAATTCATAGTATACTCCTTTTAGTATATCAACATTAAATTAAACTACTGTTCATACTTAAATTTTAATCATGCAAAAATCGGGTAGAAAGGGTTAAGGGGTAAAAAATCTTGCATTCTGTTTTTAAAAATTGATTCGTCAAATCTAGATATCCTGGACTTACATTTTCTGATAGTAACGTATTTCTGGGATCTGCACAAAATGAAATGAATAGTTCGGTGTTGAATAGTTTTAGAACTTCTACAGTCTTACAAAGAAAATGAAGTTAACAATTATTTAATAAACAAATAATGAAATTATAAATCTTTGTTCAACTCTACGCAACCTCTATAAGCAAACTGCATAATGTTGAGGGTTAGATAACACGGTTGATTAGCACCATGGTGTAAAAAAAACCTTGTGAAATGAAAATTGAAAACAAAACAAACAGGAGAATGTGTTTCGTGCAAATTAACATCGTGCTGTAAAAGTCTCATGTTATATTGCAACTCTGTTGTATGAAATTTAGAAATAAAGAGACCATGAAACGTGTTTCTTCTCATACTAAAAGGGTATTCTAAAATCAAAAACCAGAAAAAAGCGGAGGCTTCATTCCAAAGTTTATATTTTTACGCATAAGAATGCCGTTTATTGGAGAACTTTTTAATGGTTTTACGACGCCTGCTTGAAGTCAAAATATATTAAAAGTAAAATTGGCGAAAATTCTGAATTTTGTACTTAAATTTAAATTGTGTAAATTCCAGTAATAAATAAAATTAAAAAAATTAATTTGCGCAAATCACGTTCGCCTGACAACGCTTTCAGTTTATTTATTTTTTATATGTAAATGAAAGAATATGTCTTCGTCTGAAGTTGTATCTTTAAGTCTGATGGTGGTAAATGTAAACACTCGTCTAACGGATATTTAAATGAATATATTTAATAAAAAAATGTTTAATAAAACACTTCCATTAATGCACTAAAAGGCAGAATTTTTTTACTTTTTATTATTTTCCACATTTAGCCTTTAATTTACAATTCATTAATATAAATATTAAGCAATATTGAAATTAATCGTTTGACAAATTCACCACCAGGTGGTGCCAGTGGTATGGAAGCAAAATTTAATTAAATTAATAATTAACTGATAATTAAGCCATGAAAATAATAAAATAGTATATTGCCATCCAGAATACAAATGAGTATAAAATAGCAAAACACAAGCACATCAAGAAGTGAGTATAAAATGGCTTACAAAATCCCATGTTTACAAACATGAAAAAAATCAAATTAAATAAAAGTGTATAAAAAGAACAGATATGGCACCACCCAAAGTAGTATTTGGTAAAAAATATGGGCTATATGAGCAATGCTCAGGCTTGTTCAGTCATGGTATGTTAAATCCACGATCCCAGAATTCCGTGTCATACAAGCCGCATGGTATAGGAAAGCATGGTAATGTTTTGGGCTTTATTCAACTGTTTTGTCTTCATCTGGCTCGATTGCACCAGAAGTTGCATTCTGTAGGTAACATCACGCAATTTACAGAAGGAATGCCAGCCTAAAAATATTATCATCCAGAAAAACATCCACCGTTTTGAAATATGTTGAAGCATTAGTTGGTAATAAACTGAAAAATATAATATTAATTTTTTGCTCAGCTGCAAGAGAGCTATTAAAATATTTACATTGATTATTCACAATCTTACTATTCTGTTGCACGCAGTTATATAAAGAAAAAATATAGTAACAAAATTTGTTTAAACAAATTAAGAAAAATGAATTAAAATTAGAGAATAAAATAGCAAGGAAATAAAATTGATATCACTGAAAAGATAATTCTTTGAATTTTGAAATGGCGTAAAAAGGGTTTTTCTGTGATAATATGCTTCGAATTTATTGAGGGAAAATGTTAACATTTCAATTAATTTTAAATTAATTAAAAAGCTAATCAAAATTTTGAAAACTCCTTCCATACGCCTTCGCACGCCTACTATCTAAGAAGTAACTGCGTAACAAATTTTATAGCTCTAGGTTTAACGGTCTGCCTTATAGAGCATTTTGAACGATTTCTACAATCGTGCATGACGCCCAACGCAATTTACAGATAGTAAACCAGCCTATAAACGTTAACATGTTAAATCGTATTATCAGGACCACTCTAAGGATCTACACTGATTGGTATTACACCACAAGATCAATTTCTTTTTTTTCATTTTTAAAATCCATTGAATTTTATACTCTGATTTAGGTTAGATTTTGTGTTTTAACTATGATCATGTATATCTTTTGAAACATAATGGAGTTACTTTCTCATGTCCTTTAACCTTCAATCGCTTTAGATCATGTTGTAAGTGTTTGTTTTTAGATGGGCATAAATATGGCATTTGGTCTGGCGCAGTATAGCCAACGAATGACATTTGTGCCAATAAACCTAAACCAAATCAATCTGTTATCAGGGTAACTTGTTACAGAAGATACACACGAAAAAACAATAAATACTAAACGCAGTTATGGAGAAAAGCAAACAGAACCACAAAAAACAAAACCAGAAACCAACTGGTGCGCGCAAAAGCAGCAGCTTCCAAGAGTACAATGACGAAAAAACAAAGAATAATTAAAAAACTGAAAAAACACACAATAGACAAAGTTAAAACAGCAATATTAATCAAAAATAAGAAAATAATCCGGAAGAGGAGTTTGAGAAAGTTTGTGTGTTTTTTTTTCTTGTTCTGGGAATATACAAAATCAATGAAATACTAAACACAATGGAAAAGCAAACAGAACATTAAATAAAACCAGAAAAACCTGGTGCGCTAAAAAGCAGCTTCAAGTCGTAATGACAGAAAACAAAGAATAATTAAAAAACTGAAAAACACACAATAGACAAAGTTAAAACAGCAATATTAATCAAAAATAAGAAAATAATCCGGAAGAGGAGTTTGAGAAAGTTTGTGTGTTTTTTTCTTGTTACAGGAGATACACAAAAAATCCCCAGTAAATACTAAACACAATTATGGAGAAAAGCAAACAGAACATCGAAAAACAAACAGAGAAAACAACTGGTGCGCGCAAAGTACAGCTTCCAAAATCAATAACGAAAAGAACAAGAATAATTAAAAACTAGAAAAACAACTAATAGACAAAGTTGCAAACAATAATCAAAAAAAATAAAAATAAATCCGGAAGGAGTTTAGAAAGTTTATTATTGTTTTTCTTGTTACAGACATGCCAAAATCCCAGTAAATACTAAACACAATTATGGAAAACAAACAGAATCGAAAACAAAACCAGAAAGCAACTGGTGTCCCAAAAGCAACTTCAAAGAGTATAATGACAAAAAACAAGAATAGAAAAAACTGAAAAACACAATAGACAAAGTTAAAACGCCAATATAATCAAAAATAAAGAAAATAATCTGGAGGAGTTTAGAAAGGTTTGTGTTTTTTCTTGTTAAGGAGATACAAAATCCCAGTAAATACCTAAACACAATTATGGAAAAACAAAGACATCAGAAACAAAACACAAAGCAATCAAAAGGTGCAGCCAGCTTCAAAACTAATGACGAAAAAAACAAGAATAATTAAAAAACCGAAAACACACAGACAAAGTTAAAACAATATTAATCAAAATAAGAAAATAATCCGGAAGGGTTTGAGAAAGTTTGTGTGTTTTCTTGTACAGATCAAATCCCAATAAACTCTACACTATATAGAAAAGACAAACAGAACATCAAAACAAACCTTACTGTGCCCAAGGCTTCAGAGTAATGACGAAAAACAAAAATAATTAAAAAACCAAAACACAATGACAAAGATTAACGCATGTGTATACCATAAAAATAAGAATAATCCGGAAGAGAGTTTAGATTTCAGAAACGACTTTACACAGATTGGCTTTTGTATCTTGTTACAAGATACACAAAACATCCCCAGTATGCATACTAACTACAATGTATCGAGAATCGCACGAACATCGAAAACAAATTACTAGAAAGCAACTGGCCATAAAGCACAACTTCCTAATTACAATGACAAGAAAAACAAAGGAATAATTAAAAACGAAAAAGAACACAATGACATAAAGAAAGTTAAAAACAACAATATTAATCAAAAATAAGAAAATAATCCGGAAGAGGAGTTTGAGAAGTATTTGTGTTTTTTCTTGTGTATACAGGAGATACAAAAAAACTCCCAGATCAAATATAAACACAATTATGGAGAGAAAAGCAAAACAGAACTCGAAAACAAACCGAAAACAACTGGAACCTGCAAAAGACAGCTACTAAGAGGTAAAATGACAAAAAAACAAAGACATAATAAAACTGAAAAAACACCCCAATAGAAAGCTAAAGTTAAGAAAGAATATTAACTCAAGAATAAAAATCAAATAAGTTGAGAAAAGTTTGTGTTTTTCTTGTTACAGGAATACAAAAATCCCAGTTAAACCACTAAACACAATTATGGAGAAACAAAGAATACGATCGAAAACAGGAAACAAAAAGACAACTGGTGCGAAATAAAGAACTTCAAAGATTAATTGACGAAAAAACAAAGAATAATTAAAAAAACTGAAAACACACAATAGATAAGTTAAACAGCCAGTATTAATCAAAAATAAGAAAATAATCCGGAAGAGGAATTTGAGAAAGTTTGTCTTTTTTTCTTGTTACAGGAGAGATGAAAGCAGAAGCGTGCATCTGCAAGCATTTGTGGATTCTCTCTTATTTTAATTAACTGAAATTTTTTAAAACTAAATTTACGTTTTACCTTTAGACGACGGCGGATATGACGTATTGAGGTGATGCTGGATTTGAATCTTGCGATGAGATCAATCCAAGACCTCATCGCATGATAAACGTGAAGTGACTTGTGCCAACTCAAATTTTGAATCTACTGCGCATCGTGCTGTTGCTGTTTGTAATGGTAAGAACGATTGTTTTGATGTTTTAAATAATTATTTAATTTAGTTTTGAATTTTCTTTGATAATATTATTCTATTTCTCGCATTAGAATATTAAATATAATTTCTTTGGTGTTTTATTAGTTTTTTAAACTCTGTCTCTAATTCAGTTAATGTCATTTTTTGTTTACAGAAGATTTATTCGTTAGATTTATTAGAGAAAGGCTAATTTAAATCTCATTGGCATTTTTTTTAAAAAAATTAACATGCTTAGTTAATTTTATTTAATTATTTATTTGATCATTTTTTAAAACTTCGTAAATTTTTGCTCAAGTGTGTTGAAAAAATCTTTATATTTAAATTAACACAGTAAATTTTTTTATTGTAGGCTTTAAAACTTTCGTTCGAATTTTTAGAGTTTATACTTTTGATTAGGCTGTATTGTTAAGCGGAAACTTTAAGAAACGCTCTCGCAAGACAGCTGTTGTTCTCATGTGCATTATAGCTGTAATGGCTTCCCATGTGTGTGATTCGATATTCAGTTCAATGATAATCCAGTTTGTCCTTTTTAAATTTATTCACAATACACACACATATAAACACCATTTCGACAAAACATATAAAAATATAAACATCACATAGCTTAGAGCGCGATTAAATCCACACCCGCCTGGGGGCAGGGTCAGAAGGTATTTGAGGGTGAATCCCTTCGGGCGTGGGGATGAAAGTTCTAATTTTCCCTTTTCTAGGGATTGCTGTAGCTAAGTTGCCACAATAGCAGTGAAAAATTCACAAATAATGCCTTAATAAAGAAGTTCCCAGCCCGTGGTACGTGTATCCCCTAACAACTTATGGGTACGCAAAATTAATGTTTGTAATGGCAGAAAACACGAAATATAAAGAATTGAAAAGAAAAGTTATAGAATTTTGTTTCCCAAAGTTCATGTGAATAATGAATTGTATGCAAGTCCCAAAATCTATTGAATAGCAATGAAGAGAAATACCAAGGACTCAGTGTTAAAACTGTAAAATATCAATACCATGCATGATGCATTCTTCATGATGCATGCATTCTTCTTATGAGTATATTAATAACAAATATATCATTAAGCTTGGAGCAGCTCCAGACATGAGGTTATATCTGTCTTCATTTGAACCTAATTTTATCAAACTCATCTCCATGAAATAAGCTCAAGAATTGTACTGAAGTTTTCTTCCATTTGAGTAACTGATTGTAACTGTGAGTAATTGTTAGCTTTCATTATATGTTAATGAGAAATAATTTCATTGCTGTTTCCATTTGTTAGTACGGATGAAACTAATACTATTATAAAAATAGATTAAAATATGCAATCAAAAATAGACCCTACGAATGTTATTAAATATAATTCGAGTCTCTTGACTCTTAAACTAACCTAACCCTTAACATTATTAATAAAAACTTCTTTGCGCGAATGGATGGGGTTTTTTTGGAAGGGGGTATGACAGAAAGGGCTACTCAAAAATAAAATGCCTCTTCAGAAGGTAGTTGTAATATTCGCAAATAAAAATATATATTTGCAGAATTATTAAAATATTTAAAGAAAAGAAATTAATAAGATAAAAAAATCGTTTGGTCATAAAAGAAATTAATTTAAAAATATCGTTTGGCTGAAAAGTAAATTAATTAAAAAATAGTTTGGCTTTAATTCTTTTCTAAAGGTTATAAAAATAGTGTGGCAACGATTTATTTTGTATCTTGCTAACGATGCCTAGCAACGGAAAAGAATAATGATGATTGAACATGGAATTCGATGTAAGTCAGTCATGTAACATTTGTGATATAAGGGTATGTGTTTGTCTTACATGTTTGTGCTGTGGAAGGCGTCGAATAAACATATTATTTTTGATAAAGAAGGCCAACCGATTCTTCATGCTAAGATGAAATACATCACAGTAGGGAGGAAACAAAGGATACTGTTGCATGAGTACTGTGTCATGCCGTACAACAACTAGTGTTTATGCATGCAATCCTTTATTACTGATTAGATAGCATAAGTGGTTACGTTTGTCATGTTCTTGGAATATAACAATTTTGAAGAGAAAGGTCGGCTGCCTGTATGTGCACGTGCGGACCTCGTTCAACACTACGGACTCCAGGTCCACATAGATGGCCCTGGGACGTGCTCTCCGGCACCTGCAGGCAGCTGTTCCAACCCGAACAGCTGATCACGGGCAAGAAAGTCGCGACCAACAACTGTGCGAGAGAGGTCACTACACCACTGGCAAAACTGTAGCTCTGTAATCACATTTTGGACAGAATCGGTAAAATGGAAGAAGTACTTTTTCTACACTAAATTTTCTTCACTATATTATAAAAATAAACAAAACAGTGCCATATTTATAGGGATACCATGCGCACTGCCACTCCAAATACAAGCATTAATGGCTTTTTATGTATTGTATTTATTTATATGCGCGTTGCGATTAACATCTTGGAAAAAAGTTGAACCATTACCATTGTCCCTTTTTGGACCGCTTATTTTCTTTTTTTATTTTTTTATCTTTGATTGTTGCGTAGAAATGTTGAACTGACTGCTATAAAAATGTCAAATCCAATAAAAATCATTTTTCTAATTAAAAAGTTAATTAATTTTGATTAAAAGTTAATGAATCAGTTCCAATTAAAAATTTCAGAAATAGCTTTTACTTTCATATTTCATTCATATTATCATTAATGTAAGGAAAAATGGAAGTCATAGAGTTTTGGTACATAATGGGATAATGTGTTTATTCATACCCGCAAATGACTATATTAAATGTATTTATTTCTATGAGCCATTTCGAATTTGTAGCTATAATTAAAAGTGGATTTTGACAATGATTCTGGAAGACAGAGAAAAAATAGCATGACAACAAAACTGGCATCGTTAGGCATATTATTTTTTAATTTTTAAAATTTCTTAAAAATCATTTTATTTAGATAATAGTTTATGAAATTATTGCCGGAAAGCCTCCACTTTACAAAATGAAAAAAAAAAGACATTGTTTATCCTTCAATGAAAAACGTAATTTTGGATATTTTTATAAGACTTGCACTCATGTTAGTCTAAGACATTTGGTTAAATATCGCCCGGACAAAATTGTTTTTGTCAACAGATAATAAGGAACTTTTTTTTTGCGGAAGTATAACAGAATATCAATCTTTTCTCGTGTTCCCGTCTTTTTTTCCCTGAGTAATTTTTACTGAAATTGCGTCTTACCCTTTTGCGATAAGATTATTTTTGGAGTGCAGAGAGATTTTAAAGCAAGTGATAATTATCCAGGTGTTAATTTGTCGGCGATCTGTGAGAAACATTTGCCGCCTGATCTGCTAAAGCCGAATGCCTTATTTATATTACAGTGATGGTTTAGTGCGTGCGTTTTCACATGCGCTGCCAGGTGAAATAAAACACCTGGAATACCTAATCATACATAAAGTTGTTTATTCTGTAATAAACATGATTATTCAGGATATTGTGAACCTGCAAAAACACATCTGGATTTAAACATCTAAAACTCTAGTATGATTTTTGGATTTTTTTTAATTTTCAAAATGATATTATAAAAATAAACATGTATTAAACAGTGAAAACTCAATTTAACCCCTTCTTGGTCGAATTTTTTTCGAATTTCCGACCCCAAAAAGGCATTTTTTTACTGCTGAAAATTAATTCATGTTCCGTCGAATTAATTTTCATTAATTCATGTTCATTCGAAAATGCAAAATATTTTTGTCTGTAAGCAGTTTTTGCTTGACCTACTGGTGGTCATACATGTGATATCCCATTCAGTGATCTCCAGTTTTTCCTGCAATGCATTCAAGCTTTAAATTAAAACAAAATACTATCTGGTAATATATTTTTCAAATATATTGCTTTGAGGTATTTAATATAAATATCTGCATAAAAATGATTAATGATATGTACAACTATACAATCTTTCTTGACCATCAAAGTGTGAAAACCACACTGAAATCATTTATTGCGGATTATTTCATTGCTTATTCAGAAATACAAAAAAATAATCGCGGAATATAACGAGAGGCGTAAGTAAAGGCGAATTCACTTTCAACGACGCAATTTTTCTCTTCGTTGCGTGACATGCGACGCCAATGTGCGGGCACAAAAACGCCGAACGCCGACCAATAAGGGCTTGACGGACATATATCTTATTCTTAAGAAACAACAATCAGTAGGAAAGCAACTAAAGCTTAAGCGTTTTTACACCCCACTAAGAGACAGCTATAAGCATAAAGGAGAATTTTAGTTACTAATATTTAATTGCTTAATTAAGTAATTCTTGTGAAAATCTGTTAATTAAATATCTTACTTTTACATTCTACAGCGCAATTTCGAGTGTAATATCCTATTGTAACACCTATCCCCCCCCACACACACTCTTAGTTTTAAAATCGAGCCCAGACACATACTTTTTACTTTCTCGTATACGAAGTATACAAAGAGAAAGTATTGTAATCGTCAAAAAATTCGAACTCGAGATTTTGACGGATCTTCACGTTTTAGACCTTCCTGAGACCGAAAAACACAATTTTGGAATTATGTCTGTATGTCTATCTGTGTGTGTGTCTGTCTGTGAACACGATAACTCGAAAACTATTAGAGATACGGGGATGAAATTTGGTATGTGGTCTTTGAACATAATTTGTAAGTTTCTATCAAATTTTGGACAAAATCCGGCCAAGGGAAGTCTGTCTATTTGTATGTCCGCGGTCATGTGAACGCTATAACTCAAAAACATGAATAGCTAAATGGATAAAATTTGGTACACAGTTTTATCGTTATGAATGTAGGTCCGTATAAAAGTTTGGACCAAATCCGTCAAAAAGAGGCGTTCAAATTGCATATTCAATTTCTTTTAATCCGATTCTCATGCGCATGCGTATTGGTAGCAATCTGTTATTGTTGTAAATTTTATTTACAACAATAAATAATGTTTTCAAGCATCAATTGTTAACAATTTTTTTATTGTTGTAAATCAAACCGATCTCATTATTTCAGCAAATCTTTTATTCACGCGCTTTTGCAATTGTTACGGTTGTGGTAGTATAAATTGTTTTCTTGGGAATTCAATTCCAAAGCAGAATTTTCGCTTTAGTATTCATTGCATTGCCTATTTTATCGCGCCTGCTTCAAAGTAATATTTTTTTGAAACGTGGCAACAGATATTTGATTTCAGGTTTGTTTGTTTTTTTGTTTTACTTTCTCGTATACGAAGTATACAAAGAGAAAGTATTGTAATCGTCAAAAAAATTCGAACTCGAGATTTTGAAGAATCTCCACTTAGAAAGTATACGAGAAAGTTTAGGGGAGACTACTCCCGCTGGTTCCTTTCTGAAAGCATGCCGAAAGATTATAGTCATTGCATCCATATAGCCAAAAATTGGACGGCCACCAAAATTTGGACGGAACAATTGCGGTTAAGTGTTAAGTATAGTTCACAACAGAATTCACAGTTTAAAGGATTTCCGAATTTACGGACATACTTAAGGCGCAATTATTCCGAGGAATTGCAGTATTTATAGGAACTTATTTGAGAAAACATCGCATTTCAAAACCAGGTTACAAAGCAACATGCTTCATGTACGTAACAGTAACATAATGGAGCCAATTCATGCTCAAGTGATGCAAGTTAACTGTGACAATTTAATTTTCCAATCCACTGCCCAAGTTGAGAAGAAAATAGGAGCTTATTTCATTTCAAATACAAAACTGCACACTGAAGTGCAATTTATGATAGTGAACTTAAACCCCATAAAATCGTGGCTACCTACATTACTGCAGTCCGTTAATGATTTAAATGGCGTCACATTGTAACGTGATATACGCTAAGTGTCTTCGAGCGGTTTTAAATTTGTAATCTATTACACCTTTTGTGGGTTTGATTTTATAGAGTTTACTGGAGCAAAAACCATCATTGATTATGCTGCGCCAAACATATGGTGTGAGATAGTCTTAATTTAGGAGTATTACACATCTTGTGGGAGCAAAAAAGAAGTGAGTCAGAGCATAGCGTAAGACTACGTGCAATTAAACAACATGCAACGATATGCTTGTCAAGTGAATTGAATACATTATAAATTTATTTGTATATCGATTTTTTACTAAAATATCTGATTTAACGAGTCTTGTTTATAACTGACTGATTTAAGAATAAATCATTTAATTATAAGAACTTTGAAACGTTTTTCACGCGGTATTTTCCCTGAATAAATTAGTTCACATTTTTAACCAATTTTTTCAGGAATTACAATCACTGTTAGCATCCTTACCTATTATCATGTCGACAGCTTCAAAAGCAGCCATGCAAATGAGTTTTTGAAAATTATACCTAAAATTTTATCGCAAATACCTTTAATATATTACTGTTTTTATAAACCATATTCTTTTTTATACAGATGGGATAATTTCAAATCATAAAAAAACCGCAGATTTTATAAAATGAATTGCTAATTTTGATAAATTGAAGGCATAATATGCTGTGATTTTCAACGTAGGATAATATAATGATGATAAAATATAGATGATAAAATGAAACCATAAATTGATTTCTCTATTGAAGTCTAATAATTAGATACGAGAAAGTTTAACTTGAATTTCGAGGGAAATCGAAAATTTATAAATGTAACTGCACCTAGTACTTGTACCCAAATGTTTAGTTTAAGAACCTGGTATTTAAATGTTATGTTTAAAAATTCTAGCATTTTTAATGCTCTATTTAAGAACCTAGTGTTTCTAATGTTCTTATTTAAGAACCTGACACTTCTAAGGTTTTATATAAGAACCTGGTATTTCTAATATTCTACTCAAAAGCCTAT
This sequence comes from Araneus ventricosus, assembly GCA_013235015.1. Classification (NCBI taxonomy): domain Eukaryota; kingdom Metazoa; phylum Arthropoda; class Arachnida; order Araneae; family Araneidae; genus Araneus; species Araneus ventricosus. The sequence goes on along the minus strand of BGPR01000426.1, from coordinate 145,838 downwards.
AATTCTAATGATCTATTTAAAAACCTGGTATTACTAAATAAAAAGTAGAAAAAAATATGGAGGTAAAAAAAATCATAAAGGCGTGAGAACCTGTAAACAATACGAGAAGGAAAACAAGCCGCAATGAATTTCTTAAAGGTTTAAAAAACTCATAAACATTCGTTAAATGTTAAAAATATATTACAAATGAGCTAAAAATTCCTAATTACTTATAAAAATTCCTAATTACTTATAAAAATTCCTAATTACTTATAAAAATTCCTAATTAATAATTCTATCAGGTAACCTGGTATTACTAAATAAAAAGTAGAAAAAAATAGGAAAAAGTAGAAAATAATAAAAATAAAAAAAGTTTATAAAAACACGCTTTTATTAGTGAATTGAAAAAAAAGACAATGATTGCTTTTTTGTCAAAAATATGGTGGTAAAAAATCATACGAGAGGGAAAGCAAGCGGCAATGAATTTATTAAAGGGAAAAAACTCCTAAACATTCGTTAAATTTTCAAAATTAATTACAAATGAGGTTAAAATTCCTAATTACTTATAAAAATTCTTAATTAATATTTCTATCAGATCCTTGCACTTTTACTTTTTTACTTTGATTTAGGTATGTTTGATAAAGAAAGCTATTTTCTTCATATCAGTACCCAAATAAAAGAAAGTTTTTCAATACTTTTTTTTACACTTGTATTTAACTGGACTTGTTTTATGCTAGTCAAGATAGAATTTTCTAATCGATTTTTCATTCACTTCTTGATGTGAAAAAGTTTTGGAATTTGATACATGCATGTATTCTCGATGACAGTAAAATTCTTTAATATTTTGAGAATTAATTATCAATAAACCGTTCAATATAATTAAATATCTATTCAGCACTAGAGGCTCCACCTGGTAGTGAATTTGAGAAAAAATGATCACAAAATTCTATGTTATATTTAATATTGAGTTATAACTTAAAGAATAAAAATAGAATATAATTTTTTTAAAAATGTCTACTTTTAACACACTAATGAATGCATGCTTTTGAAATTATTTTAAACAATTTTATTTATTTTTTTAATTTTAGATATCGATCTATTTTTTTTAAAGCCCATTAGAACACATGCAGGTTCCCCAAGATGTTTATGCCACACAGCTGGAACGGTAGCAGTGTCATTAGAAAACTACGACGAGTTGATTGCTTATTATTATTTTGTTCAGAATTTGATGAGGAAGCCCACAAACTTTGCTCATCAAATCTTCGCAGATGCTTAAGCCAGAGGCTATAAGGAACTTCTAATAACAGGAAATATTGCTTAGTTAAAAGCGTACCCCTTTTTTATCACCTGAGTTGGGGAAACACGTTTTTATTTATTCTGGGGGGAAACATCGGTTTCATATTTGGCTTGTGTTTATAAAAAACGAACCAGCTGTCTGTTTTCTTCCTATCTTCTCAGCAGATGTTTATTGCAACTTCATACATATGAGTCGAAATTCGTTTTTTTATAAGTATATTGCTACATAGTTCAATTATTTTACGCATTTTCATATTTGAACTTCTGCAAAATTTAGTTTCTCACTTCCTCCTGTAAGAAGTATACAAGAAGAGAGCACTGCAATTCTTAAAAATTATGATCTTGGATTGATGAAATTGGGATTTCTACCAATCTCCAAGTTTTAGACTTCTCTGAGCCCCCCAACAAAAAAAAACATTTTTGAAATTATGTCCGTCGTTCTGGGAACACGATAACTATAAATCGGAATGAGCTGAGCTAGTTGAGTGAAATGAGGTACGCGGACTTTACTCTAAAATTGTCAATGTCCAATAAACGTTGGACGAAATCAGTTGATGGAAAGTCTGTCCCTTTTGCATTTGAATACGTCACGGAAAGAATTAGACTGATAACATTTGACATATGTTTTTATTCAGAGAACTGTAGATACGAGGGGTGTTCCGAAAGTCAGTTTCGTCAGGCTTTTTCGCAAGGAAGCTTCATTACAAACAGAAACATTCAATGGCATAACAAAACACGAACTGTTGACTATTTCTCCACATATTTGCCGCCGATTTTGATACATTTATCGTACTGTGAAATCAATTTCAAGAAACCATCCTTGTAAAAAATAGGTACCCAGCGAGCGGAGAAAGTTCTTCACAGCCTGTTGCACCTCTTTATTGCTTCAGAAGTGACGTCCCGGTAGTGCTGAGTTCAGTGCAGGAAAAAGGTAAAAGTCTGATGGGGCTGTAGGGCTCGACCAGGGCTCTTGAGTTGAGGGGTTTTGCTCTTGGACGATAATGCAAGCTTCCACACAGCAAGGGGGAAAAAAAGAACACATTCGTCGCCTGCGATGGGGGAAATTGGATCACCCGGCCACCAGCCCCGTTCTTGCCCATCAGACTTTCACCTTTTTCCTGCATTGAAGTCAGCACTATCGGGACGTCACTTCCGAAGCAATGAAGAGGTGCAACAGGCTGTGAAGAAGTTTCTTCGCTCGCTGGGTACCTATTTTCACCAGGATGGTTTCATTAAATTGGTACGACACGGTACGACAAATATATCAATGTCAGTGGCGGATATGTGGAGAAATAGCCAAAAGTTTGTATTTTGTTATGCCATTGTATGTTTCTGTTAGTAGTAAAGCTTCCTTGTGAAAAGGCATGATGAAACTTACTTTCGGATTGTCCCTCATGTATGTCAAATGGTGGAGCAATTCCGTCTACGGGTTTGCTGTCTGTCAATCTGTATATTCAGGTGTATGTGAACGCATTAGCTCTTAAACGCCTAAAGGTGCATGTGTAAATTTTATCCCATATTCTTTACAATGAAATTATAGATTTTTGTCTAATTTAGAGCCAAATCTGTCAACGAGTTCTCTCTGTGTGTATGTAAATTCGATTACTCAAAATACCCCAAGCTGGACAAATGAAAATTGGTACATGATCTTTACTTCATATTCGGAGATGTATATCAACTTTTTGCCTCATCAGTCAATGCGGAAAGGTATAAAATACATACTCGATTCTCACCACTGTATGACGAAGCTAAACACAAAATGCGTCGTAGTGCGTAATTATGAGGGAAAGGCAGGAGCGGAACTCTTCCACTTGTTCCAATAACATTCAAGATAAATAATTTAATTGAAGTCCAGCGTTACAATAATACAAATTAACCAAGTACTTAATCAGTCTTCAAAATTAAAGGTTTTTGAAACATAAATTTGCTAATATTTTGAATTAAAGGTTATACTGTGAAAGCCGACTCCACAACTAAACAGACTATTAAGCACTTCAATAGCAAATGAATGGTAAAAACACAATGCATCAACAGTTACACGATAAATTTTGAAAAAATTATGAAAATTAAAGAAAACTCTGCACAAAAATAAAATTGATATCACTGAAAAGATAATTTTTCGATCTTCAAAGTGGTGTAGAAACAATATTTTTGCAAGAATATGCTCTGAAGTTAATGAGGGAAAACGCTAAATTTTCGATTAATTTTGAATTAATTAAAAATCGAATTAAATTTGAGAAGGTTCTTTTCTTAGTAGACACCTATCATCCAAGAAATAACAACGTTTCTACTCTAATAGCTGTAGGTCCACCAATCTGCTCCGTATATCGTTTTAAACGAGTTTTGCAGTTAATTAATAACTTTAATCATTAATTTACAGATAGTATGCCAGCTTAGAAACATTGTCATGTTGATAAATATACATGTAGACAATTATTTTCTTATCTAATTAGAAAAAAAATTATGTCTTAACTGAAACAAAAATAAGCATAAGTGAAAATTATTTCTTAGTATTATTAAAAATTACTTAAAAATAAAACCAATCATTTATTTTCATCTAAAAGATGAAAAATACTGCTATCTTGTTATATGTGTGGCGCTTGACAAATGTTTTATCTGCCGAAATCAATGCAATTGCATGTAACCATCCTAACGCGATTCACACTGCGCCTCATAAAAATATCTTAAACTTTTTGATACAGAAACACAGAGTTCAGATTCTAATGCAGTAACAGGAATTCCTGAGATGAAAAAAATGATTAATTTCTTCTATTGCATGTATTTTTACATGTGTTCCGGTATTTTTAGATGGTTAAATGAGAAAACAATTAATGACATTCTTAAATACATCATGTTCCTTGAATTATCCGTGTTTTATTATAAATCAAGGCTTCTTAAACTATGAGTCACGACATCATTCTCTCAAACAAGTTCATAGAGAATAATATGGGGACTACTGAAATTTTGAAAGCGTCTCCTTTGAGATTTTTCATCATTTGGAAGTAAAAACAATTGAGAAATACTTTTGAATTAAAAAAAAAGATTGCAAAAAGGATAAAATTTTACAGCAATAGAAAATTATTTTAAATTACTTTGAATCCTTATTAATTACCCTTCTTTTCTTATTTATTTTTAAATTTCGGGCTCGGGGAAATTTTCTTCGGCAGTGAAGAAATGCTTAAAATCCTGTTTCTAACATCTCGGGAACTGCGCTTTTCCCTTTTTCAATTAAAAACTATGAAAGTGAAAAAAAGGGCAATGTTAATTCACATGCACAGCAGAAAGAAATCGGGATTGAGAGAACATGCCATCTCTCACGAATTTTTCTCTCAACTCTCTACGAAACTACGAAAAAAAGAAAAAAATCTGGCTGAGCTCAGTTTTCTGTCCGACTTTTTACCTAAATTTCTCCTGAAGATTCAAAGAACTTAATGAAAATTGCTTAAATTGTTTATCATGAATTGTTTAAATATCATGTGCGAAATAAACTGAATTTTTAATGGAGAAATTTATACCCAAAACAAATCTGAAGGTGCTGCAGTTCCGCTATGCCTATACACTAGGGTGGGTCGAAAAAAATAAATATTTTTTTCTGGAAAGCTTTAGTACGGAAAAGTTGCCTATTGTAATAAGATAAAAAACGGCATGAAAAAAATTAAAATCGGTCAACATCTTCCGTTCGCGCTTCGTACTTAAAATTAATAAAAAAATTGCAAAAATCACGCCTTTTTTGTACATTTTTTAAGTAACTTAAAACTTTTAAAATAAACACGCTTTAGTTTTTATGCTTATTTCATGGTTCAGATAACCTAAATAAATTAAATTCTGATCAATAATCTTATTTTTTCCGTTCGCGCAACGTCTCAGAAAAAAACAGAAATACACCAATTTTTCGCAATTTTCACTTTGCAACTCTTCGCTCGTTTTGCTAGAATAAAAGGACACAGAACTCACCACGTGGAGGTGGTTGCACGTGGAGTTCCACCCACACCCTACCCAACTAACCATCCAATTGTTGGGTGTGGTATTTACATTATGTTTATAACTACCTACAAAGATTTCCCATAGAGTAGGATTGTTTGGCTTACTGTGTTTTTTATTTTTTATATCTACTTACACATTTAAAGTCTGTTTTTTTTTAAGAAATTGGGCATAACAAATCTAGACTTCAGTGTTGCTCGGTTATAGTCATCTCTAGCTTCATGTCCACATACTTTATTCGAGGCCTCTGTCACAAGTTTGACGCACCTCTCCACAGCCTGGGTGTGACAGGAAAACTTTTGTATTTCTTTGATGGGCATAGTATCAGAATTGATGAGTGATTTAATATCATCTTCACTTAGGTCCCGCAGCATTGGCGGAGGATATACCACACAAGAATTCCAATTAATAATTTCAATGTAATCGGAAGCTTGAATGTTTATCTTCGGTGGTACGAAATTTCTAACAGTCTTCTTCTTGGAACGATTTGTCTTGCTTTTAAGATCCTTCTGTAACCGAGCTCTCGAATATGTTCTCTTTCATCGACATGCATTGCCAACAGAATATTCTCTGGGTGCTCAAAGAACGCTTTTCGTTGCATTACTGGATCGACAACTTGAAGTAATTCGTCGGATAAATACCGCGATGTTTGGATTGCTTGAAAGACATGTTTTGGTCCATCAGAAAAATATTTGTTCTTTTTTATTTCAAACCACACAGGCATGTATAATTTTAAGATGAAGCCAACTATTTCTTTTAAGTTTCTGGATGGATATGATGGACTTGTGTGTGTGTGTGTGTGTGTGTGTGTACAACCTAAGGACTCGGTTGGCCGCAGTTAGCCATCTGTAATGGAACAAACGACCAGGGTCCTGATTTTCCAAGTCTTCTGGACAATGTCCCAAGATGACTGCATTTGAAATGTACAACAAATACTGTTGGTCTTCAGCAAATTTCTGTTTATATCAGGAATTTAACAATCTATGGGTTCATAATCGACCACAGGGAGTTTTTCATAGAAAGTGAGCTGCTGCTGGATTGGCCCACTAAAAGATTTAGGCCCTACAGTTTGACCGTCAATATGTTGGAAAATGTGGCGGAAAGGAAGCTCATTAAAATGTAGGAGGCATATGTAGCGGGCGTCCTACATGATTTTCTATTCGGTTGATGACACTGCTCTTCCATCCAGTGTTGGTTACAGTGCCATAACACCCTACTACTTCTAGTTTTCTCATTCATCATTAGCTAATGTTGTTAGAATAAACATTAAACAAACATAATACAAAATAATGCACAGTATTGTACAATTCATAGCACACACGTCACACACAGCACCAAAGTGTGTAACTTTTGTAACAGACAAAGAAAGACTGAAGTGAAGCCGTGGTGGGTGGTGGCGACTGGCGAGTAGAAGCCCGAGTTGGTGGCGGGGAGGGGTGCGGCAGCGTAGGTAGGGAGGGACCACGCCACGGTTCAATCTATTTCAAACCAGTTCAATCTAATTCAAGTGAGTTCTGGTTCATTTTGTTCTAGCAAAACGAACGAAGAGTTGCACAGTGAAAATTGCGAAATATTGGTAAATTTCTGTTTTTTCTAAGACGTTGCGCGAATGGAAAAGATTAGATTATTGATCAGAATTTAATTTATTTAGGTTATTTATATAATAAAACAAGCATAAAAAACTAAAGCGTGTTTATTTTAAAAGTTTTAATTAACTTAAAAAATTTACAAAAAAGGCTCAATTTTTGCAATTTTTCATTAACTTTAAGTACGATGCTCGAACGGAAGATGTTAGCCGATTTTAAGCAGGCGGTTAATTGTAATTTTGTGAATGATGATAAAAGCAGAGATTTGAGTAAGTAATTCACATTCGATGAAAAAATTTCAAAACCCTTAAAATCTTTGGTAAAGAGCATATCTTAGATTTATTTATTTTGGATACAAGTTCTGTTGCTCCCAGAATTACTAGTAGTTTATCATAACACGTTGCAAATTCTTAAACTGACCTTTCCACCGGTAGTTAAATTCTACAACACAACTACCTTCGGCAAAAGTATAAACCATAAATCATTTTTCTCATACAATCAATCGCAGTCCACTACAGCCGAATTTCCCACCCACCGATAAAACTGAAATTTAAATCTCCCCAGTCGAGGCTGGACTCTACGGAATGTAATAACTCCCGCATCCCTGACCACTGCCAAATTAAAACCGTATAAGTGGTGCCCAGCGAAATCGACCAATAAGCCACTCATCCGTCACTTTCGAAACACCTGATACGACGATTAAAATCCTCCCCCCCCCAGCAAATTACCCCCGAATAGGACGCTATTACACCCCTACCCCGTCCACTTATCGCACGACTTCAGGCGAGCCGAAATTCGTCTGAGTGAGCCTCCCGATACTGATTAACCGTTCCTCGCAGCGCGAATCAGCACTGGCCCGTTCCGATGATGCTTTGACAGTTGTTCGAAAAGTGTTCGAATTATGGCCTGTCAAAAGTGCTGCGATTTATGACTAGAGTGTCGTGTAGAACCTTTTCCAAGTTGGATGACTTGCGAGTTTGCTGGGAAGTTACTAAGTGACATTCACAAATGTCGTTCGGTGGTAAACTGTTTTCCCGATAATATGTCATGGTTTTTGTAGATGTGTTTTGATAGATATTTCGATTGTGTGTAGGTAAAGAGTTTCAGAAATGGTTTGTGTCTAAAGTGTTGTGTCAGATGAGTGTTGATAGTGAAAGTTTTAGGTTATCGATGAATTCTTATCATTTGGTTTTGAAAAAAAATATAAAAAATATCTATTTTAAGAAAAATTTTACATTTTATGAAAATATTTGCGGAGAATTCAAATTAACTTTTAAGACTAATTTTGCAATGGTGTTCCCTAGTTTGAAAAATAATGCGCAGACGATTCTGAATAGCAGTTGAGATTGATGTAGAAAAAGCTTCTTCCACTTTAAGAAAAAGTAAACGCGAGTCGAAATACTTAATGCATTGATTTTTAAAAAACGTTCCCTTTTCATAGAAAAAAATATATTCATAGAACTTGAAATGCTTATTAGACTGATTTAGATATAGCGCTTTATTATTCAATGAAAAACCGTAGACGATTCGCAATAATTCTTCTTTTTTCTTATTGAGAAATAGCACGTTCCATACTTGGAAAAAGTTTGCAGAAGATACAAAACATTTATAACACTGATTTAGAACTAACGTTTCCCTTCCTAATACACTGAGAAGAAAATAATATGCAGACGATTCTGACTAAATTTTTAGACTGATTTAGAAATAACGTTTCTATTCTATAAAACATACGGCTAAAGTTAACCCTTAAGTCTTATTCAGGAACAGCGCTTTCCCCCTGTAAGAAAGAATATGCAGACAATATTTAGAAATAGCGTCTTTCAATGTAAGAAAAATCCTGTAGATGATAAGCTCTTTAATATTATTCAGAAATAGCACTTTCCATTCAAGAAAATTCATGCGAATGAAAAGATTTGCTTATTCAGTTGATATATAGCTAACGTTTCCCATTCTCAGGAAGTAATACGAAAACAATTTAACACATCTTTTCAAATAGATTTAGAAATAGCGTTTTCCGTTCTAAGAAAAACTTTGCAAGCAATTCAAAAAAACTCTCTAGGCCTATCCAGACATAGTGCTTACTGTACTGACAAAATTTATGCAGACAATACGAAACACTTATTACATTGATTTAGAAGCAGCATTTATCGTTATAGGAAAATAATATGCAGATGATTCGAAATAACTTTTCAGACTGATTTTGAATTGGTGTTTTCTAAAATTAGAGTGTGAGTATCGTTATAGCGATGATTCGAAATATCTTTTAAGGCTTATTAAGAAGCAGAACTTTCCATTCTTAGAAAAAAAAGTATGCAGACTACTTTTCAGACTGATTTCGAAATTCGTGCGATTTCGTATTCTAAAAAAGTTTATAGATAATTTTAAGTCCTTATTAGACTGGTTTACAAATAGAATTTTACTTTCTAAAAACAATAGAAATAATGATTTCCATTCTAAGAAAGAATATGCAAAGGATTTGAAATATTTATTAAAATGATTTAGAAGAAACGTTTCCTATGCTAAGAAAATATTATGCTGACGACTGTAAATAACTTTTTCAGACTGGTTTAAAAATATTTAACATACTAGAAAAATTATTGATAAAGACTTTAAGACTGATTAAAACGCAATTTTTCCATTCTAAACGTTATAAATACAGTTAAGAAGTTATAGATTTGAATTTAAAAATATATTTAACTTGTAAACTCACCCCTTTCCTCTCCATAAGCTAGTTGATAATCGACAGTAAATCTATAATATAAAACAGAAAATGCATGTGTCTGTGTGTGTGTCTGTCACAACAGCTCCTCCTAAACGGTGAACGGTATGGACATAGAATTTGCACATTTCATTCTGGGGAACATTTCTAGGACAACTGTGCTATTTTCAATTTTCAGAATTAATTAATTTGTCAGATATTTAATTAAATAGCGAAAATCAGCCTCTGTTGAGCCTAATGCTAAGATATTTTTTGCCAATAACTTCTGAAATATTTTATCGCACTACTTTCTTTTACACCATCTTATAGAACAGAAAATTATCTTTTCAATGATATTAATTCCATTGCGGTAAAGTTTTTTTTCTGATTGTTATTAACGTTTAAAAATAAATTTTTAAAACAATATCTAACAATACTTTTTATTTTTATAGAATTAAATTCAAGCCAATTTATTGTTTCGCGCGCGGGCTTTTGAAGGTGTTAAATTTAATATGAGAAAATATTGTTTCTTTTGACATTTCATTTCAAAGTAGACTTTTTACTTCCAGTTTCAAATTTGAGCAAGCATTGCTTTTACTATACGATTGCAGTAATTCCGTGACGTTAGTTTTATTACTAAGCGATGTCCAGAGTTTATTTTTAGGAGCAAAGGAGACTTTTTACTTCTGGTTACCGGTTGTCGTAGCACAGTGATCCAATGACGTTAGTGAATTATTCCCTCGATGCTTTGTTTAATTTTCACAAATTTTTAAATCATCCTAATGAGTGTGTTTTAAACCTTCAAGTTTACTTAGTCCGGTTGCTATCGTAGGAAGAGGACAAAGAGAGGGGGAAAAATAAGTTTTAATCGTCTATCTGTCGCAAGAACTCCTCCTAAACGGCAAATAGTTTCGGCATGAAATTTGCACATGCCATACTGGGGTCCGTTCCTAGATTAATTGTACTTTTTTCAACTTTCAAAAAATTACTTCCTAAGATATGTAATTTAATACCGAAAATTAAGTCAAATTTTTGGCGTTTTATCTCAGTTTTTCGCCAATAACTTCAGAAAAATATATTCTACGTAGATGATTTACATACCATCTTTAAGAGCAGAAAATTATTTTTAATGATTTAATTTAAATGTTATGCGTTCTTTTCCTTAATTTAATAAACATTTCAAGCTTATTCCATACGCAATTTGTAACAATGCTTTCAATTATTGCAATTAAATTCAGACCAATTTATCGTTTTATCAAATACTTCATTCCAGTAATTTTACCACTGTGAAAGTTATAATCAAAAATATTGTTTTCTTTGAATATTAACAGAAAGCAGAATTTTTATTTTTGCTTTTACTTCGTAGCATATAATCTTTCAATATGTTTGCACCACAATCCAATAATGTTAATTATTCTCTTTCCGCGATGTTTCATTTAATTTTACAAATTTTTAAATGATAATAAAGAGTGTGCTAAATTCTCCAAGACTGTTGACCCCACTTCCTACCGGAGGGAGAGGGCCTAAGGAGAAAAAGAAAAAAGCACTGTGCGGTTTTTTTCTGGTCAGTGAATTTGCTTGAAATCCATGTTATTAAAATTTTTTACATTTTATATACTATAAGTTAAGAAAAAGAAATATGAAGTTGTTCCAGTATTTATGTTCATATTAGTCAGTGACAAGGCAGAATAACAACAATAATAATTTAACAGATTGATATAAATAGCCATCTTTACATTTTATATACAGGGTGTTCATTAATTATTGTCGGGGTTTCCGTACCTCATAACTTTCGAATAAAAAATATTACGCAAAAACCGATTACGCATTCGTAAATTACAACTCAAAGAATTTTACGTGGCAACAATGCGATCTTAGCGCATTTGCAGTCTGGGTAATTATGACGTCATAAATAAAAATGGCGACCGTGCAAGAAAAAGCAATGTGTGTATTGTGATTTTTCGAAACTAAATTTGGTTTGGGGGTTTGTCAAGAACATTGTGTACAAGACCCCTGCGACCTCCCTTGAAGAACTGAAGCGCAGAATTGTTACTGCGATCCAAAATGTTACCCCACAAATGCTGGAGAACACTTGGAGGGAAATCGAATTTCGTCTCGATGTGTTACGAGCCACGAAGGGCAGCCATGTGCAAATTCATTAATCTTTTTAATATCATTAATAAAATTCTTTGAGTTGTAATTTATGAATACGTAATCGGTTTTTGCGTAATATTTTTTATTCGAAAGTTATGAGGTACGGAAACCCCGACAATAATTAATGAACACCCTGTATAGTTAGTCTGATTTACAAATTGTCTGGAGAAATAACAGGCCGTACTCAGGTGACGATATTTTTTGAACTTTAATGTTGAACTTTTAACAACGAGGATGCAGCGTGGGATCCTTGTTGAGGAATGGGGTGTAGGGTGTAGAACAGAATCTTATAAATAAATGACAAAAAAGTTTAAAAACAGAAAAATAGTTAATTATTTTTAGAAATTAATAAAAAGACAGAGTCAGACAGAGAAGCATAAACAACATATTTTGTTATAAATATCCTATATTTGCTTCAAGCTACATCATCTCGATAAATCATATAAGGCGAACCATATGCTATGTATATTCATATGCTATTAGATAAGGAGAACCATATATGTTATGTATATTCAAATAAGGAGAACCATATGCTATGTATATTCATATGCTATCAAATAAGGAGAACCATATGCTATGTATATTCATATGCTATCAAATAAAGAGAACCATATGTTACACAACGAGTAAATCTATTTAATATTTTTAATATAAACTATTAAAATCAGCGCCAGAAAATGAGACAACTCGAGAAAAGTTTTTAATCCAACACAAAAAGTCGAAAATCCGGACAGTTCTCTCTAATCCGTGAAGTCCAGAACAGTATAATCAGCAGTCTCGTGACATTAGCTGAACCAATCGATACAACTCATTTCCAAAGGGTTTTTTAAAACTAATATTCATTTTCAAGGAACAGTTTTTTTCGGAAATGAGCTAAAATGACCCCTGCTTCTTATTTTTCACCACTTTGTTTCTTAACTTAAGATACTAGACATTCTTCAATAAACATTATCGAGTCAAATTCTAGTCAGAGAAATTCTTGGAACAGGAAATTACAGAAAGCAGACATACAAAGGTCAAAACTATACATCATATCATGAACTTTAAACTTTTCTTTGAAAATAGAATAAAATGAAATTACGGTTAAAAAATTGTTGAAATAGAAATTTAATATTATTTCTGAAACTATGAAACTATTCAGTTTAGGTCAATACTGAAAGGAGAGAAAAGCGCATGATAGAAGCTATTTCAAAGGACTACTTTTTGTTTCTTTACAACATCAGCCAGCGAATAAATGACATCAATAATAAAACATTCCACTGCTTAGATGAGTGACAGCATTGTTGGCAGCTGCGAGCAAAATTTTTAAATGAATGAAATCGGAACAGTTCCTAGCTTCCAATCGATTCAATGAAAGATTGAAACACATAGCGATCTGATTATTTCAAAATGATTACATAAATTTTAAGATTTTGGTATAATTGATTTTTAATTTAGCAATTATTGATTTATAACCGAATCGGATCTCTTAACAGGTATAGAGGCAATCCTTAACCATGCCATTTCCAGAAAATATCAAAGTTCACATATAATAACTTTATTTACTTTACTGAACTACACTTATACTTTATCAAAAAAAGTTGTATATAGTAAAATAAGTGAAGTATGTCATTCATGATATTTTCTATGATAACAAACTAAATTCTATCAATGTTATTTCAAAATTCCAACTGAAGAAACTATTCAGGAGTGTTTTATACTCTCCCCAAAGATATTTTTTTAGATATATAGGGTATCCATAAAAATGTTTCCCTATTCAGAGCTACTTTAGCCTAACCACACATCATAAAAGTGTGCACATTTATAGTTGATTTAATTAATGGTAAGAAAAGTATCCAACGAATAAGAAAATTACTTTAAATTATTGTCACCAGCGGGTGTATTACCGTGAAAATTCATAGTACACATGTAAACTTTATCTGGACGTGATACAGCAGTTTTTATAAAACCTACGAACTTTCACGGAGTACTTTGTGGACCCTGGTGCTGAACTGGAAGATTGGAGCTCTATCCTCCTCTACTTGAACAGCAATCTTCTACATAGAAATGTAGATGGATGTTTATCCTCTTCCAGGATGATATAATATCCTGATTTTTCAAATTCCAATATCATTTTTAAGCTGGGCATTCACGAATAGACTGCTGTATTACATTTGGCCAAAGACCGATTTGTTTTCCACCGATTAAAGTCGATCGATGTAGGTGGGTCATTCACGGAGGCTCCAAAATGCACTATAGGCCGCATCGATCCCCTTACTCCCCTCTCCCAGTCGGGGGGAATTTCGCTTTTTCGAGAGAGCACCCTCCCCTCTCACCCTGATTTCTCCAGTCTGACCGCAACGCACTTTCCCCCTCCCCAACACCCCCCACAAACGGTTGATTTATCGCCCGCCTCGAAGAATCGTGTTTAATTTTTATGGCCAAACGGGATAAATAGAAATCGAACGATGTTTGAATTCCAACCTCTCCGTCTGTCTACGTCAATTTTCACCGGGTTTTTGCATTGACGAGACGTTTTGGCACAATGTGTTCCAAAAAAATGGATTTCCGCTTTAAGCGTCCTTTAGCATTGATTAGTCCTATTCGAAGCTTCTACCAAGTCAGAAGCTTTCTTAGAACAGTTGATGCGAAATTAGTGTTTTTATGAAAGTAATTTAACTAAAAAAGTGCGATCTCGGAAACTCAAGGCCATTGCGAGTGGCAGGTGCACCGAGATCAGGTTCTAAGCTAATCTCTGTAGGTTTTATAACAGTCACTGCTTCACGTCCAAAGCTTGCTTGTGTAATACGGTTTTCACGGTTGTACGCCTTCTGGCGTCCATATTTGGAACTGCTGTTTTTTATTTACTTATTGGCTAAATATTTTTGTCATTCCTTCATTAAGTCATTCACAAAGTTTCACAGTTTTACATTAAATGATTACGGCAGTTGGTAACTGCGAATAGGGGAACTTTGATTATGAAAGCCCTATAGTTGTTAAAAGTGTTGTGAAAAAGACATCATTTAATTTTACCATTTCAATAACAGACAAAGGGACTCGTTTTTTAAGCAACTAAGTAGATATACATGTAAAATGATGTCCTCTGTTTCTTTTGTTTGTAAATTACATTCCTACAATGCTCGGTAAATCACATTTTCTTGGTAAGCAGATATAATGAATTTTTTCGAACATTTGGACTTTTGAGATGTGTTCGTATTTCAAAATAAATAAATAAAATAATAATAACTTTTGTATTAATAGCCGAATGTTTCATTCCAATTCTGGTTTTCTTTATGAAATAAACAAGGTGAAAGAAATAATAATTATCTTTCTGATTATACTAACTAATGAGTTGTTTTTTTGATAATTTTTAAGTTTTATAATTCCTTATATTTCATTGGCATCTTTACATATTTCCTTGTATTTCGTTACATTTTTTATACATTTGCTTATGGTTCGTTTCATTGTTTTACTATATTTCATTACGTTTTATTATATATATATATTGTTTTATTATATTGATGATTTTGTGTTGGAGCGACCGCAGTGCCTCTCTTTGCTAATAAAATCTATCAAGTGCTTAAATTTGAAATGTTACTATACGCATTATGTTCAATGCTTAAGATAGCATTTTTAATTTTTATTTATGTTTCAATAAATACTTTTTATATTTTATAGAGTTCTATATATTTCTTGTGTCTTATTATATCTCTAAATGACGTTTTATTTTATTGTTATATTTCAATATACATCTTTATATTTGTGAGATAATTTTATATACTATTTCTTTACGATTATCATATTGGATGGTCATAAATTATTGGACCCATTTCAAAATTAATAAAAAAAAACCTACTATGTTACAATGGGTTTTTTTAAATGAGAACAAACAAAAGTTTTCAGATGGGTGGCGTGCCATTACG
Organism: Araneus ventricosus; assembly: GCA_013235015.1. Lineage (NCBI taxonomy): Eukaryota > Metazoa > Arthropoda > Arachnida > Araneae > Araneidae > Araneus > Araneus ventricosus. The sequence goes on along the minus strand of BGPR01000426.1, from coordinate 130,242 downwards.
GCGTTCTAAATTTGCTACAGCGAGAGATTCCATATGCAATTGTTACCTATCAGCAGAAGAGCCGTGCACGTTTTCTTGTTTCCTGTCTTAGTTTTTTCTTGAAAATCTCGAACACTATTAAATTTTCAATAAATGTCTTAACAAATCAAAGTAAAATTTCTCTACAAATACGTGTTTTATTTTTTCTTCTAGCTTTAATGTTTCGAAGATAATGACAAAAAATGGTGATGTCAATATTTACAACCATTTAGACCTCCATAACGGCGCGTTACCTGTCCGTAAAACTTTTTAAAATATCTCATTTTAAAAACCGTAGTTATAACATTATTAGTTTTTGTAATTTTTGAAATGGGTTCGATAATTTATGATCACCCTGTATTTCTACATTTTATTTTATGTTATATTTTTGTGCTGTTATATTCTGTGCTATTAAATTTGTTATGTTATATTTCGATTTAGTTGTAACGTTTCTTATTTTTTTGCGCTTTGCATGCTGCCACTTTCTACTGTTTTGTTCACTCCCTCTCAGGAGGGACAGCGGGTTTTCGGACTTTTTGACTAGGAGTGGTTTTACTCCTCTCTCGATCTTAAATAACTTAACATATTACATGAGTAGGTTGCTCTATAGTGTGTTAAAATACAACCAGCCTTTGTGGGTTGATAGAATGTGGCAACAAGTGGCTAACACTTTCTAAGCACAGCAGAGAGAACAGATAAATTAACGCCTCAAAAGAGCTAAATCCTAATCATTTATTGGTACAAAACGCTAACAGCCTATCACCTTGGGAAAAAATACTATAAGGTCAGCACCTGTGGTGGGTGTTCTCAATCTCTTAGTTTATTATATCTAGCCATGCCCATCTTATTCGCAGGAAAAATACTATGGTACAGCACCTGTGGTGGTCGTTCTCAATCCTCTTAGTTTAAGTATATCTAGTGCCCATCTTATTCGCAGCGGAAAATACTAATTTGGGACAGCACCTGGTGGTCGTTCTCAATCCTCTGTTGGTATATCTAGCCATATCCCTATTCGCGGCGGAAAAAATACCTTTTTTAGCACCTGTGGTGGTCGTTCTCAATCCTCTTAGTTTGTGCTCTAGCCATGCCCATCTTATTCGCAGCGGAAAAAATACTATGGGCAACACTGTGGTGGTCGTTAAATCCTCTTAGTTTAGTATATCTAACCATGCCCATCTTATTCGCAGCGGAAAAAATACCATGGAACAGCACCTGTGGTGGTCGTTCTCAATCCTCTTAGTTTAGTATATCTAGCCATACATTATTCGCAGCGGAAAAAAATACTATGTTTAGCACCTGTGGTTCGTTCTCAATCCTCTTAGTTTTAGTATATCTAGTGCCCATCTTATTCGCAGGAAAAATACTATGGTACAGCACCTGTGGAGGTCGTTCTCAATCCTCTGTGTTTAGTATATCTAACCACCCACATCTTATTGCGCGGAAAAAATGCTATGGAACAGCACCTGTGGTGTGATTCAATCCTCTGTTTGTATATCTAGCCATGCCCATCTTATTCACCAGCGGAAAAAATACCTATGGAACAGCACCTGTGGTGGTCGTTCTCAAATCCTCTTAGTTTAGTATATCTAGCCATGCCATCTTATTCCGCAGCGGAAAAATACTATGGTACAGCACCTGTGGTAATCGTTCTCAATCCTCTTAGTAGTATATCTAGCCATGCCGCATCTTATTCACTTGGCGAAAAATACTTATGGTACAGCACCTGTGGTGGTCGTTCTCATTCTCTGACTTTGTTGTATATCTATGCCCATCTTATTCGCAGCGGAAAAAAATACGTAATTTTAGCACATGGTGTCGTTCTCAATCCTCTTGATTTTAGTATATCTAGCCATGCCCATCTTATTCGCAGCGGAAAAAAATACTATGGTACAGCACCTGTGGTGGTCGTTCTCAATCTCTTAGTTTAGTATATATCTGAGCATTGCCATCTTATTCGCAGCGGAAAAATACTATGGTACAGCTTACTGGTGGTCGTTCTCAATCCTCTTAGTTTGAGTATATCTAACCATGCCCATCTTATTCACTTGGCGGAAAAAATACTTTGTTTAGCAGTGGTGGTCGTTCTTAATCCTCTTGAGTTTAGTATATCTAGCCATGCCGTCTTATTCGCGGCGGAAAAATACTGATTACAGCACCTGTAAGGTGGTCGTTCTCAATCCTCTTAGTTTAGTATATCTAGCCATGCCCATCTTATTCGCAGCGGAAAAAATACTATGGTACAGCACCTGTGGTGGTCGTTCTCAATCCTCTTAGTTTAGTATATTAGCCATGCCGTCTTATTCAGCTGGAAAAATACTATAGTATCACCTGGCGGTGGTCGTTCTCAATCCTCTTAGTTTTTATGTCTAGCCATGCCCATCTTATTCAAGCGGAAAAAAATACTATGTAATTAGCACCTGTGGTGGTCGTTCTCAATCCTCTTAGTTTTAGTATATCCATCAACCATGCCCATCTTCCTTGTGCGGAACAAAATGCTATGGTACATTTTTAACATGTGGTTAGCTCAATCCTCTTAGTTTGTATATCTAACCATGCCCATCTTTATTCGCCAGCGGAAAATACTATGGAACCTTACCTGTGGTGTGGATCTCAATCTTGGTCTAGGCTATATCCTGCCCCCCTCGCAGGCGGATAAACCTTGTTTGGCACCTGCGGATGTCGTTCTCGAAATCCTCTTAGTTTTTAGAGTATATCTAGCCATGCCCATCTGCGCGGAAAAATACCTTAATGTTGTAGCACCGCACCTGTGATTGGTGTTTCTCAATCCTCTTAGTTTAGTATACTCATGCTTGCATCTTATTCTGAGCGGAAAAAAGTAGCTAGGACAGCACCTGTAGTGTGGTCGTTCTCAAATCCTGTATGTCCTAGTATATCCATGCCCCCTATACAGCAGCGGATAAAATGACCGTATTGTACAGCACCTGCGGTGGTACGTTCCTCAATCCTCTTAGTTTAGTATACCTAGCCATGCCCATCCTATTCGCAGCGAAAAAATACCATGGTACAGCACCTGTGTGATTGGTTCTTCTCAATCCCCTTGGTCTGGTATTATCTAGACCATGCCCAACCCTATACGCAGCGGATAAAATACCATAGTCATTTGCACCTGTGTGGTCTTCTCAATCTTCTTAGTTTTAATTATATCTGCCTGCCCATCCTATTGCGCGGAAAAATACCGATGTACGCACCTGTGATTGGTCTTCTCAATCCCTCTTAGTCTATATATCTAGCCATGCCTACTGGATCAGAACTCATGGCAAAGGCGAGAGGGACACCTTCTGTTGCTCAGAAAGCGACCTTGAAGCGCATAAGGGAAATCTGAGCTTAGCCGATGGAGGAAGTGTAGGTTGCCTTGATGGAAAATTTTTCAGGTTAAACGGATCTATTTTTATGTTTCTAGTAGGGAAATAAGGAAAATCTCTATCAGCTAGTCCAACAGCGGACAGCGCATTTGCGTTCAGAATAGAACTTAGTTTTGACTGATGTTGTTTAGAGGTCAGCCAAAGGATAAGGCCAAAGCTACCTCTTTGTTTCATGTTCCTCGCCCATGTCTTAATCCCTAAGATCACTGATAGGCTAAAGTGTCTGTACTGCCTAAGGGAAATATTGGAGTTGTAAACCATAAGAACCAGAACTTTTAAAAGGAATAGATATCAAAATCTTCTCTTCTGCAACATATTTTGAAAGCTCTCGCTTTCCTCGACAGTTCTTATCTTTATTGTTTTATTAACGATTTTCGGACATTATTTTAAGGGGTTCAATTTACTCCCCTATGTACCTACCTTGCCCACTTCTCCCTCCGCCTCTTAAACTCCCTCTTACAAATGAACTCTTAATTCTTCCAGTTTGATGAGAGACGTCCAGCCCGATTCGAAGAGAGTAAAGGTACAGCACCACTTATAATTTTGAAAATGCCTTGGGCGACACTGCGTAAAATTTTGTCAAGTCCCTCTCAGCCCTGGCCAGAAGAGCAGGTACACGAGCCCGCGCTGTCAGTGCAGCCGAAACCAGAGTGAAATAAACATTTTCTCCGGAATATCATGTGAGTTCCAATGGAGATGATAACTGTGCGCGTAGACAAGCAAGAGAAATTCAATTTTAATTACGCCAAAAGCTTTCTATGTCAGCCGAACGTTGGCGGGCAGGGGGGGAGGAGGGCAGCGAACCCAGGAACTGGAACTGGCAACTGCAAATGGCGCGTATTGTGGGGACAGTTGGGGGGGGGAGACTCCATGTTCTTAACGAGAGGCGTGTGCATCTGACAGAGATCCGAAAACGAAAAGGAGGGTATCGAGGGAGGGGTTGGGTTCGCTTGAAAGCAGAATATTTTCCTCATCTTCTTCTTCAACTGTTTACGTCTCGTCCAGGAATTAAAACCTTTTGGAATGGCAAGCGGATGTAAAAATGAGATTTTTCTCTAACGCGCCATCTGGTGATGTTTATTTTAAGAAAATACTAGCAGCCGACTTTGCCTGGTGGGAAAAGTTCGAAAATTCTATTAAAAGGGAGGTACTTTTCTGAGCGAACAAGTGAATATATAAATCGGTCGATTTGTTTGCTTTGGAAGGAAAATGGATTGCTCTTAACGGAGATCGGCGAATTTCATTCCGTTCGAATCTCGATTTTCTGCGGGAAAAGTGTGAGAAGGGGGAATCTCTATTAGGACAGGCGTTTATCCGTTTCTATCGCACCTGTGTGTGCAGAATCGATTCGGCTCGCTTAGAAAACTAAAATTGCATTAAAACTCTAAACTATAAAGCTGTTTTTCAATTCTATTTCAAATTAATTTTGCTGTAAGTATCGTCTGATGGTCCCAGTATTTGCTCCGAGGCCATTTGTAGAAATAGGAAAGCGCAATGTAAAGAAAATTTTCTTCGAATAAATAATTAGAAACCAATCGATATGGATTACCTATGAATAGATTTTTAAATCCTGAAAAATTTCAATTTTCATTTCAGTGATATATTTGAAGCTTACACTATTTCCTCACTCATACAATTTCCGTTGAACCATCTTTGAGCCTTTGAGGACGGCTGCACGCGTACGCTACGAGAAGCCGGCACGCCCGCGTGACAGTCGTTCTCAAAGGGTTAACTGGTGAAATGGATGGGAAAAAAATGTTACTTTCATTCTCTTGAAACTTCAAATATCACTGGTGTTCAAATTTAAGGTTACAGTCACTTAGCATGTGTCATTATAATAAAAGTTTGGACATGTGCCACCATAACTACGAGACAGCCGAATAATACATAATAAAATAAATAGAAATTAAATATTTTCAGATGTACAAATGCTGCACAAAATGGTCAAAACACAATATCTGATACTTCCAGAATCATCCGGTTGATAAGAACTATGGTCAGCCTGCATAACCATGCAAGCCTCACAGCGGACCCTCATGATGAAAATAGGGTTCGATGTAAAATTTTTAATCGTAGCTTGTGGGTCAAGAAATCTCAATATTGAACTAGCGAGGATTTTAAAGCCTGGACGATCATAGAGTCATTAAAAGACTCTTCCTAGAGCACCAGACATGCCTTATGGGATACAGCACCAAGCTGTCCACGCTATTCGGAAAATATCCTCTTCATCCAAGAAAACCAACGACAGGTTGAGCAATTGTAAATCGTGTCGAACATCCCTTCGGAAAAGCCTCATAAAAAATTTCAAAAGCTCATTTCTATACACCTGTGTGATCACAGTACCAGCATTAAAAGGCAAATAGTGGCACTCAATATTATGCCACTCGATACATGCACACCAGTTCCAACATAAGGGAAAGTCGTCGCCTTCCATTACTTAGAGGAATAATAGCGGGTCTTAGGCTCTCTCCAATTGAAATCCTGTTGAGAATCATTGACTGACTGAATCTTGTTCGCATCAGTGAGGGAGACATGGACCAAATCTTTCTGCGGCCAAAAATGCTGCTACAGACTCCACAAAAGGCATAGTCTTTTCGATGGAATATGCATACGCTGGTCGCCGGATACAATTGCCCTTCATCACTTGGTGTCCGTACAGAGTTTGCATGGAAGTTCTTGTTCCAGGTACAGCAGCGAAGTCTTGAGTCAGCTTTTGGGTCGTTATCTCTCTATGGTATCGCGCATTGAATGCCACTTATCATCATCCTCTGCAGGTGTTGTGGCTTTTCGACATCTTCCTGGTAATATCTAACAGTGATGACACCTGAAATTTGGAACTGGTCTCATAACTTAAACACTATCATTCTAAACACAACTAAACATAGTCCACTGGAGATTGACCAGCTATCAATCTGTCCATGACTCGCCATCTCAATCAATCTTCTAGATGATTCCAAGAACTCATTTCAGAGCAATAATCGATTGATTCGTTAGCTTCCGTGATTGAGACATAGTTTCAAAGAATATATTCACAAATTAAAAAAATAAGGTTTTTTTGCGTTTTCTTGAAAAACGTGCCTCGATTAATGTTTGATAGGCACTAGATGCTTACAGCGTATTTATTAGTCGACATGACATGAAAATATATGACATGAATTTTTAAAACATATTATTGGCGGAATTTTGAATAATTACAGAAAATGCGTTTGCAACTAAATCCAAAGTTTTTTTGTTCACAAATTCAATAATTGTTTGTCCAAATTTTGAACATCAGTGTAATATTTCCGAATTCTAATTGAGCATAGAACATTTATAGATGTCGTAGTTACATCGTGCAATTATGCTTTTTTAAGCATGATGATAAATCTGTAAAGCAGATAAATTTTGCTTTCCAGCAAAATGAATGAAATTTGACATGGTACGTATCTTTACATCAAAGCTATATATTTCTATCAAATATTTCCCAAATCAATCAAAGTGAAGGTTGTCTATCTGTACATGAATATGGGAGCATGATAAATCAAAAGCGGGGCCAGCTAGATGTGGGAAATTTGTTCTTTGCACCAAAACTGTAAATCTATATAAAATTTCAAACCAAACTGCTCAATGATAAAAAAAATACTGTTCCAAAATGGATGCTCGATTCTCTTTGCGCCGAAGCTAAATACAAAACATGCCATTTTGAGAAAGTATGCGTGAAAATCGAAAAGAGAAAACTCTCAATTTCTTTTCCAAAAGTTTAAGAAGTTTTAAGAATTTTCCCAGCACTAGAAAGACTACTGCTGGAAAACAACTATTACAGATTTGGCGGGCGATCAGATTATTCGTTTCTCAAAATGCCGCTTGCATGAGGGTGCTTTACTACGGCCGAGGGCTGTTAGCCAAAAAGTATATATTTGTATATTTCGTCGTTTCACAAACAGTACCACCTATATCAATTTTGGAAGTTTTACCAGAGGAAGGGGGAAAAACCGAATTTTCCCAACCTGTAACGAACATTTCTGATTTTATTTTCACATCTGGCATGAATAGGCGGTCTCATGTTGGCTCCACCTACAAGTGTTTTTTGTACAAATTTTTATTTCCTATTCAAAATTCACACACAAAAAAAAACATGTGGATGAAATGATTGCATCCCAAAACGATTTCACATCAGAATATTTTTCATGTTTTAAGATTGTTTTAAATGTCTAAGGACTTTTTGCTCACTATGTATATCCACATTGCTGAGCAAATTGCTTCAAACCATTAAGCAATAGACTACACAAAGTGTGTTGATCATTAATAGTATAAAAAAGTTACCATATATTTTTTTCTGAAATGTTTTACCTTAAAACAATTATTTCTCGAAATGGAAACTTTGGAGTCAATTCTCAATTTTATAATTGCTTCAAATTATTTAATCCTAGTCTCTAAAGGGAAAAAACATCATTACTAGTAAAGCATCCTTATCAATGAAGTCAATTCCCGAGAGAAGAGTTCGCAAAACTGTCGCCAGAAATTAAACCAAGCTGTTAGCAACTCAGCTTAACCATCAAGGTTAGCTAACGAACGAACTGTAGTCTGCCGACAATTGAGAGACAAAATCAGATTTCACTTCACTGTAAGCGCTGAAGGAAGAGAAGTGTGTGATGGCATCCAGAGGTCGTAAAACCTTGCTCGCGTGATGAAGTTCGAATCCGCTCCCCTAAAAGATGTTCCATTTTGCCAGGTGCGTGTTGGAACGCGAACTATCAAAACACATTTAAAGAGAGTGAAAAATCATCCTCGATCTGTGGGGGGTTTGTTGCTGTTTGATGCAGAAGGATTCGCGTGTCATTTGCAAAAGTAATGCAGCAAGCACCATCTGTGCGCGTTCCCTTCAAGGCCTGGTCATCTTTGCCTCTTCTTGGTTTGGAGAAGAAATCATCCATTCTGTTTGGTAGTGTAGTTCTGGAAAATTGAGTTGCCACTGGTTTTGGAATAAGTTCTTTGAAAAGATCTAATTGTGTTCCCAAATTCGCTGAGTTAAATAGGAGAATATTGGAAGACACGGGATATCTTTCGTGTGGGATAACAACTCGATAATTTTGTGTAACATTAGCGTTTCAAATTGAATATATTATATATTCATCCATAGAAATTTATAAGTTCCATTCGCCAAAGTGGGCAGTGTGATAGCTTAGAAGCTAGCTTGTAGAAATATTCGGCCATTCTTAAATTACGTTATCCTATACAGATCTTCCTTATTCTATCCTTAGAGAATTGCATTGATTTTTGAAAAGCAAAGCAATTTCTATTAAATTTCGGCATTCTCATCGTTATTATTTCATTTTCATGCATTGGTATTGAAATTAAATAAATTGTTTCTCATTGATCAATTAAATCTTTCGAGATTGCTTTAATTTGCGTTTAAAGAACAGCAAAGGTTACACGGTTGTCTTGTGGTAAGGTATTGGCTGCAGGACCGGAGGGTTCAAAGCTCGAGACCGGATTTCACCGAAGTTCCGCATTGTATTTAGGTCTGGTGCATGCAATTGACTTTCAAGGGTAATATTGACTTCTAAGGTAAAACAGCCTTCTGTTGGTGCGACGCGGAAATGCATGCATGATGCAAAAATCATTGGAAACACTCTCCAGCCCATACCGTTGGACCTAGAATTACCACATTTGGTACGTAAGTTCTCACTAAGAAAGCGCTATTCAAAATTTTACTTAAAGATTAATTGACATGCTAAAGTTTTCCCTTAATAACTTCAGGGCATATTTATTGCACAAAAATATTTTTTACACCACATTAAAACTGAAAAAAAATTAGCTTTTCGGTGATACTAATTTTATTCCTGAGCAATTTTTTAAAAAATTTAATAAATTTTTCAAAATTAATTTTCAGTATATTTTACGCGAGTACTTTTCATTGTTTTAGATACTGAGTTTATACTGAGGAGTTTTTCCACGGTATTAAATAATTTTTTTGTGTGCACATTACCGTTATTTTAATTAAGGGTAAATTTTAGAAGATAAAAAAGACGAATTAAGCCTAAAACATTATCTTGCTACCATGTTTTTGACTAGATGTTCGAATCTCCTTTAAATTTTTTCCCCTCAAAACATATTCCTTTTTCGTCACTTTACTGTGAAACCACATCAAAGTGGGCCATATTTGCAAACATATTTCAGAGTGGCCATTGCCATTAATGTTGATGGAAAATATTACACACCTTTTTACTTATTTCATTTACATGCTCATATTCTTTATTATTCCTTATATTTTATTAAAATATTATTTTATGAATCCTTTTTGACAGTTATAAATCATTTGTTCCTGCATAATTTTGTTTTGAAACAAAATTAGATTGATCATATATCAAGCTGGCTAAAATTACTTTGATAAGAAGGCTTGGACATAAACATCATTTATGTATGCGTTTTATTGTTTGTTTCTAACATCATAAAAGTTAATACATTTTTATATAAAATATATCCTAGTAGGGAGATTGTTAAATCTCGACCTTAAATGGATCCTCATATATAAATTCGGGGGTATCTAAATCGTTGTCAGCTAGTATTTCTTTCAGATTCTTCAATATCTGTAAGCAATTATAATTCCGAAAGGCAATTTTGACTTGAAACATTACATTAAAATGTTATTCATATGCAAATAATTAACTAAATTTCTTTTTTATGTAATGTTATTTTAAGCTTTATTTTCCTGTTCTTTTTTGCTTTTCCTATCCATATTTTAGCTGTAGGTCCCAAAAAGTGTCTCGTTCTTGAGGTCGTGGTATAAATATTTAATATTCTCCCCTAATGAAGTCTCGAGCACTACTTTTGGTTCTCTAAAACATTGGCAGTGAGGGCTTCAATCAATGTCTTCAATATTTGCCAGCAAAAGTGTTTCAGAAGGTTATTTTGACTTGAAACATTCCATTAAAATTTTACTAAGAGTAAAATACCTGACAAACTGAATTTCTTTTCTGTTTATCATAATTTTATTCTTTATTATCCATTTTTTGCCTTTTTCTTTGTTTTTCCTACCTATCTCTACGCTGGAATCTCAAAAAAGTCTCTCTTAGGATCGAAAAGGGTGAAAAAAGTTTAAGACTCTGATCTTAAAGGGCTAAGTCTTAGTTTTAGAACTACTAACTAATGTTTAGCAGAAAATCAAAAGTCCTTTCTAGACTAAAAGCATAGAACAGCACTACCACCGAAACACGACCTTTTCTCCATCTTCCATTAAAAGCATCTTCGTCAGGCAAATGTTCCTCATTTTCTTTCTGGGAATAAAGACAGAAGTTGTTCCCTGTTATCGAAAAATGACAACCGCATATGCATAACATCTAATATCGTAACCCTTCGTAATGTCTGCTTTTCGTGCGAGCACTAATTCCCATACATAATATCTCTTTTCCACCAAACTTTGCCCCTGATGACGAAACTTGCTACTCATTTTATCGATATTTTATGTTTGCTCTTTTCTTTGCCTTTCATTGTCTCCGTTGATGAAGAGCAAACTCGAGCTCTCTTCATTATGTCTTCAGCTGACAGCGCCGCCTGTGGGGGAGGTTTTAAACGAACAGCGATTTTTGAAATGCCTTGAGTGAGGTCTTTAACGGACTCTCTATAGATCGAGGAGGAAAAGTTTGAGTTTGATGGGGTTGCCGTTGGAATTGAGTTTAATGCTCTGAAGTATAGTTAGTGGGCTGCGTTGTTGTGCAGTTACAGGAGTAGAAACGAATTGCGTGTAATATTATGAGATGTGTTAATGTGAGATATTAAATGATAAATTTCTAGAAAGATATTTAAAAAATCAGAATTGGACTGCAGATAAATTGTATTTTATACAGAACAGAAGATTTTCCTTAATTATTTAATAATATGTATAAATAAAAATGTTAAACAGTTTTTTTGCGCCAATGCTATCAAAATGTTTATCATTTTCTTTCTTTTAGTTATAATCTGTTAAAAAATGTTGCCACCAATAGAAACGAATTTATAATACAATATCTAGATTTCTTTAACTTGATTATCTTAGTAAATTTTAAACACGTTTATAATAAATTTTAATTTTATCATTAATAAGTTGGATTCTAGTTGTAAATTTCTAGATCCGACATGCATGATGCGAAAATCGTTCAAAACGCCCTACAGGATAGACAGTTTTATCTAGTGCTACCAAATTTGGCAAATTGATACTTCTTGAATACTATGTTATCACAATGAAAAGTTTTTCAAAGTTTAATTATATTTTAAATTCATTAAAAATTGCTCAAAATTCTAACATTTTTCCTCAACAACTTTGAAGTATATTATCGCACTAAAACCATTTTCCCACCACTTTAAAATTTAATAAATGATCTTTCAGTCTCTTCAATTTTGTTTCCGTAAAAGCTTTTTTCTATTTTTACAAATTTTTTAAAAGGTTTTCTGCATAATGATGTTTACATGCTGGTATCATTTTGTAAATTTGGACATGCGACATGCATGATGAATGAATCGTACAAAACATTCTACAGGACTGTTGGTTGGACCTATATCTTCAAAATATGGCACATATTTACTTACTTCTCCGGTAGTAGGTGCTCAATGAGAAAGGAATTTTCAAAATTTTAGTTAAATTTTTTAATAAAATTTAATCGAAATTTAACGTTTTTCCTCAGCACTCAAACTATTCTTAGACCACTTTTAAAATTAAAAAAATTGGCCTTCACAGATGAAATTTTTATTTCCGCATTTTTTCTCTAATTATAATATTTTTTAAAAAATAGTTTTAAATATATTTTGCAGCAATACTTTTCATTATTTTAGTTACTGTATTTTAATCACCCGCGTTGCGACGATAGTAAATATATTTTTGTGTGAATTTCATCTTTGCTATATTTAAGAGTAAAGTTTTTAAAATAATATAAATACAGACGAATAAAGCCTAAAACATTATCGCGCTGCGAATATTTCCGACTAGAGATTCTAATCTGCTTTAATTTTTTATCAACTCAGCGAAGAGGAAGAAGATTGTTTTTTGACCTAGAGACTCGAGGACTCTGTTTGAACTCGACCGTTCAGCATTTTGTCTGCCTGTAAATTTGTTTGTTAAGCAATCTCGGCCAAACGCGCTGTTCTATTTTCTTTAAATTTGTCATGAATGTCCCTTGAGGCAATAAAAAACAATTATGTAAGGATTTTTATTTTTTGAGTTCGTGTCAAGTTGAGAGTTATTGAAGTTTTACTGATTTCAACATTTTGTCAAGTCAATGGCTGTTTTGCATCATTAAAACATTTGAATCGTTTTGATAAAAATGAGACGTTTAACTGTAATTTTATTAATATTCATAAAATAGACACTTAATTGTAATTTTTGTTAATGCTGGTGAAAGCAAATATTTCCGTAAATAATTCGTATTGAAAAAACCAGATAAGCTCATGGTTTCACATTCATAGTTGTTTATTCCTGTTTAATTCCCTCTGATATTGTTTTTCTCTCTCCGTGAAAGGGTTTCCATCGATTCTTCCAAACGGTTCATGTTATAAAAATTTGAAGAAGATAATCTGTTATTTATATAATGTTTTTTGCGTATTTATCACGACAATATTCATATTGTAAATATAAATACAAATCTCATCATTTCATCAAGATACTTTTTCCATCTTAAAGTAGTTTTGCCACTAGTCCGGTGTTCCTACAAGTAAAGCTGTCTTCACAATGAATGACAATATTGGATGGATTTTTAAAGACAGCGATGAAGAGCAGATCTTAACTTCTTTTTCATTTGGAGGGGAGAGGCGAGATTTTAGAACGAGGTTTATTAATGTCCCGTTTTAAAGCAACACGAGGGCTCTTTTGGGAGGGATATCCTAATGTTGAACCGCGGTCCAATGACGATGGCATCGATTAACCCAAAAGCAAGAAATGTAATGGCAAGGATAATATTTCCCAATCTACTGGAGGGAGGCCCAGAATATCTATTCATCTTGGATTAAAGCTCACTCGGGCTATTTTGGAAATGAGGAGGCAGATTATTTTGCAAAACAAGCAATTGAAATATCATATAATGTTTTGACATTGAAATATCCAATATCACACCTAAAAAGGGTCCTCCAGAAAGATTTGTTGACTAAGTGGCAGAAAATTTGGACCGACGATGGCGACACGGGCAGATCAACTTATTTAATTGCTTCAAAAGTTTCTTTTAAGCCACTTGACTGGAATAGAGAAGAAATTTTATTTTTTCACCAACCACGGTCCATTTCCAATGTACTTTCATCGTTTCAAGTTGGCAGCCTCACCATTTTGCAGTTGTGGAGAAATTGGTACCCCATTTGCACTATGCTACATCACACATATTTACTTTATCATGGCATATAAAGCTTCCTACCATGCAACTTCAAGATCAATGGTTTAAGAATGTAGCCAATAAAAAACTTTCACGGAAAAAGATTAAATTAATAATCAAACATATCCATGAATATGAATCCCTGTTTAAACCAGATTTATAGTATCATCAACTAAATGTTCCAGACTCAACAACTAATTATTTTAATGTATTTTGAATAAGACTGATACAGTGAAACATCTTGAGCAGATAGAACTGTTTTGATGTTATACGTTATTCATTTTTTATTGATATTTCTCATTTTTAATTCTGTACATTTCTGGAAATTGTAAATGTTGTTGTTTTCCAATAAAGTGATTCGGGCTTTTGGTTGTGGTGTTAGTGCTTTGTCCACCTTCTGCCCATTTGAAACCGATGAGGTGACTCTAGTAGTCAGAGGTATCGGGGGTACACAAAGTGGCGTTAGGTCAGATGACGAAGTAAAAAAAAATAGTGGAGGCTGTCTTTTCAAACAGCCACTGATGTTCAAGGCGTAGGACTACTTTACTCGCGTTACTCTTTTGTTTCTCTATGTTTCTCGTAAGTTTTTAAGTTTAAGGAAGTTTTTTTTGTAACTTCTGTTGTTACCCTTTATCTCTAAAATAAGACATTAGTTATGTTTATAACATATGTAGTTACTCAGATATAGAGTATCTCCAAGTTTTGTGTCGTGTGAATTAAATTCCTTCCTGAGACCCCAAAGGGAGGAACGTAGTCTTACGTTAAAACTTTTATTCACTGAACACTTGATTTTTAAAAAAGACTGTTATTGTGAAATATCTCCAACAGGTAGAACTGCTTTTATGTATAGGTTGTTGATGTTTTGATAGTGTTTAAGTTTATTTTATTATTGATATTTTTCATTTTCTGTTGTGCACATTTCTGGAAATTGTAAATGTTGTCGTTTTCCAATAAAGTGATTCGGGCTTTTGGTTGTGGTGTTAGTGCTTTATCCACCTTCTGCCCATTTAAAACCGATGAGGTGACTCTAGTAGTCACGGGTATCGGGGATTCAGGGTGGCGTTAGGCCAGATGACGAGGGCGAACTTGAACTGGCATCCTTCTCTCCAAACTTCCGCATCACACCAGCGAAAGGATGTTTGGCCCCTACGTACCATTTAACGTGCAACAGGCCCAATACACGACGGATCTTCAGTGGAATTGGGTTTTGAACCTGGAACCCTTCGCCTCCGAGGCTGACGTCATACCATTTGGCCACCGGGGCCCGGGGTAGGCGAGGTCTACTGTTCACAGAACTACTAGTTATGCATATTTAGAAATTTCCTGCTTCATAGTATTCATTGTAACTGAATTTGTGTATATCACTATTTCTGAACCTTTTACAAATTTTCCGATCTACAGTTTGTTGATAAATTATTTCGTACATTTAGAACTCTAATA
Source organism: Araneus ventricosus (assembly GCA_013235015.1). Lineage (NCBI taxonomy): Eukaryota > Metazoa > Arthropoda > Arachnida > Araneae > Araneidae > Araneus > Araneus ventricosus. The sequence continues at coordinate 115,091 of BGPR01000426.1, read as the reverse complement.
AAAATTTTCCTAAATTTTTTAATATAGGAAATTTTTATAAATTTATAATATATATTTGTATTTGTAAAATATATTTTTTATTTTAGTATTTTCTATTTAATTTTATAATTTTTAATATTTAATATACTTCATAATTCATTATTGTAAATATTACGGTATATTGTAATCAATGTTTTCTCAAATCCAATGCCAGATGGCTTAGCTCATATACAATAAAAGTTTAATGAGTGAGAAAACTGATGTCGAATATCTGAAAATACTAAAGTACTGAACTGTCGTCAAGAACACACAGCTGAACAAAATTTCAGAATTGTAAATTGCAAATCCGAAACGAAAGTGAGTAAAAATCGATAACAAAATCCCTTCTTCACAAACTTGAAAGAAGTTTTGTTGAATGAAAGCATGCAATAATTTTGTCATCATGGCATTATAAACAATTTAAATCCCACTACAAAAGCTTTTAGAAAAGCAACAATCAAAATTTTTATTTTGTTAACATTTATCCTATCCCAGTCCGATACATCTGCTTCTTTATTTCCACCCAAACCTTCCACTTTAAACAGGGTGGAAAAGAACAGCATTTTTCAGACAGCTTTACTTACATTAAAAAACAAAACTCCTCTAAAAATAAGCGAGGGTGGGAGGGAGAAGAATTGGAAGGGGGGTCTTGACACCGTCCCAGAAATTGGAACCTCCTATTGATCCCCGAAAGGAGTGACAGCAGATTCCGTTCTCACGAGATGGACACTATCAGTAACGAGACCTGCTACTATTTCCACCAGTAATTCCTTCTCTCGACCCCCTCCCTTCGCCAACCCCCCTGCAGTTGCCTTTTCTGATATTTTTCCGTCTTCAAGGAAGGTTCTTTGTCTAAGTTCTTCTGCGTTTTCTTCTTCTATCTTTCCTTCTTTCTTTTTTGGTTTCGTTGTCTTCCTCCCTTTCTTTCACGTGACGAAGTTTTCTCTCGAAATGCGAGATGCCGGGAGTGGTCAAATGAGCAAGTTTATCTAACGTTTCATTTCCTCTTTTTCTTCTCCTTTTTCTCTCCTGTTTTCTTGCTGTGGGTGCTTAGATCTTTTGGGGGATTCATTCTTTTTCTTTCTTTCTGTTTTGTGTGCTTTGTGTCTTGACTTGAAAATGACCATTAATCTTTCGTGGTTAGGGAGATGTTTTGATGGAAATAATCGGATTAAAATACTCGAATGCGGCATAAAATCAGTGGTATCGTGTCATCAATGGTGCCGCCAGTGGAGTTTTGTTACAAAATCAGTCTTTATGTCTGTCCTGTTCTGTATATTTCAGCTTTTTGGCTAATAAGTCACACTTTCACTACATAATATGATCTTTTAATCTTTCTGGGTTGGCGAGATTCTTTGATGGGAATAATTAGTTTAAAATAGTGGAATGCGGCGCAAAAATCTGTGATGTTTTGTCATTAGTGGTGCTTTATTACAAATCAGCGGTCATCTGTGTCCTGTTCTGTATAATTTAATTTTTGTCTAATGAGCCACGTTTTCATCTTATGACTCAATTTTTTAATCGTTATTGGATGAGGAAATCTTTTTATGGAAACAATCAGATTAAAATACTCCAATGCGGACACAGATTTGTAGTGTCGTGTCGTCCATGATATTTTGTCACAAATCAGTGGTCACGTGTGTCTTGTACTGTATAGTTTTATTTCTTTTTTAATAAATTGCGTCTTCATTATGCACTTTAACATTCTAATCTTTCATAGATGAGGAAATCTTTTGATACTAATGATCAGATTACAATATTAGAATGGCGCACAGATCTGTGGTATTAAATCAATTTTTCTCAAATTCGTTACCATATAGAATTATAATTTAATTAAATTGAATAACTTAATTGATAATTAAGGTCTGAAAATATTGAAGTATCATATTTTCATCGGAAACACATAATTGTACAAAATTTCAAATTTCTATCACATCAAGATATGAACAAAAGATAAATTACCAAACTCTATATTTACATACATGAAAGAAGTTTAGTTAAATAAAACCATATATGACTCTAACGCACACAAACCATTTTTTATCTTCATACTCTTGCTTACAAGCATATATTCTTCATTTATTTGGCGAATTTTGTTGGCGTTAATATCTTCTTATGTACAAACTGCTGCTTCAGTTAATTATTTGAAAGAAGTTAAAATGCCCACAATAGCGATCATATTAAAATCTTGCCGATGAGGATAAAAAGACCAGGGTGAAGCTGGTGAGGGTGCGTAATTTGGAAAACCGTCAATTGAAACTCACGGAACACGGCAGCCATTCTCAACAGATATCCTTATCCTTGCAAACTGATTTTGTCACGATGCCTCTTTTATTCAGGAAATAGTATATCAGGTGGTTACCAAACATCCTATTCACTGATTCGTCTCCCAAGCAGTAGTCTTCAACAATACAACAATAAAAAAAGCTGGTCTCACAGTAGGATAAGTGTTTTAGCACCAGTGGTCAAAATGCTAAGATGTAGCTCAAAGATTGAAGTACAAGGTGTGGCTAGAAAATAACCAGACTGCTTATGTTACTGCGGAATGACAGAAAGTCGAGAACACATGACAAATGGCTATGACGCGTGTCCCCTCCTCTTCTTCCATCTTCTCAACTTTCAACACCGCATATAGCTCCGTTCGCTTCTTACATTAATTAGAAATGATTCGTTCAAGTACACCGCGCCGCACAGTGATCGATTTAATAAATCTAGCTGGACAAAAATACTTTGGTTAGTGAAACACACGTATAAGTTTTAATATAGTCGTTATATTGACAGTAAACATGAACCAAACTAAAAAAATCCCGTCAGTCACTAAGATCTTCATCAGAGCTATCTTTGTCTGAAGAAATGTATTCTATAGTTCGATTGTTTTTGAATAGCAAAGCAGCTTCTTCTGATAACCTAGTTTCGTGTTTCTTAGAACTATTTCTGAGTTTCGTGATTACAGGGTCGGAGATAATAAATAACACATGTATTACGTGTTTCAAAGTTTTTTGCCTAGAAAATTTTGTTGATAATTGTTTTCGATTTTTTAAAAATCTTTATTTCGAGCCTCTTGTGCTTCTTCGGAAAGCTGGCCTATAGGTAGAATGGCGTGTTGAACTACTTGTCGTCCATGAATCAATAATTTATGGACACTGTCCGGCATATAATACCAGTTATATAATTGATCATACAATTTTACAACATTATATAAAATATTTGAGTCTTTATCCACAAGCCAAATATCAAAGAGTGTTTGTTCCTTTAATGAAACCATGGTTCCTAAGCAAAAAGAAATATATATGTAGCCGGGCAGATCAGATTATTTTTTGTACTCTTATTCTTAAATACTTCCGGTATATAAAAATATAACTTAGAAGGCGGAGTCTTGAGGAGAAATTCTTCGCTTTCTTAATAACATTTAGTGAAATTGTATAATATATATATTTTTTTCATATATTAAAAAAAATGTAGTTAACACTCCCGCTTAATATATGGAACTTAGAAAGAATACTAACTTTGGATAACACAATGACAATATAATATATATTAAACTGGTCTATATTGGTCCGATTTAGAAGGACGATATAAGCTGTTTTGGTTATTTCCGAAAAGACGTCTAAGAGGCTGGGCATTGTACGTAATGGCTCCCAATTACATTTTCCTCAAGTACTAACAAATATTTTGAAATAAGACAGACAACAAATAACACAAATCACTTATCTATCTCCCTTCTAGAAGATCACAAAACGTACTGTCGCAGTATGCAAACTTTTACCCATTACAGACAAAATTCCAGGTACTAAACGCTTAAATTAGAGGTGGTTTATTGCTTACTTGGTATTTCAATTATCAATAAAGTAATTGGTACCAAGAAATAAGAATGATGCTGTTTTCATTTTTGTCCAGCTAGATTTTCTTAAATCGATCACTGTGAGCCGGGGAAAAAATGCTAATTTCTACGAGTTAACGTGAAGAAGCTACGCGTTAACGTAAAATTCTACTTTAAACATGAGAAATTTGGGACAAAACTTATTCACTGTTACAAGAAATGTACGGAGGCCACATTGACGAAAATGTCGTTGGCAGCCATTACGTACAATGCCCGTCTTCTTAGGCGCCTTTTCGGAAATACCGAAATAACTTATATCTTCCTTCTAAATCGGACCAATATAACCCAGAACAAACCAAGAGTGGAGTGACTGCAGCATTTTTAAAAACTGCATGTAAAAATTAGGCAGACCAAAAATATGATCTCACAATACAGTTTCTTTAAAAATATCTACAACTGAATCAGATCCAAATATTCTCAAGAGCAATTCAATAGCAATGTTCGAAATAATAGCGTTTCATCGAAATATTTTTAAGAACTAATGGTAAGTTGCGTATACATGGAAAAATTCATCTAATCAAAAATAAACTAGAACAAATTTTGAATTCCTGAATTTCTTTTCGGACCGACTGAATAGCCTACAAGTTAACATTTGTAACGTATTAGCAAACGCTTCTTTGTATTGTAGTTAGGTCAATAGGTGACATTATATTAAAAGTCAGCAAAATAGAAAGGATATTTGGTCAAAATCAGTAAGCCAGGACTCATACTAAGGATTCTAACAACCAATACTGGTCAGATTTCAGAAAATGCATTTCCTTTCAAGGTGAAATTGTTAACAATTCCTTCAAAAAATGGACAGATTTTTGTATTAAGAATAAAATTATTATAATTATTAGAATTAAAATGTTGTATTCAGTATAATAATTTTAAGATCTGTAGGAATTTAAGTAATCTTTAACATGACTTATAATGATAGAGTTTGGCGTAATTACAATAATTTTGGCTTTTTTTGTATTCTTTTCATTTTATAAAAGATGTCCAAGAATTATTGAACACATCACAAAATTAAGTAGAAAGGTTGCAGGAGAGAGGGAGAATGAAAGAGATTAGAAAAGAAAATTTTTGTATTAAATTGTTATCCATCTACGAAAAGTAAATAATTTTCTGTAAGAAGAGAATGGTGATTCGGGTCATGACAATAAAATCCATGGTATGAAGGAACTTCTATAGCCGCCATCACAATGATGGAAAAGGAAAAATGGTATCACAAGGGTTGTTTAAAGTTCGGAAACAAAAGGAGAGGATTTTAGCTGCTAACCGAGGGGTTAGACGACACGGGAGAGGGTGAACGAAAATCAATGAAAGACACTGCAGTGAAAATATTTTTAATTAGGTTCAAAGTGTTATAAATACCTAGACATAAAAAAACTTTTATTTCGAGCAACGACGTGTTTATATAAGCTAGTATCATATTTAAGCAAGCATCTGTAAAGCTAAGGAATAACCACATGCAATTTTCAAACCACTAAACCTAATGCTATCTGTTAGTCTCTGAGCTAACCGAACAACTATTCAGTAAAAGAATAGTTTGAAATGTTTGTTAAAATCTCATGTCATAAAAAATGACTGCCTCAATAACTTCCTTTTCTATATAATTTCGTAATATGTCCAATAATTCTAGGGAACCTTACAAAAACTATAAATTTGTAAAACTAAAATGAAACTTAAAAGCAGTAGATTTTATTTATAATCGATTTCACAAAAATTAAATTACATCAATGTAATGAAAAAGTCGAAATAGTTGAATTCATTGTTGACCTATATTTATAGTTTGATATTTATTGACTTCATTTTACACAACATTTATATTTAAGAAAAAGTTTCATTCCATCGCAGATTAAATGAAATTATAAATTTTTTTCTGCAGACCAATAAAGACAGTCTTAATACCAGACAACAATATTCCAATTGTGAATACACTTTGAAGCACCTTTTTTCGAAGAAACATTCATTAAAAAACATATTTTCAAATAACATCACATCCATCTACTTTGCATAAAAAACTGTCTCCGTATCTTTTCAGCCATTGCCAAAACATGCCACAGAACTCCATATTTAGTTTGAAAAAGTATCCCTCACCAACAACATACAATTCCGGCCGACTGTCGTGCTATAGGTGATTTCGAAATCCGGGACATACGAGACATAAAGACTAAAACCTTGCCTCCTCTCCTGTTTTTTACTGCCCCCTCCCTTTTCCATTCGGGAAACCGGACATCTGCCGGACCCCTTGGGAATGTATCGACGTGTAACACGTGAATGTCTCTTCTAAGGTTTCAAAAATAATATCCTTTTTGCTTGTTCTTCTTGATGCTTTCTTGGCGAGTTTTTTTTTTTTCCAGTTTCCCCCCATCAGGGTGTGTTTTACTTTTCGAGTGTTATTCTTAGTTTTTGAGAAACACTGCTAAGCGATGGTTGTAAGTAGGGTAAGATCGAGAAATATTTGTGAGATCTTCTTTTGTCTCCTTGTTCTCCGTGTCCTAAATAAATCTCTTTATGGGCGTGGGTGGATTTCAAAGCGGTGGGAATAGTATGGATATTGTGGGTACTAATGTAGTTTCTTTAACACGATAAACCACGCCGTGAACTGATAAATTTGAATAATCTTTGATTTGTTTTTTTATATACTGCCAAAAATTTTAATTAAAGCTGGAAGCAGTACAATTTCCTGATATTTTAAAACCTATATAATTATTTAGTTTCATGGTCTAAGGTGCAGATGATTCAGTTTGGTTATTTATATCAGAAAGATTGGATGGATTTCGACGGAGTGAGTAAGTATAGATATTGTAGGCACTGAAAGGTCTTTGGGTAGGGAAGGATAGCGTCTTTAACATAATATACTATGCCGTGCACTTATAAATTTGAATTATCTCTGATTTTTTAAATTTAACGTAATAAATCATCCCATCCACTGATAAATTTGTATTATGTTTGATTTGTTCAAACATATACTGCCAATTATTTTAATTAAAATGGGAGAAGTACAAATCCCTTGTGTTTAAACCTATAGAATTATAAGTTACATGGCCTAAGGTGCATTTTATTCAAGTTGGTTGTTTATATAAAATAATCTAATATGGATTGAGTGGATTTCGACGTATGGGATTGGTATAAATATTGTAGGCGCAGATGCTGTAATAAACCATGATGTTTTCAGGAAGGAATACATGAAATGAATAATAAAAGCTGAACAGCCGTTATCGGAGCCAATAAGAGGATATGAAGGTACGAATTTCGATTAATAGTTCATTTTTTGAAACCTTGGTGCTTCGTAGCGTAATAATTATTTATCCTAATTTACCCTCATAAACAGTGCCATCCACTGAAAATTTTGTATTATCTTTGATTTCTCTTTAATTTAACTTAATAAAACATGCCATCCACTGATAAATTTCCTTTAATTTTGATTTATTTTAATGTATATGGCCAAAGACTTAAATTAAAGCTGGGATCAGTACAATTTCTCTATGTCTAAAGCCTACAGAATTATCTAGTTTCATGGCCTAAGGTGCAACTGATTCAGTTTGGTTATTTATGTAAAATAATACAAAAAGGATTGCCTGGATTTCGGTGAATGAAAATAGTATGGATATTTTGGACACTGATGTTGTGTCTATCATTGTAAAACATGCCATACACCGAAAAATTTGTATTATCTTTGATAAGTTTTAATTTATTCGGCCTATGACTGAAATTTAAGCTGGAAGAGGTGCAAACTCCGCATGTCTAAAGCCTAAAGAATCAATTAAGAGTCTAAGGTGCATTTAATTGAAATTAGTTATTTATAAAAAATATGCATTGAGCTGTACAAAAATATAATAATTCTTTTGTTTTTCTGTTCTTTGTGTCCTAGATTTTCCCTTGATGGGCGTGGATGGATTCGACGCGAGGGAATGGTGTGGATATTGTGGACACTTCATACAATAAATCACGTCGCGCGATGCTAAATTTACTTTATCTTTGATATTTTTTTTGTTATTTAAGCTAGGAAAGTATCCAACCCCTTTCTCTAAGAACGAGTGTCTAAGGTCTAAAGATATTTACATGTGAAAGCTACAGAATTACTTAAATTGATGGCTTAAGGCGCATTTAATTGAATTTGGTTATTTATCTTAATATAAATAACAGTCATTGTGGGTATGTGTGTATGTGGCTATGTGTGTATGTGGCTATGTTCCACATCTCCTCCTAAACCAATGGACGGTTTTCAATCAAATTTTGTACACTTATTATTTAAGACAAGGGGAAGACACTTATGGACTTTTCTAAGTCCGAAAGTTAATTAAACAGGCAATTAATTAGAAATTAACCAAAACCGTTTTTCCGCCGTAACTTCGGAGCAAATTGCCTGACAAAAAATATTTTTATACCATCTTAAAGTTCAAATTTTTTACCTTTTCAGTGATACCAATTTTATTTCTGTGACATTTTCCCTTCGATTGTTATTAATTTTTAAAAGTTCCAAAATTTTTAAATACGTGCAGACGATTTTGAAATAAAGAAGATTTATAGCTACTCCGTTGCTAGGCAACGGTTAGGCATTGAACTAATTCACCTTTATTTCTGAAAAATTTGCTTACTTTTATAAATATCCATATAATATAATAAATGCGAAAGTGTGTCTGTCTACTTGCTACGCATTCACGGCAAAACTACCAAACCAATTTGGATGAAAATTGGCAGAGTTGTAGCCAGGAACCCAGGAACGGATATTTGGTTACATCATGTTAAATTCATTATTTTTGATTACAGATAACAATTAAATAATTAACAAGCGATTTGCGATAAAGATTACTACTTTATTTTTCAATCAACTGTCACGTGATCCTTAATGAATGCGTAAACAAAATGAAATGTCACGTGATCCTTCAGAAAAGCGCAAGCATTTGAAATGACTTATTTTTAAAGTCAAGCATCACGTGATCTTGCTGAGAAAAGAAATAAATAATTAATTTGTGGAATAATAACTGAAAAATAGACGCAGGGAGAGAAAACTAATGATAGATATAATATAGTTTCAAGAGTTTTTGGATTAAAATTTAAAAACTAAAGTTAATTATAACTAAAGGAAAATATCGTTCAATGTTTACTTAAAATAAGAACCTAATTTAGTGGAAATGTTGCCAAAATAATTCTTTATCGCTCTTTTTATCGACATCCAAGATTTGTTTGGCTGTTAAATTTGTAACCAAACGATTTGGATCATTACAATAGTTCCATTTCGCATTTTAATGTTTTAAGAGCTTTTTTCAACCGATTTAAAAAGAAAGGATTGCATAAATCCAATGAACAAGGAATTCAACATTTTTTTACTAAAGAAAGAACTGATTTGAACTTGGCGCTTGATACAGTTGCCAAGTATTAAATTGGGACTTTTTCAAAATTGTTCACAGTACAGAGGAACTGATAAGAAAAGTTTATCCTTCCCTACAAGCTAATAAGAGGCATAGAGATTGGTTGTTGATTAGGTAATTTTGGCACTGACTAATGAAAGTTTAGGTCAAATAAATGAAAAAAAGTACCTCACAAATGGAGGGATGTATATTACAGAATATCTATCTGTATATACGGTAATGGGCAATAACAAGTAAAATCATATCCTGTAGAGTTCTTCAACCCCATAGAATTGTCAGGGATACTTTCCGACAAGCTGAGATTAAAATTCGGTGTGCCAGAACTGTTCATACGTAACCTCGATGTACCGAGACTGCGCAATGGCACACGGTTTCAAATTACACACTTAGGACCAAAAGTCGTGCAAGCTACTGATATGACTGACATAGCGAGAGGTGAGAGTGCTAAATTCTACGCATTACGATAATACCGAAGGAATTACCATCCCAGTTCAGAAGGTAACAATTCCCTTTAAAATTAGCATTTGCCGAGCTCAGGGTCAGACACTCAAAGGGGCAGACGTACATTTGGAAAAACTATAGTTTTTCCGTTGGTAACTATATGTGGCATGTTCGCGTGTTTCCAGCCCGCTAAACCTCTACATTGGTGCAAAAAACGTGAAACAAAAAACGTCGTATACAAAAATGTGTTATCATATATAAACAATTTACCTAACTGTAACAGCAGACACATGTACAGTACACTCCTGTTAGTCGCCCAATTATGTATTATCAACCATCAAAATTTTTAATTTCCCTTTCTACATATAACGAAACATTTACATTCGTGAATTTAAAAAATTAACAATTCAAATTCTTCGCGCACGAAGTCTCGGGTTGCAGCTAGTATAAAATCATATACATTCACCTATAATGTGTGTGTTTGTGTGTGTATTATAAATTCAATTTATCCGTACCTTTAAAATATTTTTTTTCACTCTGTGTATGTTCTAAAAATAAATTAATTTGATTATCAAAGAGTTTTGGAATTGAATTTTTTAGAACGAAATATTTTTTTTTAAATTGAATATATATACACGGATTTAAATTTCCAATTTGCTATCATGTTTTAAAATCAGTTTGTTTTCTTAAATAAATGACTCACTTTTCTATTTTAAAACCTATACATCGTAAAAAAAATTTTCATACTGCCTGAAAGATTTAGATGAAAGAACTAAAATTTGAGAAGTCACTTACTACCGGATTTTAAAAGATTATAATAATAAATCTCAAGACTGACAGATAAAATGTTAGTAAAAGTAGTAGGGTTTTTTTGAATTTTTGACTTGAGTTAAATTTTAGTTATTATAATAGTCCAGTGAAGCATTCATGCTGAATTTCTTAAATGAATATTTTTATATGAAAAACTGTGCATTTATGTGACGTAAGAACGAACGTTTTTCAACTTGAATGAATTTAATTCGAAACAAATCGTCTAATTTTAAACCTCATCTTGAAATGCAGATAGCAAGAGCTCATACAATAAGCATTTTTAATCGTAATATAATAATTACAACTTCTAAATGCTAAGAATTTCGAAAGATTAAAAACATTTGAAAATATAAATTTTGTTTTTATCACAAATGTCTTCAATATTTGTGGGATTTGTGCCAGTCACCACCAGATGGCGCAGCGATGCCCACATGATGTTACTCGACGTCACTGAGGGCAATATGTTCAGTTAGAGGAGAGAGTGGATATAGACAAGCTAGCTCTCGCGTAGGAGAGATCCGTTGTCTTTAGCTCCCGCGAAGCTAAGTAAATGTCCAGCGATTGACCGCTCGTAGGTGGTCAACCACAGCATGTAAGCAGTAGTACGAGTGCCCTTATACGAAATCTCCGACACTGGATACTATTTTCTGTTCTCATAGTTAAACAATCACCTGTAACTATTATCTTTATCTGTCAACATTGTGTAATAAAATGGATATGTTACTTTAAGTGGGGTGATTGGTGTTATTTCAAACCCATCACACCCACTATTTGATATTTAGTTCCATATCTAAATGGGTATTAGCTGTAAATATTTACCGGAAAAAATTAGGGTAAGAAAATTGTTTCAGGTGGCAAGATTTTTAATAATTATTTCGTAAAAGTTAAAACTTGAAAATTGCGTAGATCAAAAGCATATTCTTTAATTGATAAGGAATTTAAACAATATTTTAATCAATTTCTTCCAAAGAAATACAAAGTACCTGTTTTTTAACAACTTCTTTACAAATTGTGCGAAATTTTGAAATTCTTTTTTGCATTCAAATGATTAATGGAAATATTCGTTATCTCAGAGTTCAGTTGAATTACGAAACCAATGTCATTTAAATTCACCAAAATATTTTTAAATCATACTAAACTCTGCCGTTCCATTCTTTTTGTTGATATAGAAACAGAGAAAATAACAACAACAAAAAAACATCCCATCGAAACTCGTAGACAAATTTTATCGTAATCAAGGAAAAAGGAGAAAATGGAAAAACAAATTTGGGTGTATTTTCTTGTTTATTCAGGGAAGAAAATAAAATTGATTGGCGCCATGCTTTTATGTTATTTTATTTTCTCTTAGAAGGCCTCATTTTATCGTAGGAATATTTGAAGCTGATTTTTCTGTAGGAAAGACACCACTGAAATTTTTCTTAGAGTGAATTTGTTGAAACTATAAATTATTTTTGAAAACTAATAAATATAAACAAGTTTAAATATCAAAATTAATACTTTTCTTTACATTTTCGAATATAAAGTATAAATAGAGAAAACATTCTTATCGTCGGAAATTGGACCTCGAAATTTTGAAGAATTTCAACATTAACAACCTGTCTGAGTCTGTGAAGCCTATTTTGGAATTATATCTGAACGTCTTTCTGCTTGATTCCTCGTATGTGTGTGAACATTATAAACCCAATAGAAAAAAATGAAAAAGGTTTTACCAAAAAGTTTTTACTAGTGTATCAAAAAGTAGAAAAGAAATTTTTACTAAATATATGGAGGTCAAAGCGAAATCGAAAAAAATCCAGAGGCATGGATAGAAATTGTCTATGTAAGTTGGAATTTTATTGGATTTTGTACTATATTTTTATTTTTTAATGAGTGTTTAGGTATTTTCTTTCATTGTAGTTTAATTCCCTATTAGCATTGTTTTCCGGCCTTTTGTTCCAACGATTTTGTTGCGCCTTCCTCATTTTCGATGAAAAGTTGTTTTCTTCTCTTTAATGCTCTATTAAATTTTATTATTTTCTACTTTTTATTCTTTACTACTTTATTGTAATTATTAAGAAATCTTGTAATGAATTTTTTTCTGAAATTAGTTAACCACTTAACAGAATAGTTTTCTTTGCTATCTAATAAGATGACCCCTCCTGTTTTGGAAAGGGGCTGTCGTTTTCATTCATCTAAGAAGGGATAGGATACTTAAGATGTTTATGGATCCTACATATTTTTTGTGTCAGATTATAAAGCTAATTAATTATTCAATTTTAGTTTATAAGACTAAAATTTCGATAATTCGATGCACGAGTATTCTCGGGCTGTTAAATTAAGCGGTTAATAGCTGTCACCATTCATGTGGAATAAAAATTATAAATTAATTTATAACTAAGGTCTGTCTAAAATATTGTACCGGGAACACACACCTCAGTAAAATTTCAAAACTCTAGTTCTATATTTACAAAAATGAAATAAATTGTGTTAAATAAAGGCGGGCGAAAACGAGAACCGAATGAAATAAATTCATACATCAACATCTCTTTTGATCTTTGACTTTTACACATTTTTTTAAATTGCATCATGGATTGTAAAAAAAACTTTTTTGTGAAATTTGAAATCCTTTTTACATTAACAAGCATTAATTACTCGTCATCACCACTTAACCTTATCGCTTACTGATAAGACTATTCATTCAGGAGAAAATTTGTCGAAAATCGTGTAATTCCTATAAAATGACAAGCTGGATCGCGCTTCAACTCTCTTCCACGAAACTCATATAGGATTTTTATCAAATACTTGCTGATAAATCCGACATTGTTTTGCTTTTAAGTCCTCATGTTGGCATAAGTAATCTTATCTTATGATCTGTCATCGTTCAATGTGATTCCCAATAAAAATATATAATCTGATTTCGTTTTAATTTTTTTAAAACTATTCCGGACTACGGTCTTTTCTATCGTGTTTCCTTCCAGTTCACATCAGAGGAAATTAAGGTAAGTACGCTTATTTTTATTCGTAGTAGTTTTATGCATACTAATGTGTAATTTTCATAAACATTTTTTATATTGTGTTAACAGTGTTTGATAAAATAAATAGAAAAGAATCTTTCGAATAATTGACTAAGATATAAATTTGAATGCCAGTGCCTATGTACTTTTCCTTAACCCGAGTATAAAATGAGTCCTTGTGGAAGCGTTGGAAATTTAGCTAAAGAACATTCTAAGTCTAGCTAGAGAAGCCGCTTAGAATAATTTTTAGGGGCGCGTTGGAAAAGGTTTGACTAATTTTGAGTTTGCAGTAAAAGATTTCAGACAAAAGAATTCAGCTCAGTCGTCTGAATTTAAGGTGGTTTATGGGGAAGTAACCGTTTGGTATTCGCATATAGGCATGCTTGTTTTCCTTCATTGAAGATGAAGAATGTTTGACAATTGATGATTGGGTTAGGGCGACTCTTGATTTAGTTGAAGAAGTTTCTAGACAGCTTCTGGAGGTAGCCTTCATTTTTATCAATTTGCAGGTATGACATTATTTCTCACATACCATAGCGCATTTGTCACGATACGGATAATTTTATTCTTTCTGTGCGTTTTTGATGCAAACCCCCAGATTTCGGCTGCTTTTGTCAAAAAAAGGCGGAATACTTGCTTGTATGGTAGGACACTGCTTCTTATTGAGAGCGAGGAGTGTCTGCCAGTGATCGGAATAATTAAATGGACTTTGTTACAAAATTTATCAGCACTGTCAGAGATATTTTTCATTGAAGGTGAGCTTACTATCAAGCAAAAGTCCAAGGCATTTTACTTTATTTTCCCACAAAGGATTGTCGTCGATGAAGGTTAGCTCGCGATTGGTTTGCTGGATTGTTCTTTCCAGAAGAGTATGGTATCGTTTTCTCAGTGATAATGGAAACACGCCACAGAGTGCACCACTTTTCGATGTTGCTGAAGCTGTTCTGACCCTTACAATAGTGATCAGAGAGAAACTAGTTGTTAAACCAATGGCAGTGAATCACTCGACATTCTTGCATACCTACATAAAACGGTACGTTTTGTGTTTGGAAAAAGGACGGGATCTGGTATGCATTTTGGACTTTTTACCTTTGTATATTGGGCTCAATATTTGGCATAAATATACATTTTTGATGTTAAGGCCACAAAACAAATATAACTGGTCTAGCTTGTAGCATTTTTGAAATATCGAGCTCACGTGCACATGAAAAGACACTTCGACAGACAAAACGCCGCCCCATGCCCCGTACCTGAAGCCATTACAGCGACCGAACCGGTTGGATGGACATGGGACAACACTTTGACAGACAGCCATCCTGTAAAGGATCTGCAAATATTAAAATATAACCATATAAAATATCTATGGCGTCTTTCAGTTATCGTGTTTACTCGCACTCGGATTAGCAGACAAACATAACCAGTAATCTCTTTAACTACTTTCATCCAAAATTCGATACCCAACTCCAATTTCGGTTCAAAGAAAACATATCAAATTTGATTATTTTAGACCGTTTGTTTTTGAGTTGTCCTGGGCTACAATAACTTCTCTTTTTGTACTTCGTAGATGAAAATTAAAACAAAAAAATAGAAATCAGTTTTGAATAAGCTATTGAAGTTAACTGCTGATCAAACCGTATTCTTTCTTTTCTTTCTTTCTTTTTTTTTTTTGCTTCTTCTTACCCATCACAAAGCAGCTTCAGATTATACTACTGTCAGTAAAACGCAGATTAACTGAAATTCATGCAAAGCTAACTGCTTCTATATTTTCTGAATATCCATAGGAAAATAATTTCACAAGAGCCTGTTCTTACTTTATTTAATTTCAAAATACTAATGACAGCTCCAGAACTATATGTCTTTGGTCTTTTCTATGTTCTGGTCTAGCACAGAAAATTATCAATATTCCTTGATTGGCAAGAAGCATTATGATCCCTGTGAAGAAGCATAAAGATATGCAAACAGATTCTAGATTATAAGAATATCTTCGAAGTATCACATACATCGAAACATTTTTTTATTAACATGGAGGGCTGCAATTTTAGCACTTTTTTCGTATTTATTTTTATACACTTTTGTTTAACTTTACTTCTTTCATATTTGTAAAGATGGAATTTTGAATTCTATTTATCACTCACTTCTTGTTGTGCTAGAGTTCTGGAATTTTTTACACTTATGACTTTTTAATGTGTATACACTGTTTTAATATAGTTTGAAAAATTAATTATTAATCAAACGATTGCTTTAATAAATTTTTGAATAAATGATTTCAAGATTCCAGTATGTTTCTCATAATAAATTATAAATTGCAGATAAAAAATGAAAAATAATTAAGATAAAAAATTTCTACTTTTTAGTATACTAAAAAAAGTGTATTTAAAAAATTGTTTTTATCAAATTTATTATGTCTTTCAGTATTTTGAAACGAGATCGAAAGTAACATTAAGCAGTAACAGAAAAAACTAAAATCATTGATAAGTTTAGAGTCCTGTTTTGAAGCTACGCTGAGGCTATTTGGGGACGTACTTGATATCATATTGACAAGGACGACGAAAGTAACACTAAAAAGTAACAGAAAAACTAAAATGATTGATGAGTGTAGAGTCCTGTTTTGAAGCTATGCTGAAGCTATTTGGCGGCGTACTTGATAACATACAGACAAGGATGACACTTCCTCTCCAAAATTCATTGTAATAAACATTGTAGTGACGAAATCTATTCAAACATTGACATTAGTACTGATTTTTGAATTTTCACAATTTTTGATTCCGTGACTTTTTGATCACCCTGTATTAGATAAATAAAATATTTTCCCGTCAAAAATGTTTTTCAAAATTTTAATTGGCAGAATACCGCCTAGATTTCAGTGTTAAAGAATTCCTCACACTGAATGATACCTTAATTATTGTGCAATATTTGTTTCATAGGTTACTAATATTGTACACGCCGAAGACAATTATATGTGATCGTTTATTTTACTATCGATAATTTTGAGATTAAATGAATGAGTTCTTATTTTTTAGAATAAATCATTTTAAAATGTATTTTTCTTATTAGATCCAAGTTCTTAAGATGCATCTAAAGTTCATGATAGCTGTTCTAAGCCTTTCTCTGGTTTTGAAACTGACAAAAACTAAATACATTTCAATATCTCCAGAAAGTAAGTAATTTTTTATATAATATTTTGTGTTTTTCTTAACTTATCTGAAGTAAATATTTATTAAAAAGAAATTACTCGATTTTAAGTTTATCGAACAATTAATATTTAATGTCTTGTCATAATCAATCAATTTTCAATTTGAAAATGATTCCTAATTCGCATTTGAAAAATTTCAGTAGTATTTAGGAGCATTAGAAGTATTCTTAAATGCATAATGCATGCTTAAAATCTACATGATTCCGAAAAAAAATAAATAAAAAAAAGTGAAAAGAAAGAAAAGTCGATGATCTATTATTTTGTCTATTGGCTTGTCCAAAAATTTATTTCTGTTTCTGTTTTCATTAAAATAAAAAAAATCTTATTTTTTAAGAAGAAATAGTTTTAACCAGAATTGACTTTTTTTTTATTTAATAACAATCTGTCAACTACTTGATAATTTTGTAAGACCACTTCCAAATAAATTAAATATAAATTTTCTATACACTTTTTGTTTGAAAAAATAAAGTTTCTGGAAGAAGAATATTTATTGTTATGCTGTTACTTAAAATGCAGGTTTTGCCTGAGAAAAGACGCTCTGTTGGCAATATAACTTTCTAATAGAAGCTTTCTTGGTACTTATTAACGCCACCGAGGCTACAGATTGGCGGTAATGCGCCAAAAAAGAGCAATCTTGTTTACAAAAACCGCCAAATTGGCGGCACTTAAAAACCGCCAAATCTGTAGCTGCGGTGGCGTTGGTGGCTCTTAAAAACCGCCAAATTGGCGTTAATACGTAAGTACAAAAACCGCCAAATTGGCGCCACTTAAAAACCACCAAATTGGCGCCACTTAAAAACCGCCAAATTGGCGACGCTTAAAAACATCCAAATTGGCGTTAATACGTAAGTACAAAAACCGCCAAATTTGGCGGCACTTAAAAACCGCCAAATCTGTAGCCTCGGTGGCGTTAATACGTAAGTACCGCTTTCTTTTATTGCAAAACGTCAGGAGGTCTACATGAATACATACTACCCATTCTAATAAAGTTCTAATAAATTCAGATGGTGTGAGTAAAAAGATGGATGTTGTTAGAAATTATCGAGATGGAACATAACACCTTTATCATCTCTCATTTATGGACGTACATTTACTTTGCAAGGCGTCAGATAGCTTTGTACATGCTGAAAGTATTTATTAATATTCACCGCCGGGAATCTACCTCAGGCACGAGGATGAGAAGCTTGTAAGGAAGTAGACTCCCACCGGATAAGTAAGCGGATTCTCGCGTCCCTGGTGGGTATAGTAATGGTGGGACTTGGATCCCCCCAACCAGTGATAGTAGGTACCTCTTACGAGAGGGGTCGGAATTCCGGACGCTAAGGCAGGACAGGGTAATTTAGTTTATTCTGATTATAAATGTGTAGACTCCCCCGGGGGCACCATGAGCAAATGGATGAGAAGCCACCGGATAAGTAAGCAGGGTCTCGCCTCCCTTGGGGATAGAGTGATCGCGTAGGGCTCTGCTGCCTCCACTCCGATGACGGGGCGTACCTCCTTAGGGAGGGGTTGAGCCGTGGTCGGTGATGGCTACTAGGACTCCGACCTTGACTGCTGTCACAGCGCCTGCTATTCAAAAACTCCGCATGCCTTGGCAGGACGGGGGGTGGGTGGCTCATTTATGGTTATAAGTAAGTAGATCCTCGGCTCCCTTGAGGTTACAATAATGGTGCTGTGGTTGCTTAATAACACCATCACAGATGAGGGGCATTCCTCTTTATGCGGGCGGCCACACTGTTCTAGTAGTAAGGTCTCTGCTTTGGAGCCAGAGGGTTCCGGGTTCGAAACGCGATTTCACTGAATATCCGCCATGTATGGGGCCTATTGCAAGATAAATCATACATAGTGACAAAGGTTCTCCCGCTGGTGTGGTGCGGAAGTTAGGAGAGGGGGTGCCAGCTCAAGTGTCCTCGTCATCGGACATCCGTTCAAAATTACGAGGTCCGTATGAAATTAGCCCTCGTTTTTCTTTAAAACGGTGTTTCTTTAACTAGACTACTCATTATACGGATTGCATCCCTGAAGCATTTGTTATATGTTATACTTTGCATGGTTCTCATCTACGCTTTTATCAGCAGCAATCTGGTCATTCAGTTTATTCCTTGTTCAGTTTATCGACGAAGTGACTTTTGACCCTCTGACTGTGTATCCCGTGATTTTCGCGGGTTGAAAACAAGTCTATTTTCTGTTGGCACACAGGCAACGCATTTACTTAGTACTTTCATAGCGTTGAATCATATTATACTAATAAAGCTTTGCATATAAACAACAACTTGATTGGCTCAACGGTACTTAAACACGTTTGCAAACGTTGCATCTGAACAGTGGTTTCAAAAAATTTCACTGTCAGAGGGTAAACCTGATAACGTTTATGGGCTGGCATACTTTCGGAAAATCGCGTTAGGCACAGAATGCAACATTCTACAGGTCAAACTTTTAGGCCTAGAGCTGCCAAATTTTTCATGTAATTAGTTCTTGGGTAGTAGATGTCTACTAAGAATTGTTTTTTCAAAGTTTTGTTCAGGTTTTTAATTAATTAAAAATGTATCGAAATGTTGACGTAATTTCCTCAGTAACTTCGGAGCATATTATCGTAAAAAAATTTTTTATACCACTTTAAAATTTATCAATTACCCTTTCAGTGATACCAATTTTATTTCCGTGGATTTTTTTCTCTAATTTTGATAATTTTTACAAATTAATATTAAACTCGATTTATAATAATGCTTTTTATTGTTGTAGCGAAATTCAAACCAATTTTATTGTTTCATCAAATTTTCCAATCTCGTGCTTTTGCCAATGTTAAAATTATGATAAAAAATTTCTTTCTTTGGAAATTAATTCCATAGCAGAAATTTTCACTTCTCTTTTTTTAACATAATAGATGTGTTTAGGCTGTCTTCTTTTTGTAAATTGTCCATGCCTTTGTAACCGTCTCGCTCAGAGTGATACGGATGATGCAATAAAGCCAGAAGAAAAAAGACAAATGACGCCTTAAATATTATCATGTTGCGTTTCGGTTTGAGTTTCGAAATTTAAAGAGATTTTTCATGCTTATGGCACACTTGACCACAGCACCACTTGACATGATCTTTCTTTTATGAATATCAGCTTCTGATTTAATTTGGAGTAGCTCTTCTTCCATAGGATTTTGAATACAAATCATTAATACTTACATATAGTTTCAAAATTTAAATATTATATTGCGTAATATTTAGTAAGCAAGAGGCAAAGAGAGTGAAATGATCCGTTTTGAAAATGACTACAAACTAAATAATGAGATCATTAATATGATAAATTGCTAGTTCAAATGTATTTTGAAAATATCTGGAAAAACATTCGCTTAGAGAATACCGATTTCAACTGACCCCATAAACTAGCATTAAAGATCAAAGAGTCTGAAGATAGTAAAAGGCAAATGTGTAAAGTTTATTATTTGATGTTCAAAATATGTAAAAGGCTGATGACAACCCAAAAATTTTGTTACGAAAATCGTCCGGCGTGTGTGCAGTGAAAACAGTCCAACAAGCAGGTAACGGAGAATAACACTTTATTCTCGAATATTCCGGAAAACATGAACCGCAGGTAACAGGAAAAATAGCACTTGCACAGATTAGCAACACAAACAGGCAGCGATTCACTAATAAGAACAGCAACAGAACTTTCAATACCGCTCGGCGTCTAACAGCTTACTAGCTCATATAGCGGATAAAACTCCAAAGAGAGATTCCAAAGACGTTTGCCCTCCAAAGGCGATCCCAGTCGATCAACTCACTACTACTCTGTGCTACGAGCACGGTCCTTTTTTAGTCTCCCCGACAGGCTGTGACGTTACATGGAATCATCCGGATAAATCCATATCTCGGCCTCTAATAGAGATATCAAGAAAATTCCAGTAGATTTGAGATCCCACATTTCGTCTCCAAAGTCGCCAAATTGGTCGACAAGTTTGTCGCCAAGGTCGGGGTCGATGGCTCGATTTTCTCGGCATTCCCATACATACCCCTGTAGAACTCTCTTCCCAACCATAAGACTAACATGGCTGGGAAGCGAATTTCCATGTTCATAATAGTATCTGCTAAAATTGTTATGCTTAGAATGATATAATTTTTCATAAATCATATGAGTTCGAGAAATAGAAACAGATTTAATCATTGAAATCAGTGTGAAACTTTCGCACCATCATCCTCTCCCCCTACTCCAAAAAAGGATTTGATTATTTGTTGCTTTATTGAAATTAAATACAGAGATTTAGTTAGCCAAAGTGAGATTAAGTTACGTGCTTTACATCAGTTAGCTTTGTAATATAGGGGCGGAAATGTGCAGAAGCTGCGCATCCATGATCTCATAGTGCCTAAGAAGTTTTAGTATCTTTTACTTAAATTTTAAATAAACGGTGTGTTTTAACGTAAACTGTTCTATTGGAAGTTGGTAAAACACCCTACCCACCGATAGCCTATTCATCCCAGTGAGTGGTGTAGTGGAGCCAGAACGCACCGGAACGACGTTAAGGTTCGGGTTATTTCCTCACGAGAAATAAATAAGAAAAAAAATTTGCAAAATACCTTCTTAAAACAGTGCAGTCTTTGTCTTATCGCTGCCCTCGAAAATATGTTTGGTATTTCAAGTTAGCAAAAGTAATAAGCCACTGATGAACCGTGGCGGAAAGGGGTGAAGGACACAGTTTCATCATATACACTGTTTCATTGTTGACATTTTATTATTTCACGATTTCAGTACCTAGATAAAGTGATTGTTCAATTTAAAGTTGTTGGTAAGATTTACTCATGGAATGTGCTATAGCATGAAAGCCAATGACGAGCTATACTCGTCATTTTACCGGAAGGGGTTGAAATGAGGAAAAAATTTTTATTGTGAAATAGTATTCTGCCTAACCTCCCTATTACCCATTACATTCTGTTCCTCAAGCCCCTCCCCACTCAACGATACCACGAAGGTCACAGTGTTCCGGCACTGCTTAATTTACGACTGTACCACAGATACTGTACACTTCGAATTAGTTGAAAAACAGAAGTGTTTAGAATAGAAATAACATATAGGATACTATAGATGCGTTGTTAAAGTATTCGACATTGTGGGCCTAATTTAATTAACATTATTTAAATTTTTCTTTCAATTCAAGTTTTAAGTAAACCATGTGTTTTAACGTAAATTGGGCATGCTTCGCTTTATGAGACATATAAATATTCTATCAACCGACACCTTATTCATTTATGTTGGCTTTAAATTAGCTGAGAAAAAGGGATGTTGACAGCAGAACAATATATAGGATGAAACTTTTAAGCTGAATACTTGAACTTAAATGAAAGAGCCAAATATATTTACATGTATAATGTATTTCCAGATATTTATCATGAATCATCGGAAATATTAAGCAGTGAAACTGGCGATGAAACAGAATCATCATCAACATCATTTTCTGATGATCCTACTTCTACTGATTCAGATGTCAGCAATGAACCGAAAACATCATTGAAAGATCGCTTTGAAAACTTCAACACAACTAACAAAGAGCCAGATGAGGCTAAGGGGTTTTGGCCATACTTACCCTATACTATATTTGCTGTTGTGGTTCTCGGCCTAATGTACGTGGTGAAGATGTTTCTAGAATTTATGAAATTTTGTGTCAAATTTTACCAAAAACTTCCAAATTTTTCTTCGAAACCAATACAAACAAGTGGTTATCCCATTGTTCCATCAAAAGAAATACAGAAGAACATTTGATATGTTTTATCGTATTGGTAGTTTAATATACTAGTTGTTTTACATGTATCATGTGAATTTAGCGTGAAAACATCATCATATCATTCAAGATTATACACATCTATTTTTATAACTTTTATGGGGTTGAATCCTATGTGAAGTCTTTTAACTTATGTAACATGTGTTATTACATCTTTTTTTGGTTTAATGTTAAAGCAAAAAATACATATGACGCTATTGCTTGTTATTTTAAAATACATGATCTGTTATGTTGATGATCATGATGTTAAAATACATGATCTGACCCATTTAACCTTTCAGATGATGTGTTCGCGCACTGATTTTGTTCCTTTGGCATATTTCAATATTTCAAGTGTCTGAACTTGTCAACACAGATATATACATTTTATATATTCCAGTATTATGTTTAATAAGTTAATTATTCTTATAAATAAAAAATAAATGAAATATGAGTGAGGTGATGATTAATGTATATGCTTCTTTAAGCTTTCATTTTCATACTTTAGAAAAAGTAAACACTAATGAACGCATTCTTCACTAATGAACGCATTCTTCACTAATGAACGCGCATTTGACTAATTCACGAGTTCCACGTCAAGGAGAGGCGATGCGTTCCACCAGTAAGAACAGCGCACCGCGTGGTGGAAACTGTGACGAATCAGTCTGATTTGAGATACTAGTCAGTGAACATGTACCCAAAGCCCTGAGACTGAAATTTTGTTTATGATTAATTTACAATATAAATTTTTACCTTTTATTAAGAGGTTTGTGTCATGTGAATGTCTAATGCTAATGTATTACATTATTTAATTTAAAAATGCATGCTGATGCCTTAATAATTTTTAATATTTTCGTTACTTTTGCCAAAAATGTTTCACAAAACGGAAAACACAAAATGGCATAGCTGAATCAGAAATCCGATGTAAAAGATTAAAACGTGATATGCGGGTGTTTGTTAGTGATGAAGCTGAAAGACTAGATCTATAGTTATAAGATTATAATGAGGAAAAATCAAATATGAAAAATCAAATATAATCAAGAAACAATTATGGCACCTTGAGTTCATTTTTCCAAACTTTTGATAAGTTTATTTTTCAATAAACTTATAAGTCACATAAACTCGAATGATGGCAGGTCAAAGTTTCAATGGCGTCTATCCAGGCGAATAATGCACATATTTTCTATGTATGATATGAAAAGATGAGTGTCAATTTCCCCACAATTTTATTTGGATTTCTTCCTGATTTCAGTTGTCCAGGCATGTGTTCTCACCGCCATCTGTGATATACGCGCACCTTGGTGTTAAAAATTATAAGTTCAGTGAGATGAAGGAAATAACATATGTCCTCGAATGTGACGCTGTTGTAAAGTAAAATCTTTCTCATGCAGTTCTAAGAGCTCTCCTACTGCAGGGCATTAGCTTTTAACTAGTATCAGTAACTAGTAATTTAGAGTGATAAATCTATTAAAAACCATGCGAGTGAAACTAAAATCCCAGCTGTCCTTCATCAGATGGTGTTTTGCACAGACAAACATTCTTAGTTGTTAATATTCACGTGATATTTCTGTTTTTCGAAATGAAGATACCAGATTCTAGAAAAATATATCTATTTGGACATAGACAAATATAAGACAGATTACATACATAAAAGATACAGTGCGGTACGTTGCACTCAGAAGCCAGAGCTATTTTTAAAATAAAGACAATAAATAGGTCTAAATATCTCACCTCGCTTCCCGAGGTCGACGCCGAAACTGACTTGTTTACAAAAAGCAACCCTGCGTTAGGAGGACATTGCGCCAAACGTTCTTTCAACTATCGCCAACGGTAGCCAAACATTACAATTCATTTTATAGTTTCTTGACGATAAGCACTTCAAAAAATGAGTAGCAATAATCAGACAACACCCCGCCTTGCCGTAGCATCCGGGAAATCTGAATGACAGCAGCTGCAATAGCTAGAGTACTGAGGCCGGATTCCTAGTAGCCATCACCGGCCACGGCCCGATCACTCCCGACGGAAGTGCGTACTATCACTGGAGGAGGAACTAAAGCCCCCCCCCATTACTGCACTCACGTCCGGAGCAAGAACCAGCTTAATTATACTGCGGCTTTTCATCCACGTACTCGTGGTGCTTCCAAGTGGGAGAATGAGTCGGAATAAACAGTTATTTTTCATTTTGACTGTTGCCTGTGCCGGCAGATAAAACATTTAGTTATTAAATATTTTATTATAATGTGAGCTTCAGCAAATTTCATTTAAGATAAAATGCCAATTTATGGGCTAAATTGAAATTAAACCCACCCACTGCGAACAACCAAGATTCATTAAATATTTCATTATGATATCTTTAGACGAGAATTTCATAACTGATTCGACGCAATCATAAACTAATTTTTCTTCCCTTCACTTTTTCCTGCACTTACACAATACGACGCGTTTTGAGTTGAACTTCGAACTGCAATGAAGAGAATCCATTATGAATTTTGGACTATTTCCCGTTATCAATTGAATCCAAGATTTGGTTATAGATCTACAAATTTGGTATTAAGACCACATAGCACATTTCATTCAGCTTGCCTTTTGTGTTTATGAGTTATCTCGTGCGCATGCATGCACACGGGCACACATACCAACAATCTACATTTTGACGAATTTAGTCTAAAATTATACACAAATAAACAATTTCGATCACATAAGAGAGGCCTCGGTAGCCTAGTGGTATAAGGTCTCGGGTTCGGGGCCGGAGGGTTCCTGGTTAGAAACCCGATTCCACTGAATATACGTCCTGTATGGGGCCATTTGCACGTTAAATCATACGTAGGAGGCCAAACGTCCTCCCGCTGGTGTGGTGCGTAATTTTAGAGAGGGGGTGCCATCTGAAGTGTCGTCCCCGTCATCTGATCTCTGTTCAAAATTAAGAGGTCCGTCCCAAAATAACCCTCGTGTTGCTTCAAAAAAAACGAGACGTTAATATAACTAAACTAAAACAATCATATAAGAAATTCATTCCTTTAACTTATTACGCTTTGAAGTTACTGGCTTCGCATACACTCGAATAGACGGACCAACAAAAAGACAATGGATTTTGATGAAAATATGATATAGGTCTACAACTGTAGTGTAAAAACACATACAAAATTTCTTTTGCCTTGCTTGCTTATTTTTGAGTTATAATTGTTCAAAGACAAGCATATACAATTCCGGAAATGATTTTTTTCAAGACGTCCATTGTCCTACCGCCACGAA
Source organism: Araneus ventricosus (assembly GCA_013235015.1). NCBI lineage: Eukaryota > Metazoa > Arthropoda > Arachnida > Araneae > Araneidae > Araneus > Araneus ventricosus. The sequence continues at coordinate 89,401 of BGPR01000426.1, read as the reverse complement.
AAAAAATCCGAAACACCAGGCATGCCGGTAGCGGTCGTTATGGAAACGAGATATTCCACTGCATTTTGGGGGTGAAGGAAAGGGCTATATTTCATTTGGCGCAGATAGAAATGGTGGAAGTCTCATCTCGCTTTGTACTTCGGTCGAAAACGAATTCCTCGCCTAACGAAGAGCGCTTAATTTGCCAAATGTTGTGGTTTATTTTATACCCGTTTCCCTCCTTTCTTTGACTCGTCTAATTGAGGCAACCCTTTTCAAGGTTTTTCTCGTGGCGGTGGGACTGTAAATATTCGATATTCATCAAAATCAATAGGTCAAAATTTTTGATGATTGATTACGTTACTTTCTTTTGGTATACGTCGCGTACGAGAAAGAAAAATCGTATTTTATTTGTAATTAAAAACAGACTTTGAAGTTTTACATTAGTATGACTTCTTAAGACTTTAATATACGCTCCATCTACATACCCTAAATTCCCTTTGAAGTTACGGGCCTTTATAAAATTCCCCTTGAAATATTTTAAGGTTATGCCTTAGAAGAAATATTCGTGTGCTGTACTGTTGAAAGAAAGAAGTTGTGAGTCATGCAATTTTGAATTGTTTTCAGAATGAATGATATTTGATTTTAAAAAATACAATTTTATTACAGGCTGTTCAAATATCTCTCCTTTGTTGCCAGTAAAGTCAACGCAAAGAAAATATTATCGCAATCATCTTACAGATTCTTTTAGGTCTTTTTCTAGATTTTATTTGTTGCGAGTCCAGACATAACTGCAAAGGGTTATACCCTGTGGCAGCATCCGGGGTGAATTAAGGACAAGGGCGCAGCGAATCGCAAATTCGGACTCTATAGCCGACTCAAAACAACCTCTATTACAAAAAGCACATGCAAAATCTTCGCAGAGGTATGACCTGTCATCGGCAATGAGCAACACCCCTGGTGGTGTTGTGTGCACCACCTCAAATTTTGATTTGATTTTTCTTCCCTGTACCACCAGTACAGAGCAGAAATACCTCCTTACACATAAGGCACCTTTCCATCGCATATTTGAGGCACCGACTATGAGATAGCTCCAGACGTAAGCAGATAATAATCCTAAAAAAAAATTGGAGAAACGTAAACTTGATATTAAGTGCCACAGTCATATAACAATTCACATGTCATTAACTGCATGATCTCTAAATTATGGCCTGCCTGAATGATACCTCGAATAAGAGGATGAGAAGTTATCGCATAAGTTCTAAGCCTCGCCGCTGCTTTGGCAGTGGAATATTAGAGTTTTGGCTAGTTTATTGCTCAATCGCCGTACCTCCTGGTGAGAACTCTATGAATGAGAGCTAGTAATTGGGTCTGTTTGAATGGGTTGCAGAGCGCTTGTTGCAATCAGTGGTGATCCGGTCAGTCAGATTTTATCGCATGTTCGCATGCAGGTCAGGGTCATTCTTCTGATTACATTGAGCTGTGGCATCACCCCCTTTTCTCCCCTGCAAGATGCACAGTGGATTCCACAATTAAATTGGCGTGGCAAATCCATTTGTAAATGCAAACAGGAAATGACTCTATTAGATAACCTGACTGTTTAAAAAAAAAAAGCAAGTATGGTAACTCTTATGGTCAAAACACGGATTGAAGTGTTGAGATTCAAAGTGAACCAACCCAGAAGTTTCGTTAAAATGAGCTCTCTTCTTATTTTACAAACATTCAAAGCGGACAATTTGACAAGCGCTCCTGTCTAGTAGAAAGCAAATAAATTCTTTTGATCCACTCTGGTTTGAAAGAAAATAAGTAGTATGTATGATGCCTAGCTCAGCTTTGCGAAAATTGCGGTTTGTTCCACTCTGGTTATCAATGCCTCTATTGTGACTTCAGATTTTAAGGAAGTTAATACCTTTGTGATGATGTATTCATTTATTCGAAGAAAGCACATTACAGAGATGACTCCATTTACAGAGTGCATGGTCAGAAACATACAAAAAACACAAGCCACAAAGTGAAATAAAAATGATAATGGTAATGACGAATTTCAAGTAGGATTGGTGTATCATGTGGAAATTTTATCACCACTTCTTCATAGGATAAAAAAGTTGTATAGTTTATCCATAGTTTATATATTCCATAGTTTAATATTTTTCATTAAGTTAAAATTAAACCGAAACGCCCAACAGCATTTGGTTTGTTTTTCAAAAAGCTTTAAATAAACATTAACTTCAAATCAATAAATTTCAGATTTACAGATTTTAAACACACACTTTTATTAGAGTGCTAAAAATTAGCATTCTTTTTATTTTAATTATATTCTACTTTTCATCTTCAGTTTTTAATTCATTATCTTAAATATTATAGAATCATAAAATCAATTTTTTTCTCAAAATTAGTACCACTTAATTTAATTAAATTTTGATACCACTATTATGGAATCAAAATTTAATCAGATTAATTGATCAATTGATGATTAGGTAATGAAAATATTAAAATAATGTATTGTTATTGATAATAAATAACTGTACAAAATGCCAAAACTAAAGCTCATCAGGAAGAGAGTGGAAAAACAGATTACAAAACTCCATCTTTACAAATGTAAAACCTTTCACGTTAAATACCGGAGTAATACATTAATTAAAAATAGTTTTCTAAAACACGCTTTTGTTAGTGTACTGAAGAGTATATTTTTTATAAAAATGATTTTCTATTTTTAGTTTTTAACTTACTATTATTATAAGTATTATGCAATTATGAAATCAATGATTTCTGAAATTCACTACCAGGTGATGCCAATCGTATGGAATCAAAATTTAATTAGATTAATGGATTAACAGGAAATTCAGTTCTGAAAGCATTAAAACACTATTGTTATCGATAACACGCAAATATACAACATTTCAAAAATCACACATCAGAAGGTGGATAAAACTGAATTACAAAATTTCAACTTCACAAAATCATTAAACTAATGAAATTCAATTTAACAGTATAAAAAGTGATGCTTTAAAAATCAAGTTATCTATATTCTAAAATCTCCTGCAGTCATTAAAATATTCAATATCAATAAGCATTTCTAGATCCAAAATCTCCACTGCCAAATTACTCCAATGTGCGTACAGTAATTTTTTGAAATATGATGAAAAATAAGCGGAATAAAAAGAAACTATAGATTGCTCAATTTGATAAAACAATATTTTGGAAGAATTTCAAGTCAATTACATTTTAAAAATATTCTTACTTGTAGGGTCCCCTTAGATTGCGTCAAATAATAATAATTACAATAATTACAGAGAAGTGGCGTATATTTTCTCACTAAAATCTGGACCTGCAATCTTTCATTCCTATTTATTGATTCCTCGTTCCCACTCAAGGGGGTGCCTCAATTATGGGGATAAAAACCTGCCGTGTAAGTCTCGCTTGCCAGTGAGATATAGTAATGGTGGGGGTTGAATTACCCTCCGCCGACTGACGGGTCGTACCTCTGTCTGAGGGGTCGTCGCATCAGCCGCTCGTAATAATTGAAAATAATGCGAGGGCCACAGTACCAGATAAATTGTCAAGGCGGCCGGGTCATTCAAGTAAAATCAGCGTGCCTAGGCTGGTCTGAGTAATTCGTTTGTGATTGTGATTATTGACTCCTCTTTTGATGTGGTTTCTACAGAGGCTTGATATGTTTAAACCTTTGAGAATGCTCGCTCTTCGACTTTTTCATATGCTACCACAATATGGTGCGTTTTGTCCTTCATAGTACATAAAAGAAAACTGAGTATGTGTGAAGAAATAGAAACTGTGGAGCGTTTAGTTAAGCAATACAAACTATGGTCCAGATTTCGGGTGAACTGGCCAAAAAAATTGGCCAAATTTAAATATTATTGAGTTTTTGCAGATTTTGTCCTGTAGGAGGGATGCTGTTAGAATGGTTGAACAGCAACTAACTTTTCGAGTCGATGAGTTGGACAATTTTTGAAAACTATTAAGAAAAGAGAAATAGGGAGCTTTTATTTATTTATTTTTTTATTCTCTGTGTCATTTTACGACTGATGATGTCTGCAGTCTGTAACGAATTTTGTTTTATTGTGTTTTTTGGGGAAGGAATGGACAGATTGTCTCTTGTACCGTGTGGGTTAGGCCAGGTCGGGGCAATTTCTGCTTATGATAACACAATATGATGCGTTTTGTCCTTCATAATAAATAAAAGAAAACTGAGTTTGGGGTTTTGTGTCTTCCTTTCCACGGATTGGGTCCAAAATTTGATACAGATTCACTATATCAGTGTGAAGACCGCATAAGAAATTTCATTCGTCTAAGTTGTTGAGTTCTTGAGTTATCGCTTTCACATACTCGCAAATATACAGATGGTCAGCCCTTTGACGGCTTGGGTCCAAGATGATAAATCTATATCTATATGATTTAAGGATAAATTTATATGCTTAATTTCATTTATCTAGCTAATTACGTTCTTGAGTTATCATGTTCCCATGGACATGGACAGATGAACAGACAGAGTTCTCATAGACAGATTTCGTCCAAAATTTGATAGAAATCTACAACAATGATGATATTTTATGCCTGTAGCTCGTTGCGGCTTTAATCCTTTCCGCCCTAATGGACATATACGCCCCAGACATTAGTCTTCATTTCCTATAGGTAAATAAATCCCACTTTTACATAGTTTTTCATATTTTCAGTGTTCTTAAGGAATTAAGGAATAAAGTGATTTTTTAAAGAAACTTGGAAACACTCTCAGATTGCAAAAGGCGGACTTATGTTTTTGAGCACGCACATCACTCAAGTTTCAATTTGTCTATTTTTTTTAAATTTACAGTAAGTACAACACAATATTTGTGCCAAACACAGTGTAAAATAGTTCTTATTAAGTAATAATTTAGCCTTTTTAACATCAGATTTAAGAAATTTTGGATAAATTCTGTTTGTGGGATGTATTGTCCCAATCGTATTTAACAGTGGGACAATATATCCCATCAATTATTAAAATATTGCAAGATTATTACTACAAAGCTGTAAGGTTGTTTTCCTGACTTTCTAATCTAATGGCAGGAAAGATAGTTTTACAGATGTTTTACTGGAATCGTCCCAGTCGACTATACTGTTAAGACACATTGTCCCAGGAGATTTCTAGAAGTGAAAAACTTTAAACTCATAGTATACTTCTTTTAGCGTGTCAACATTAAATTTAACTACTTTTAATAGTTAAATTTTAGTCATGCAAAGTCGGGTAGAGGGTGTTAAGTAATCGTGTTCACAGGCCGACAGCCAGTAATAATTTAATCAGTAATAATAATTCCATAAGTGAGTTTTTCGGACTCAGTTAGGTCAAAGTCATGGTTCAGTTTAGTTTAGTTACATTAACGTCAAGTTTTGAAGCAACACGAGGTCTATTTTGGATGGGCTTCGTCATTTTGAACTGCCGTCAGATGACGAGGACGACACCTAAGCAGGCACCTCCTCTTCAAACTTCCGAACTCCACCAACGGGAGAACGTTTGGCCACTACGCATGATTTAACGTGCAGCAGGCCATCATACGCGGCGGATCTTTAATGTAATCGAGTTCCGAGCCTGGAACTCTCCGGTACCGAAGCCGAGAACTTACCACTAGGACGCCGCGGCCCCAAAAAATGCATGAGGAAACCTTCCAGTCTAAGTCCTAGAGATTCATCCAAATCTCGAGATCGAAAGCTTTTGACGATTACAATATCTTCTATAATAATACAATAATTACACTATTTACAATGATTGCAATTACAATAACAATAATTACAATTAAAATAATTACAATAATAACAATTGAAACAATTATAATAATTACAATTAAAATAGTTACAATAAATATAATTGAAATAATTACAATAATAACAATTGAAACAATTATAATAATTACAATTAAAATAATTACAATAATTACAATCGAAATAATTGCAATAATTACAATTGAAATAATTACAATTGAAGTAATTACAATTGAAATAATTACAATTGAAGTAATTACAATTGAAATAATTACAATTGAAGTAATTACAATAATTACAATTAAAATAATTACAATAAATATAATTGAAATAATTACAATTAAAATAATTACAATAAATATAATTGAAATAATTACATAATTACAATTAAAATAATTACAATAAATATAATTGAAATAATTACATAATTACAATTACAATATCAAAATCTCGAAACTTTTGACGACTACAATATCTTCTCTGTGTATTCTTTGTAAACAAGAAAATAAAATGTAATGGGGGTAAAGGGTTTCATTAGCCTGTTGACCCATATTTTATCATTATTTATAAATATGTCTTTTATTTTCTAACTGGTCGTGTCGATTTTGTTTATTACTAATTTCGCTTTAAGCAAGTGAACGCAAGAAATTGCAAATGTGGCTCAGAAGGTGATGTGGCACAAAGTGTTTTTAACTGAAGTTTTACTAAATAATTTCATTTATAATTATTAATATTTTCATTTTTCATTATTAATATTTATACACCTACCGACGAAAACAACACCAGAGAGTTTAAAATTTGAAATATAACAATTAAAGTTGAGTGGTGAAACTGAAAGAATTTTTTAGAATTTCCAGAAAATCCGCAGTGATCTTTCTGATTGAATTAGGCCTTTAATCTTACATATTGAATGGTCCAATATGCTATGATGTGTGTTTATATCCGAAGCGTTTATTTTTATGCTATATATTTCATATATGTTTATTTTGATTTGATAATGTTAAAAGAATTGATAATTAATATTTATACACTATTTGTATTTCTAAATGTATTTAAGAACTCAAATTCCCCACCGTCCCAATTAGTACCTAACATCCTATCGATAGTCTTTGTCGGATTGGCAAATAAATAAATATTTTCAATATTCATATAGAAATTAACATTCATAAAAATTTTCCTTTTATATATAGCTACGATCAGTTTCAATAATATGTACATTACGTGTATTACAGTACAAATTCTAGTTAACTGAACTGGGGGGGGGGGGGGGGCCGTTTCGGATAACAATTTTTTCGGTTAAGCCATGAACATCTATTACTATTTGGTATCTAATTAAAGTACTTAACTCTGAAATGTTTTGAGTTTAAAACGAAAAAACTCTCTTTGTAGGTTACATTTAGGTTCTTTATTAAAGTTAATCCTCCGTCGGGCGCAATTCGCCTAACAGGCACAGGCAAACAGTATCGCAATTAATATTGTTAATACCCATTCATTTTAATTTTAGCATTCTAAAATCAATCACTGCCCTTCTTCGGGAGGCTCAAAAGAAAAAAAGAGGGGATATCGTTGCAAAATGTCTCGACTTCGCGATTATTTCCATTTCAGAGGCATTTCGGATAACACGGGTTTCGGTTAGCCCGAGTTTGGTTAACCGATGTTTCACTGTATATGAAATTTTTAGAAGTGTTTCTGATTGATTACTTTATTTTGAGACTAGATGTGTTTCTAATTTAAATCGTTAGCTTTATTTTAAATTATTTGTCGATTGTCATGACTTGCATTGTGCAGCCATTATCAACAATAGAGTATCCGCTCTTTCCATCAATACAAATACCACTGCTGCAAAGCAACTTTTACGAAATTCGTTCGGCTGCCAGGGTTTGACACTAATGGAGGTGTTGACGAAACTGGCGAATTAAGCTGGGTCCAAATTGAAGATTACGCACAGAATCTAATGTCGTAAACCAGAACCAGTGGGAGACTCTACCAGGAAAAATAAGTGTGTGTGCCAAGAATTTCCCAAAATCTCCGCTATTCAAGCTTTCGATTAAGCAGATATAGAAACGAGCTTGAGTCACTTGGGAATAAGATAGAGATCAACGAAGTTATAAGGTATAAATTCCTTTGATAACTGTCTATTGAAGAATATACTAGAAATTACGTTGTTTCTATTTTTTATTTCCTGTAACTGCATTCTACTCTTTTTGTGGATGTAAAATCAGTATTTACATATACAGGGATATTCTTGAGATCTTGTATATTCCTTTGTCTTCATCATTTTGCGAGTGAAATAACAAAATTGCTGATTCTGAAAGAAATGTATTTTGCAATTTTAGCTTTAGAAGCTTCCACAAGGACAAATCAGCTTTCAGTGGAGGTCAGCTCAGAACCAGTTCATGAAGAAAACTTCAGTTCTAATAAGACTTCATTTGAGAATTATCGCATAGTTGACGACTTTCAAAAGTACAGATACATCATCGATCTCCTTGGACCTCTCTGCATTTTGTGTTCTTTAGCAGTGGTTTTAAGAAGTATGAAATGACATTTATGTTTCTAGTCACAAAAATTGTGAAAGAAGTGAAAAATAAATAAGTTTTTACAAATTTGTCTGCTTATTGTGTTATAAAGTTTCGGAACGTTTTTGTTAATGGCACGGCAATCGTCGCCAAGCTGAAATATTGGCGTTATTCCGTTCTGACGCCAACTTTCATCACTAATGTCACTAGAATTTTGCGATCTGTCGGGAGAATTTGCCGCATTTTGTCCAGAGTTCCGTTAATGGGAAAGCTTCAAAATTTTCATTTGATAACATATATTTAATCAAATAAAAGAGGTTATGATTTTCCTAGATCACGGATAATAACTGTCAGGGATGCCCCCCAAAGCTACAATAAAGTCATAGAAATACCTGAATATGCTAATTTTGTTTTAAAACGAATGTTTTTTAAAGTTAAAATATAAATGTTTGACGGAATTTATTATCACAAGATTCAAGAAAATTTCAACTATACCTGGTTCTATTTGAATTTTCAATTTATTGTTAGTTTATTCAAGCAGTGTTTTCTATAAGTTATTCATCTTTCTATATTTAACCCTATACTTGGTGTTCATACTTATTTTAAAGAGAAAAAGATATAGACGGAGTAACTACTTTACTACTGGAATGTAAAAAATTATAATCATGATAAATCGTAATATGGAATTTCGTAAAAATTTATAAAGTGTTAAAATATTATACACCTTCATAAAATAAGGTCATTTTTTATAAAGAAAGACAAATTCTAAGATTAAAAAACTTGTGGTAATTTGAAACATTAAAAGTACTGTTAGTGTTTTTATTTAACATTTTTTGGCTTTTTTTTATTTATTTATTTCATTTACAAAAAAAAGTCTTCTAGAATATATTTTCATAATTCCTTAACAAATTATTTTATATCACATTAGAAAAACTGTGCACTTGTGGTTCTCGGTCTAATGTACGTGGTGAAAATGTTTTTAGATTTAATGAAATTTTGTGTTAAATTTTATCAAAAACTTCCAAATTTTTCCTCGAAAGGAACACAGATAAGTGGTTATCCAATTGTTCCATCAAAAGAAATGCAAAATAACTTTTGATATGTTTTATCATATCGGTAATTTAATATATTGGGGTTCATATGTGTCATGCGAATTTATCATAAAATAAATCATCTTATAGTTCAAGATTATACACAACTATTTATATATATTTTATGGGATTGAATCATTCTTATGTGAAGTCTTTTAACTCGTGTACCATGTGTCATTATTTTTTTGGTTTAATGTTAAACCAAAAAATATATATAAACGCTATTGTTTATTATTTTAACAAGCTCGATACCAGATTCTACTTAAGATCCGTCGTGTATTGGGCCTGTTGCACATTAAATCATGCGTAGGGGACCAGACGTCCTCCCGTTGGAGTGGTGAAGAAGTTTGGAGAGAGTGTGCCAGCTCAGGTGTCGTCCTCGTCATCTGACCGTGATTCAAAATTACGAGGTCCGTCCCAAAATAGCCCTCGTGTTGCTTCAAAACGTGACGCTAATATAACTAAATTAAACTAATCTTATTATTTTAAGTGTATAATCTGTTGATATAAGATGATATATTCGCGCACTGATTTTGTTTCTTTGGCATATTTCAATATTTTAAGTGTCTGAACTTGACAACATAGATATATGCATTTGCACCCAAACAGCTGTTACTCTGTACAACCAAGATTCACTAAATTTGCGAGAATTCATTGATTCACGAGAGTTTCCAAGATAGTTAGACACAATAAAGAAGTAGCGGAAGTGTTTTCCCTTGACTTTCTCGTATACGTAAACAATAAGATTCGTTTTGAGTTTAACTTCGCGATTAAATACTAGTAACTGTAGTGAAGAGAATCCAGTTTGCATTTTGGACTTTTTCACGTTGATCAATTGAATACAAAATTTGATGTAAATCTGCAAGTTTGGTATTAAGACCACATACCAATTTTCATTTAGTTTACTTTTTTTTATGAGTTATCTCGCTCACACACACACAAGGTCATACAAACAAACAGTCGACACTTTGACGTATTTAGTACAAAATTAGACACAAAATAAATTATTCGGTCATATACGAAAGATCATTCCTTTAGCTTGTTACGTTTTGAAGCTATCAGGTTCACAAACACTCCAATAGACAGACCGACAGACAATCAAGTAGATGATGGATTTCGCCCAAAATATGATACAAATTTTCAATTGTAGTGTAAAGACCACGTACAAAATTTCCTTTGTCCTGCTTCTTTCATTTTTATTTATAATGTTCACAGACACAATTACAAAAATGATTTTTTCAAAATAGTCTTCAAAGTCTTGAGGTCTAAGCTTTTGATAATTACAGTACTTTCTTTATTATACTTCGTATACGAGAAAGAAAAATGGTATTTTATTCGTAACTAACAACAAACTTTGAAGCTTTATATTAATATGACTTGTTAAGACTTAATGTATACGCCAACCCCATACTTACCCTAAACTCCCTTTGAAACATTTTAGGGTGATGAAAGAAGTAACTTTGAATTACATAGTTCGCATCAATTACATTTTTCAAAAATTCTTATTTGCAGGAAAGAGTCCCTTTAAATTGTGACAAATAATGAAAATTGTAATAATTCCAGAGTTCTGCCATGCATTTTCTCAATAGATCTGTTCCTGCAATGTTTCAGTCCTATGTATTTTAAGAAACTAGATATCTGGAACCGAAAATCACTTGTAGTCACTATAGTCACCAAAAGATTCGACATCAGTATACATTTCTAGATCTAAAATCTACACTGCGAAATTACCTTTGCACAAATGCTACTGTACCCTTGTGCGTACAGTAGCTTTTAAGAAAATGGTTCTACACATATGACGAAAAATAAATGAAATAAAAAAGCGCATAATTTTCGTGTCGTTTTTACAGAGGCTTAAAATTTTTAAACCATCTGGAGTGTCGTCCCTTCGACTTTTTCGTATGCTAACACAATATGGCGCATTTTGTCCTTCATAGTACATAGAAGAAAACTGATTATGGTGTCTGATGTCTTCCTTTCCAGTGATTGGGTCTAAATTTTGGTACAGATCTACAATGTTAGTAACAAGACCGTTTGTGGTGTTGGCAGCAGCTCCCAACCATTTTTTTCTTCCGTACCCCTTGAGTGTTGTCCATTTATTTTTCAATACCCCCTAATGCCATACCCCCTCCTCCCCAACAGTCAGCCCCGCAAATAAGTTTTAATTAATAATGTTAAGAGCTTAGGTTAGCCTAAGAGACAAACGACTCGAGTTAACTTAATGAGATATGAAGAATTTATTTTTGATTTTACATTTATTACATTTTTTATAATTGTAGTAGTTTTAAGTCTTAACAAATGCGAACAGCATTGAAATAATTTCGTATTAACTTATGGTTAAATCTAACTATTACTTATCGTTATAATCAACCATTCAAATGGAAGACAATTTCAAGCAATCCTTCAGCTTGTTTTATGGAGCAGAGTTATATAAAATTCATTTCAAATGAGGATAGATATAGTCAGACGTCTGGAGATACGGCAAGCTTAATGATATATTTGTTATTAATACATGCATGAGAGGAGTATATTCTTTCTGTAAGTTCTGTGTTCGTGAAAGACATTAAATATTTTACTGCCCTAACTCTGAGTTCTTGGTACTCTTCTTTCACTGCAACCCAGTAGAATTTCGAAGCTTATAACTTTCACTTCTCATACGAAATTTGGGAAACAAATTTCTATTATATTTTTTTACTAACCGCCTTCGGCGACCAGCTTGTTCGCCGGGAATATAATTTCAATTGAATCTCTTATGCATAATTTGATATTCATGTTTCCCTTCAAAAAGTAATTTTAAATTTCAAATTGTGATAGACATTTAACCCATGTTCTTTCAGTAGCTTTGCACCTGTTCCGTTCGTTGTCTGCATGAACGTCCCCAATAGAGTCAGATGACTGGCTGTGACATGGAACATCAAAACTGCGCATTGTCGGCATCAACCTCACTCTTATTCTTCTTGCAAAATATGGCGCAGTTTAGCCAATGATAGCTTTGACGCCAAAAAATTCCAAAAAACAAACAAAAATCCTCTTGCAAAATATGCATTTGATTTTGCAAAATATGCATTTGATTTTAACTTAAAATGGCGCGGCACATTTTACTTTCAGCCGCATGTTAGCTGGTTGAAAATATGCTGGTTAAAATATAGCATTAAACATTAAGATATTACCTCAGTTTTCAGCAATGGTAGAGAACCAAGTAAATAAATGTTTGTTTAAACAATGAAAAAGTATGAATTGCGTTGCAACAATGAAAAGTATTTTTGTAAATTATGCCAAAAAAAATATTTTTTTAAATTTATTAAAATTAGAGAAAAAAAATTGTACGGCACATTAATTGATATCATTGAAAAGGTAATTTTTTGCACTTGCAGATGTCGTAAAATGATTTTTGGGGTTTTATATTATCGGAAATTATTAAGTGAAAAGGCCAAAATTTCTCTTTTCTAATTAATTAAAATTCTAATTAAAATTTCAAAAAAGGGCTCAAAGGTGCACATTCCCGCCCTCCAAAGTATGTATGTGCCAAATTTCGTAGCTCTAGGTCCAGTTGTCTTCCCTGTAGAGCGCCAACACACACACACACACTCCTTTATTATTACTAGAAATTTAATTTTTTTATGTTTTCCGCCATTACCAAAATAACCTTTTCGTATGTCTAGCTGCAACCTGTACTGGAGCTCCAGGGGTATGCGTACCACAAGTTGGGAACCTCTCGTCTGAGTCATTGTGTTTTTGAATGATCGCGTACACATACTCGCAAATATTGTCTCGACAATCTGCGCCATCAGAAATATAAACACAAGATCTTTAATAAATCATGTATATACTCACAGTTGCCGAGTCGTATGTTCGACGCTGAAGAAAAATCATTCTGAAAAAGAGTAAATTCTCAATGTCGAGAACGTAAACCAACCATGAATTCAATGAAGAGATGTCCTCTGTAATGAATACTAAAGAATTTAATTAGCTAAAATATTTACATAATTAGATATAGGAGTTTTTAAGAATAGGTTTAACAATAGCACTATATTTATCCAGCATTTCCACTTGCACCAGCATTTCAGCTCAAAAAAGAAGTTCTGATTTCACTACAGTTCTTGTACGGTTGAGTTGTTTTCGTAGAAGTGGAAGCGCTTTTCGTGGCAAATATACGTATAGACAGATTATTAACCCTTTAATACATTAGATCCAATACGATAAATCTGTATCTATATGCTTTAATGATAAATCTACATGCTTAATTCCATTTATCTAGATATTTGAGTTTTTGGGTTATCGTGTTCTCATGTACGTGGGCAGACGAACAAACAGACTTCCCATAGACAGATTTCGTTCAAAATTTGATAGAAATCTACAACAATGATGATATTTTGTGCCTGTAGCTTTTTGCGTTATCGTGTTCAGATGTACATGGAAAGGCGAACAGACAGATTTCCCACAGACGGATTTCGTCAAAAATTTGATAGAAATCTATAACTTTGATGATATTTCATGCCTGTAGCTCGTTGCGTTTTTTAGCAATCGTGTTCACAGACAGATAGACATAATTCCAATAATGAGTTTTTTCGGACTCAGGGAGGTCTAAGTCATTTAGATTAATGCAAATCTTCATGGCGAAGTTTTTGACGATTACAATATTTTCTCTTTTTAGTCTTGGTAAAAGAGAAAATAAAAAGGAACGGGAATAAAGGATTTCAATGGCCTGTTGACGCATATTTCATCATTGTTTGTAAATATGTCATTTATTTTTTTAACTGGTCACTGTCATTTGTTTATTACTTACTTCGCTTCAAACTAGAAAGCACAAGAAATTGTAAATGTGGCTCAATGTTATGTGGAGCACTAGGTTCAATTTACACAAAAATAGTGTTTATCTAGCAGATATCGTATTCTTGAGATCTTGTACATTCTTCTGTGTTCTTCGATTTGTGAATAAAATAACTAAATACTTAATTCTAAAAGAAATATATTTTTCAATTTCAGCTTTAGATGCTTCTACAAGGACAAATCAGCTTTCAGTGGAGGTCAGCTCAGAACTAATTCATCAAGAAAACTTCAGTTCTACTAAGACTTCATTTGAGAATTACCGCACAGTTGATGATCTTCAGAAGTATAGAGTTGGTTATATCGTCAGTCTCTTCGGACCTCTTTGCATTTTGTGTGTATTAGCTGTGATTTTAAGAAAGATGAAAGGGTATTTATGTTTCTAGTCAGAAATAGTCAAGTAATAAATAAATTTGTACAAAATTGCATGTGCTTATTGCTTATTGAATCTCAAACGCCGCCAAATTGAACTATGGGCATTATTTTCTTTCGGCGCCAACTTTTATCACTAATGCCGCGGGAATTTGGCGATCTGAGAAAAATTATAAACACAGATTGCCAAATATTAACTGTAGTTCGTCGGAGATCTGTTACTAGAGTTTGGTGGGTTTTGTCTAGTGCTCTGTTAACAGAAAAACGCCAAAATTTCTCTTTGGTATCATGTATTTAATCAAGTAAATGAGGGTATGATTTCCCAATCTTACGGATAATAAAAATCAGAAATGCTCCAATAATTTCAATAAAATAATAAAAATGCTTGAAATGTTAATTTTGTTTTAAATCAAATTCTCTTTAAATTTACAAGATAAAAATATACATGTTTTACAGAATTTATTATCACAATATTCAAGAAAATTGTAAGTATACCTGCTCCTATTTTAATTTTCTGCATGCTGCGAGTCTTTGCAAAAAGTTTTCTCAAAAAATATTTCATCTTTCTATTTTTAACCTTATACTTGGTTCTCATATCCTACTGTGAAAAAGATATAAACGGAGGAATTAAAATTTTGTAACTACTTTGCTACTGGAATAAAAAAATTACAATGATGGTTCGATGAAAGCATAAAATGCTAATATATTTTAAAGAAAACTTGTGACTATTTAAATGTTAAAAGTAATATAATTGCCTTTTCATTCAGCATTTTCTGCTTGAGATATTTTTATACATAATGAAAGTCCTCTAGAACATATTTTCATAATTCTCTAACAAAATATTGCATATCACATTAGGATATAGCACTCTATATGAGATACACGAACGAATCTTAAAAACAATCAACTAGAAAAATTAGAATAAATTTTAAAAAGAATCTTAACTTAAACTTAAATCTTATTAGCGTTTTGATGTGTTTTTCCCTCTTTCTTTTGAAAATATGCTCTTTGATGTATAGATCTCCTTTGTCCTTTGTTTGGGAAATTTCGGGCTAAGAGAAGCTATGTTTGGCGTAATGCTAGCTTCTTACAGAAAAATTTCGCAATTATTATTTTGAATTCATTTCGAATAGTTTTTAGCCCTTGAAAAAGTGGATTAAAATGGATTCCTTGTTTGTTTTGGTTTTATTCGATTACCTCTTAGTTTATTTTATTTATATATTTATTTTGGCTATCTTTGTACGATCTTTATTTCCATACAAGAACGAATTGATTTTCAATTTAAATTAATTTAATTAGTTAAAAAATCGTCTGGTTTTATAGTAAACAAAATATTAAATCGAAATACAGTCAAGGTATAGGCTATGTTTTTAATAGTAACATAATTATATAATTTAGAAATTCTGTTATAAAGATCAAATTAATCGAAGTGAAAACGGAAAAACTAAAAATTATTTCAAATTATTCAAAATATTTTGAATCAGAAATTTTATATTTATATATAACAACGCCGTGGTTTATTATTATATTTTAAAGCTTAAAAATAGATAATATTTGTTAGTAATTACGGAGAATAGTTTGAAGATGGTTTTAGGTGGGGTATTTTTAAAATGAAATTTTGCACGTAATAAAAGGTAAAAATTGCATAATAATTTAAATTAATGGCAATATTTGCATTTACTAATGCTATACACCAAATAAAAATGCGCTATTAATTCAATTTCTTTAAAAGAAATAACAATTTCCAGTTCTTAAAAAAAGAGCTTCCGTGAAAATTCTTAGAAACTGTTAAAATAATTTTTGCATCCAAAATTATTAAAATAAATAAACGTTATCTCAAAATTCTACAGAACTATGCGACCGATGTCATTTATAATCTCCAAATGATTTGAGAATTCTTCTAAGCTTCTCTTCTACTTCAAGAAGCAGAGAAAATAACAGAAAAATAAAAGATTCCATGGAAGCACGTAGACAAATTTTAGCATAATCAAAGAAACAGGAGAAAATGAAAAATTTTCTGGGTGTATTTTCCTATTTATTCAGGGAAGAAAATAGAAGAAACTTCACGAAATTCACTACATAGTAGGGGAAAACTTGAAATGAAATATTTTTCAGCAAGAATAAATAAAATGTGATTGATTGGCGCCATGCTTTTCTTTTCTTTTCCATAAGAAGGCTTCATTTTATCATGAAAAGAACTCTGCGCTGATTTTTCTGTGGGAATGACGCCATCGGTGTCTTTTTCTCATATTGAACTTGTTGGAACTGAGAATCAATCTTTAAAGAAAAAAAAACTTTTATCTAAATTTAAATTTCAAAGTTAATATTTTCAATTTTCTGCAATACAGATTATGCATACAGAAAATATTCTTATCGTCAAAAATTTCGAACTCGAAATTTTAATAAATTTTAACCTTTTATATCTTTCTGGGTCTGAAATACCAGGTTTGGAGCTATATACATGTCTCTGTGTATTTGACCGCCCCTGTATGTGTGAATATGATGATGAAAATCCAAATTGTTTAATTATTCACTTTTATAAAGATACTAAAAAGTAAAAAATAATTTTCTTATCAGAAGTATGGAGTTCAAAACGAAATTGCAAAACCGTGAGGGTCTTTAAATAGGACTCTGAGTTCATTGAAATTTTAATCACCTTTATTATATATATTTAATTTTTCGTGAATGATTTGAAATTTAACTTTTTAATCGTGTTCATGTTAGCTGAAACTCCTTATAATATTGTTTCCAGCCCCTCATTGTTATATTTGCTCTGACCTCCATTTTTTGATGAAAATAATTATTTTCTAATTTTTAGTACGCTAATCAAAGCGTGCTTTTAAAATCTTTTTTTATTTTTATTTTTTTCTACATTTTAGTCATTAATATGTAATACAATCCATTAGTATAAATATTACATGATCTTGATATCAATTTGTTCTCTACCAAGTGTCCCCTCTCATTTTACACAGAAATAAAATTTAATTCAAACTAATTAAGAAAACTGACAATTAATTTCTGAAAATATTACAATATTGTGTTGTCATCAGGCAAAGACAACTGCACGAAATTTCAGAGATCTAGCGCATCAGAAAACGAGTAAAAAATCAAAATCAGTCATCTTTTTCAAACATGACATATGTATATATATATATATATATATATATATATATATATACACTAACATAAAAGAAATTTAATTAAATAAAATCATGACATGAATCGATTGATTGAAAGTTTCTCAATCGTCTGTTGAAGTAATATCATAAATAATTTTACTCATTTATCCCCACAGTTCCTTACAATTTCCAATGCATTTATGAATCACTAACACAATACATATTCTTGGTCATTGTTTCAATTTATTGTAAATAATTTGATATTTGGCTAATAAAATTATTAACTGATCTTGACTTGATAAAGGAAAGTTTTACAACCAAGACATTTTAGCTAGACAAAATGTTTGACTGAAATAATTTTAAAAAATGTTCAAAATTCAACGTTCTAGCTATTTTTCTATCATTAAAATATTAATCTAAGAGTATTCTTTGAGACAAACAGCACTTATTTCTCATCTCAAAAATATCCACAGAAATCACTCCACGGCTGTAGAGTTAATAATCAATACTGCGCAATAAACTAGATTCCAAAACGCGTGCATCCCACTTTATTTAACAAAAATCTTTTTTCCCCCGAAAAGATCCAAAACAGGGGCAAGGCCATGTCAACACCACACTTTTTCATGTCACCATTCTTTCTCCTGTAAACTCACCTCACCGAAGAAACTTTCCTGCTTCGCGGGGAAAAAAACACTACAATTTCACCGCCACCTCTTCCGCCGCCAGACTTAAAAGGGCCGACAAGCGTTGCGGGGCAATGTTGCATGGGAGTGGCGGGCGCTAAAGCAACGCGAAAGGTGGTGACATCCGGGCACTTTAGGTGTTGCCAAAGAGAATTAATTACACCCCCTCTTTTGTTGTGGCTGAGAAAGGGAGCTCCGCTGTGGTTGATATATTTATTAATTGCCGTGGCACTCTTCGCCTGTTCTTCAGGCTAAAGGGGGCCTTTTGTCGTGGATCTCCACGTGGTACGGGGCATTTCATTAAGGAACTGGGACCGACGTGTTGGGGACGGAATTAGGAAGATTTTTGTGAATATTAATCAGCTTAAAATAATGCCACGCCGTGTCTGGGTTGGTGAGTGATATGTTTTTAATTGTTAAAAGGTTTTGGAATTCCCATTTTTTAGGAAATATTTTTTGGTTTTGACACTTTTGTAGAGTTTTGTAATTTTTCGATAGAGTTACTGTACCTTGATCATGGTTACAGATCGAATCATCCGATGTGTACTGATCGGTCGACATATCCCTCTGAGCGCCCAATTATTTTGATCTTTTAGCTGTCAGGTTAGAAAACTTAGCTTTTAAAGTACATGAATAGATCTTTTTTTATATTTAATTATATCTCTGAAATCTCAAGAATAATTTAAATATGATTGTTTATGAAAATATACATATAAATAGGTGATATCTGCATTTGAACTGAACGTGAGACACGGAAAAAGACGTTTGCGCCGCTTGAATGGATATAGGATAAATTATGCTATAAAGCATGAACAGTGAAATCTCTTTAATACGTCTCTCGTTTTTTCATGGTTCGGATTCAAAACTATTCAATTGAATGTTCAAATTAAAAATGAAAAAGATTATAACCTCTGGTTTGAAAAGTCGTAGCACGATACTTTTTAAGGATTTATTTATCTGACTTTATTGTAATTTTTAAAATTTATCCTTAATTATGGCAACGATAACGAACACACAAAAAATGTATTTAGTATCGTCACAAAGCAAGCGAGTATCAAAGTAGTAACTGAAACAATGAAATGTATTTTAAAAAAATATTTTAACTATATTTTTAAAATTTATTAAAATGAGAGAAAAAATCACGCGGAAATGAAATTGATATCACTGAAAAGATTTTTTTTATTTTAAAATTGTGTAAAAGTAGTTTTGGGGCAATAATATGCTCCGAAGTCATTGAAGAAAACAGTAAAATTGTCAATTAATTTTTAGTTAAAAATCTAATTATTTTTAAAACCCTTTCTTATTGAGCATCTTTTATAAAAAGAAGTAACTATGTGCCAAATTTGATAGCTCTAATTTCAAAGGTCTGTCCTATAAAGCGTTTTGAACGATTTCATCATCATCACTCTGTTTAAAAGCAATATCCAGTCCATATACATTATCATGTTAAAAACCTTTGTAACATCGCAGGCATTCCACAGTGCGTCGCCAACTCTGATATTCCAGCACACTGATCATTCCTTTTTGAGCTCAAAAAAGGTGTTAGTTTTTTTCGGTACATTACAGCTAGTTCCATAGGCAGGGTCTTATAACTTTAGGCTTGAGTAGATTCCAACACCTTTGAGATCCCATATTTCGTCACCAACGTCGCGGGGTCCAGACGTGGCTCCTGTCCGTAATCTCATACTTACCGCTGTAAAACTCTCTTCCCAACCATAAGACTCACGTTGCTGGGAAGCGACATTCCATGTTTGTAACAGTATTTAGCAGCCAAATAACAGGTAGGGGTGATGGAGGTCGTTGCGTGGAACATGTATATTTCAAGATAATAAAAATTGCAAATATCCAATAGTAAAAATTGCATTTTATTATCAGATGTTCTGAGATGAAAATTCAAGAAGGAAGGAACATTTATATATAGGGTACTTAATAATAGCTATTGCAATAAAGGCGTTTAATTATCATTAAGGGTTGTTAAATTATTTAGAAGTTGGAACGTTAATACATATTTTAAAATAATGAAAAATTATTAATATTGTCTGACATTATAAACATAATAATATTCTAAAATGATTAAGAAATCTCGCGAAAAAGTAGAACTATGCCACTATAGTGTACGACTAAAATAATTAAGTTATCACAATTTGACCCAAGAATCTATATTATGTCGTTCTCGATAGTACGTCATTTAAAAGAAGTGCCGTGAGTTTCGTACTAAATATGCTCTACTGTATTTATTATTTTAATGCTTTGGAAAGGGAACACAACAGCCTCATTGCAAACTCTCGAATTTAGGTTTTGAGGAAAGTGTGTTCGAGACCATATATTCTATCGAATCTTCCTCGTGTATGTGTGTCTGGTATACTTTATGACGTCACTAATCATACGTCCCTTCGACACTTTTCCATTAACAGAGCCCATACAAAAAACGCCAAATCCTAGCGATAATTCACCAAATCTTAGTGACGAATGTTGGCACCAGAACGAAATAAGCCAACTTTTTCGCATGGCCACGATTGGGGTTCTGATAACCGAAAAGTACCGTATCTACACCCCCACGTATGGCCTAACGGGTTAAGGCTGATGAATATGAATAGGAGGAGGTAGGCTATAGATCCTACCTCTGGCTCTATTTTTAAACAGAATTATTAAAATTAAACTATTTAGAATTAATACAAATTGGTTGGCCGATATGCGCTATCAAAACGAATTTTTCGTTGTGCTCTAACTGGATGCTGGAGGCGTTTCTTCAGGCTGAACATAATGTGAGCACGTTTTCCATGAAGTCCTCCAAAGGACAGAAGTTTAAATCCACATTTTAGAGCTAAGTCAGACTTCTACCTCAGGTGCTACCTAGGTGCTTCCAAGGCCGCTTTGTCCAATAGAAGACACTTTCCCATCACCATGTTACACTTCCTCACATTAGCAAGAGTCCTTGACTCACGGTCTTTCTCAGATATGTTAGACCAAGTGGGATTAGAACAACAAAGGCGTCCTCACATGATTTTAGCGTGAACATTTGGAGAGTGGGATTTAAATGTATTTTTAATTTGGTTAGCAAGCCTTGCAAAACATTTCATAATGGAAACTTATAATATTTTAGTCTCTCGAAAACTAAAATCTCTGTTCGACATCGATTCATGCTTGTGGATTTGCTGTCCTTTAAATAAGACTGACATCAAATGACCTTATATTTTTACGGAACGGAAATATGAAGCGTGAATGATAAGGAGCATTCGTACTAATTATCAGACCGTGGTTCAAAATTCCAAGGCTTTCCCAATTACCTTACTCTAAATCCAGAAAATGAAAAGTTAACCAAGAAAT
This sequence comes from Araneus ventricosus, assembly GCA_013235015.1. NCBI lineage: Eukaryota > Metazoa > Arthropoda > Arachnida > Araneae > Araneidae > Araneus > Araneus ventricosus. The sequence continues at coordinate 67,736 of BGPR01000426.1, read as the reverse complement.
CTAAATACTACGAAAATCTTAGAACGTCCCTTAAAAACAAATCTGAGCTGATTTCTTAGATCACATTCTTCAAAATACTCTATGATTGTTAACCACCGACTTTATAATTGGACGCAGTATTGAAATGGGGAAACATCTTCAAAATCCATATTTTAAGAAATAAAATTCTTCATAAAACATTACAAAAATGTAATGATGCAGTTTTCCTAAACTTATTATCACATTATGAATTTTATATTGTTCTAATACAGGGGTTCCCAACCTTTCTTCCCTCGCGTACCCCTTGATAAGACTTTTATTTTTGCGTACCCCCTACTGTAATACTCCCTACCCCAATCATCCCTGCAAGAAAACAAGTTTTTATCACTAGGGCTAATGTCTTAGGTTAGCTTAAGAGTCAAGCGACTCGAACTAACCTAATAACATTTGCAGGATCTATTTTTGATTCGAATAATATTTGTAACAAGTCCTAACGAATGGGAAAGGCATTGATATCATTGATGAAAGTTAACGTCGACTCATCGACGTCAACTTTTCAATTGGACACAATTTCAATCCTTGAGCTTGTTTCGAAGAGCTAAGTTTACTATAATTAGTTTGAAATTAAGACAGATATGATCTCTAGTAAAGCTTATTGCGATATTTCTTACTTATATACGCATAAGACAAGTATGCTCTTTCCTCGAGTTATATATTCGTGAAAGTTATTAAAAATTTTATTTATTTTAAAACCGAGCTTTTGGAGTTCTTATTTCATTGCTTAACAGCAGGCTTTAGAATTTGCACAGCTTTCGGTTTTCATACGAACTTGGGGAAACATAATTCTATAATTTTCCCTCATTTTTATCCCTTATCTTTTATGTCTTCCGCCATTAAAAACATTATTTTCGCGTACCTCTTACAGATCCGTCACTACCTCCAGAGGTACGCGTACCACAGGTTGGGGACCTCTGTTCTAATACAACAGATTGAAGAGGGTTTAATTTTTAATATCCAACTGAAAGCACTAATGTCCATTGAACGATAATGAACTGAGATTCATAAAATGGTTGAATGACGGGTAAGGGTTGAATAACGTATAAAAGGGTTGAATGACGTATAAAAGGGTTGAATGACGTATAATTTCGATTTCATAGTCAGATAAAAAGAATGTTCACTTTACAATCTAATAAAAAATCAATGTAAAAACATTTTGTCTTTTGGTGCCATGTGTACCGCTGAATGCACGTGTAATAGAGATACTAATCTGTTAACTCAGATCAGAAAGTGAAACAAATGGGCTGTTAAACCATTGACATTTATTTTTAGTTTTAAAATCGTTCCCATAAACGCACATTTCTATTAAATTATTTGTTACAGCCATGGAAAATTAAGCGCCAGTTATATGTTCGAAAATCATCACAATTTAAACAGAGAAAATTGTCACTTTTTTTCCACAATTTTTCCATGAGAGGTTTCAACGGCCGTAATCGTAATTTGCTTATCATTACATTTTTTCTGTTCCCAGAACAAATGACAGATATGACAGTTACGACAGCTACAGCCACCATTTGTTTTACAAATTCAAAAATTGTTCTTATAAACAAAAGACTGCTACAGCTGTCGGGAGTGAAAGTTGTACACATACGCTCACAGTAATGTCAAAACAAATGTTTCAACCAATTCATGAGAAAATAATTACAGAATAAATAGCTGGTTCTAACAGAAATACACTTTTAAACTGACTGGTATGTGAAAAATGCATTACAAATATAATGGTGTCTGAGAAATGTGTAAAATGCTAGCTACTATAGCCATCGTGTGGTTATTGAAACGAACATGTTTTACTTTTTCAAGTGAAAAAATCCGTATGCAAAATCAATATGCATGTTATCTAGAATGCTACTTAATTTTTAGTTCGATAAATTATAGAAGAGTTAACAAATAAATGCACTAATAATAATATATTTTTATTAATGAAAATATGCAGAATGGCCATAGCCGTAATTTGTCTATATATCGCAAAAATATTGGATGGTTATAGTCGTAATTTGTCAACATATTGCAATGAAAATAAAATTGGACGATGGGTTAATTCAGAATCGCTCTATCGAGTGTACTAAAAAATTTGGAGCAAATTTAAACATGAAAAAAAGGGAAATAAAGATAGAAAGAGAGATTTTACGGAACGAATATTTTCCCGAAACTAGAATATATTTTTAGCATAGTTTGCAATAAACACTGGAAGATTCTACAACTGTCGTAGCGATGCATCACATGAGAGAGGATACTGGCCGGAGTAGTGGCTTACATTGTGTCGTCCTCCATGTAGGAACTCGGCTTTCAGACGAGAAACCCAGTTTTTCACAGATTAAGCTATTTTTTGTTGTTCATGGTCTATCGTACCATCAAAGATGCAGTTTAACCTTTTAGCCCTTTGCACTCAGAAAAGTAATTAGATAGCTAATTATTCACTGATTTACAAGAACCATATTATTGCTTTGGAACTTAAACCAGCGGGAGTGTTCTCCCTAAACTTTCTCAGAAAGGTATTATTTCACCTCCAGCCCACGTGGATAAAAATTCGAACCTACTGTTACCTCAGAATCCCATGACTATCAGAAGGTTTTTTTCATTATATTGATTGAAAAATATCTAGAAATCAAAGAGATCAAATTCAAAGAGATGCGTACCGATTTTCCGCTCTTGCCGTTTCAAGGACAAACTAACGTAATTCCTCCACAGCCTTCGCGTGACGAAGATTGCTTCCAGTACGCATGTGTGGAGATGACGAGATTCTTTTCAAAAAGACCGATCAGACAGTCAACCCTCTGACGGATTTGGCCGAAAATTTTATACGACCTACATCTATGACGATAAAACCTAAATTTTATCCATCTGGCTATTCAAGTTTTGAGTTATAGTATTCACATGACCGCGGACATACAGATAGACAGACTTCCCGTAGACGGATTTTCTCCAAAATTTGATAGAAACCTACAAATTATGTTTAAAGACCACATACCAATTTCATCCCCGTAGCTTTAAGAGCTCCAGTTATCGTGTTCATAGACAGGACACAGACAGACATAATTCCCAAATTGTGTTTTTCGGACTCAGGAGTCAAAACGTGGAGATTCGCAAAATTTCAGTTCAATTTTTGACGATTCAATACTCTCTTTGTATACTCTGCATACGAGAAAGTAAAATATGTTGTGATGATATTTTTCCTGAAAAATTATTCTACAACTTCTTACAACTTTGTAGGTAGTGTTTTAACCATCGAAATAAAGAAACGTGAAAATGATGCACTGTCCAGAATGGTGACTGAGAGTCACCTCTCGAGTGCAAAGGGTTACTTTCGACGAAACCTTCCATGCCCTCCCCACCGCCATTTGATCCTACATGATACACCTTTATTTCGTCTTTACAACGTGCATTTTCATTAAAACTGAAACTTTTATATTTTTTAATTTAAATGTATATTGGAGTGTACTTAGTTTATACTAAATATTACAAAAAAGTTTCTAAAAATATCTTCTGACATGACGAACAAATTTTAAGATTTTCATTCAAGCGTTTCTATCTGTGAATTATTTTGAAGTTATTACAGAAAGTGAAAATATATTTTCATACTAAAATTTGGCGTTCTAGCTATCTTCTGATTATTAATTTGATTCATTCAATATCTCGAAAATTCTATTAAATATCCACAAAATATCTATCCATGTTCCCTTATTGTTCCTTGACAATATTTTCTACAAATAAAGTTTTTCAATACTGTGAAAAGTTTTATTTTCCTAATTTGAATCTATTTTGGGTGTATACTTGCTTATTAATATTAAATAAAGGAAAAACAAAATATCTTATTCATAAAATTTTCATTCAAGCATTTATTTCAGCGCATAGTTCTGAAAATACTTTCACAATGAATGCGTTCATTCATATTAATCACATTTTTTTGACAATATATCATAATTTATTAATTTTAACGAAATTCATTTCGTTAAAGATTCGAATTATTTTCGAAAAAGACCATTCCATCTTTCAAGCTCCCACCATTAAAAGACTGATACAAAGCTCTCCAGATGGCCTTTAATGCATTCATCCACTAATGGCAAAATAAACATTTCCCACAAACCATCGTTATCCCAAAATAAATACCATTTACCCAGCATTCCGCCCACAAACCATTTCCAATCTACATTTAAAGACAATAAGCCCCAGCTACAAAACATATCATAACTCTCCACATACACACACTACCAACAACCAAAAGAGAAATAGACGCATATTTTCCAATCGAAAACAACTACTGCTTCCGCGATAACAACCAATCTCTTGCCCAAGTAGTTGGAATATTTCAAATTCATGTGGTATATGAGCAGAGGCAGAACACAAATACATACGTCTCAAGCAAAGAGAATTTCCGCACGCACCCGCAACAGAACACACTTATCAATCATGGCGGGAACCAATATTTCACCAGTTAGTTCTCGCTAGGTATATTCATACACCTGGTGCGTTCTCTTGAACGTTCTCTGCAAGTTTTATCCAGAAGTTTAATGAGATTCTAGCATCGAACGGTGTTTGCAAAATTCTATGTGCTGCTGCACACTCTACCTTCCCTTCCTTCCCCTCTCCATTCCTTCGAACCACCACCCTCCCCACAACTACCTCCCAGCAGCATTCCCTTCTTTATGTAATCTATTGTAGTGAATAGATGATATCTGTATCAAGTGGATGTTGTGCATCTATTGGCGATGTTTGTGATGGACGATGGCGATTGTTTGTTGGCGCCTTTCAAAAGCTTTGGCGATGAAAGGCGAGATTTGTTTGGTAATACATCAATTTTGAGAATGGTCTCTGTGCAAAGTGTTGTTATTTATCGAACTCTGAACTGAAGATGAAATACGGGGGGGAATCCGTTTCGAAGGTAACCAATTGCTTTCAACGAGGATGTATTTCATAACTGACAAAATCTTTGTCACGAACGCGATATATAGTGACAGATATTTGATGGATTTTGAAATTTGCTATAGGCCTGTGGGAATTCATGAGGATGTCGTGAAAAGAATTTAATCTTTAGTTAATATCTTAACTAAGAATTATACACCTTCAAACATATTTCATGAAGTTTAACTCCATAATTACGCGAAAATGAAACCATTTATATGTTCATTGACTGCTATTTTTCTAATACAGTAGAAGATCGAAGCTGAAGGGACCATAAAAAATTCAATTTAACCAAAAATTCGAATTTTTAAAAAAAGGGCAGGAGAGAAGGATCAGAAGACGATAACTTTTTTATCCAAAAATGGCAGTAAGGTTTTCTTCTTAATAATTAACAGTTTTAATGAATAAACAGAAAGTAAGCAATTCTAATGAATAAAGTTATAGTAATTATACTTTAAAAATAATAATTTTAATGTTTTACATCTCACAGGTTTAAATATCTTTAAACAACTGAGAAACTTTATTATTGCTCTAAAAATTGCTCTCCTAAACATTTTATATATTTACCATCACCGGACACACAATGCATAGACATATTTAACTAATGAAAATAAAAGCAATTTTTTACACTTTTTTTAGTTTTGACTTAGAATTAACAAAACAGGTTCGAATTACAGAAGACATTTTAATATTATCTTCATAGGAAATTAAAAATTCGAATGACCTGCGCATTCGAATTACACAAGTTCTACTGCAGTAAATAAATTTCACTCACACACACACACACCCTCTCACATACAAACAAAGAAATTCAAAAACAAATCAAATTTAAGCAAATCCACCTTTTTATAAATGTTCGGACTGACATCCAAATTCTCTGATTTGTAATAGAGTCAATTCAAATGATGTCATAGTCACATGACAAATGTACTAGTGTATGCCATATAACATCTCAATGCACAACGGCATATACTTTTTTTCCTTGCAATATGTACAGTGGATTCCAATATCAAAATAGGTAGTTTATGTTTGGGTAGTATCGCACGAACATCATTTAATGAATCGATTACTATTTAGTTTATTAAAATTATATTCCATATGAGAAGTGCAATCTGGAAGTGAATCTGAGAAAAAATTAATTACGAGATTTCATGATAATTACAATAATGATTTGCTAAATATATATTAAAGACTAAAAAGATAGTAAATAATAAAAGCAAAAGGTTTTAAAATAACTTTTATTAGTGTACTAAAAAGTATAAAATATATTTTTAATAAAAATATGGAGGTCAGAGTAATATCCTTATAGCATGAAACACTAAAATCTAAACTATAACGAAATTAAGACGTGTTAAATATCATAAGAAAGAAAAATTGCCAAACATTCATTAGAAATTAAAAATTTTGCTAAACGTTTATTAAAAATTAAAAATATTGCCAAACATTCATTAAAAATATAAATGCTGTTAAAATTTCAATTTAATCAGATAATTTCTTTCAGCGTCTAACTCTCATTATTTCATTTCGACCTCCATATTACTGATTAAAAAATTATAACATGTTCTACATTTTAATAGACATTTACACATATTTTAAGAAGAGCGAAATTTTAACATTTTTTTATTTGTTATTATCTGGAAAAATTTATTGGAATTTTTAAAAAATCAATACATATTTTTTAATTATTTGTGCTGCTATTAAAGAGTTTGGAAGACATAGTCAATACTCCCTCAACACGACATTCTAATGGCACGGTTTCCATAAAGAAAGACGTAAACATGCGATGACCCTTAGACAACACAGCACTCTAGTAACGATGTTTTCCCACAACAAGACTTACAAATTTTGGATATTTTTCATATACAGTAAACCTTTGTCGAACACAGGGGTTACGTCGTTATTACATTCCGCCCATGGCAAATCCATTCCTCAAAGATAATTTTCTGTGAAAAAATGTGTTCGGTATAGTTGAGATTCAGAAAGTATGTATAACTTAAACAAAGCTAAATATTGTTGTAATTAAAATGCAAATATGAAAGAAATGTGATTTGAAAGGATATTTATTACTACTTAATATGTAGGTACATGATATAATTTTTTAAAAGAAAAAGTTGATGATTTTTGTTCGGGATGATGATTGACGCAACTCTTTATATATTCCGAGGTAAGGAGTGCAGAGTTTTTCAATGCCTCTCCTAAAGTGTCCTTCCTTCATCTGGATCAATATTCAACACGAAATTAGACATTTCCAGTGCCTTTATTAACAATTTGTTTAATTTCTCGTAAGTTAAATCCGCTTTATCTTCTTATTCACTCTCACTGGCTTTCACTACCGTCTGCTGTTAGAAGAT
>BGPR01000426.1:40974-60362 GCA_013235015.1 Araneus ventricosus | reverse complement strand
TATATATACTATTACATTTTTATAATTATAAGAAATAACTTTATGAAAACAAATTTCACCAAAAGTAAATATCACTATTAAGCACTATTAACCGCGGATGTTTCCTTTTCCTCAAGGCATCTGAATTTTCATCAACATTATCTTGATTCCTATTCCTTACTTTTGTGGAAAAATATTTTTTTCGAATATCTTCCTTTTATCAGAGATATTTATAAATTTCATTATACAGGACTTCACACTAATTAATATTTAAAGGTTGTACTTCTTTCAGAGGCAGGTTCTTCATTTAAGTAACATAGATCCAACTGGCCTCTAAGTCTAAGACTTTCTCTATTTTTTCTAGAGAAAACCCGATTAACAGAAGATCCTCTACAATGTTCATATGTTATCTTTACGACGTTCTGATGCATTCAGAATACCGTAGCAACATCGTGGGGATATAGTAAAATATTTTGAGCCAATAGGGAAGTATTTCATTTCTTTCAAAAACTCTGATTAAGTACGATATTTCTTGGAAATCTCCCTAATTTTGAATGAGATATCTTTTGCATTTCAAAGTCTTTTTTACTTTCTCACATCTAAAGTATACGAGGAGAAAGCAAGGTAAACATCAAAGGATTCGATCTCGAGTTTTCGAGGAATGGCTATGTTTTTAAATAACCAGCCTAAGAGAAGATGCTTTTTTTGGCATCGTGCCTGTCTGATTTTAAAACGATAACTCAAAACTAAAAGAGCTAGACGAACCACATATGAAATATGATATTTACACAAAAATTATAAATTTGTATAAAATTTTGCACAAAATCCGTCACCAGAAACTCTGTCTGTCTGTCCGTCCATATGAATGCGAACACGATAACTCAAGAACGCAAATAGCAATTTAAATGGAACTAGCTCATCCCGAGCAGAGCATCTGCGTTCCGTTATGCGCATACTATGCATTTTTGGTCAAATTGACCCATTCTGGCTGCGGACGCTTCAGCTCACCAAAAGTACACCCCGCGTCAACTATCATCAAGAAAGACGTTGAACCAAGTTGGCGATTCAGTGCTCCAAGAAAATTCTGTAAGACAAAAAAAACGCGCCAAGAGGAGTACGTATAACGGAAAACTACCCAATATACAGTGTTCACAATAGTAAGTTCCACGATGTCCACTTCAATTGAGAATTAACACGATTTTCCCTTCGCTGATTTAAACTATTTTAACGTTGATATGAGATTTCTCTGGCTCACCCAAGCACGTCTGCTTCATTTCTAACGGATCTCTTTTGAATAATTTCATTTAAAGTCTTATTACCCCAGAACGAATATACTTTCAGGCTATGCCTGCAAAGGCATGCCTAACATGGCGGAGGCTACCGGTTTTGCTTTGTAAACAAACCCATCCTTGCCATCGGCAAAAGAGAAACTAACTTCTTTTCTGTGCCACGTACCTTAGCGTTTTATTTATATAGAATCAGCATGTGGTTTTATCACCATAATTGCAGATGTGTATCAAATTTTTCATTAAATCCGTTAAAGACCGACCGTTATCCGACTGTCTGCGAACTTAGCAATTCGAAAACACAATAAACTCCTGAATTTCCTAAAGACATTCACATTTATTGGTTGATAGAATGGTGGTTTTGTAATTCTATATCTATAAAACTTATCTCAGAGGTTCTCAAAAATTTAATATCATAGCTTGATCCTCCATATCGGTTTTAGCCTTTACCCTATCTCAATGATTTTTCTTGAATTTTGCACTTTTTCCAATGAGTTTCTGCAACTTCAAATAATTTATAGAAAAGTACTTATCCAGCTATGTTAAATGCCTTTTAATAGAGTAATAATATAGCCAGATTGCCTTTTAGGTGAAATATCTTAATTTTTCGAACTGTCAAATAAAAAAATTCACTGATATTTATCCTATTTAATCATATTAGAATAGTTAGTGTTGTACATGCATGATAACTGAAAAAAGAAAACTGAAATACATGACGAAATAACGACAAGGCCAAAATAACAACTCATTTCGTCCACAATAACAGGAAGGAACATTGCCTTTCAAATTTCAAAAGTTTCTCTCGCTCCTTCCGAACTTATTTCTCGAAAGGATAGGCTGCCTGAATACCCCAAAAAGAAACGCGACTGAAACTAACAAGCTATAGGTCAAATATTTTAAGATTTCAGACAATCAAACAAAAAATACTGATATTTATCCTTTTAACCATATTTGTAAAGGCGATATCGCAGAAATTTCCTATGATAATTTATAAAACAACACACCAATACATGACGAATTAACTACGAGACCAAATAAACAAGCTCATTTGGTCCTGAATAACAGGAAGGAACATGACCTTTCAAATTCCAAAAGTTTCTCTCACTCCTGCCGAATTTTAAAGTAAACTTAATTCCCGAAAGGGTGGACTGCTTGCATACCCCAAAAACAAACACGACCGAAACTAACAAGCCGGGACCCTAATTCCACTCTTATTTAGTTTAGAAAAGGATAAGACCCAGAGAAAGAGGAAAACTCCCCCAAGGCACGGAGCAGAACTGAAACCAGCACAATTGGAAGAGAAACTTCTCTAAGTTTCTTAAAGGGGGAGGGGGGCAGCAGGACAATCGATTCCCTGTGCTCCCCTGAGAACGCGTAGGACACCGCTGCAGCTGCCGTTCCTCTATCGTCCACCCTCAGCCAGGCCCTCTGGCTGGCATTGATCGGCTGCTAGACCCCTCAGAGAATTCATTTGTCACTGGAACCGCGGAGTTCGGAGGCTGTCGGAAGAGTGGGAGTATTCGAGCTCAGCTGCTTCTCGACGGAGGTGTGCAATTACAGATTTGGGTTTTGAGCTGGCTGTGGGAAAAGAGATAGTTTCAGCCGTTTTCTCTGGCCCGGACCAACAACGGGACAGAGGAAACTGCCGGACTTCTTTATTTTTATTCTTGTGTTGCCTTGGCATAGTAATCGTTGGCATTTGAATTTGTTTTAAGTATTTTGTTGTGGTAAAAACTGGGTTTGGCCGAGATGGTTACATTTCAAAGGGTTGTCTTGGCAATAAAGATAATAATTAACAGTTCTACAACATCATAATTTTTTAGCATAGCTACAGAGGTTGAAAATATACTATCTTAAGTTTTTATTCATTAAAATTCTCCAAGAGTAAATTTGTTTTAATAGACAAATGATTATTTAAATGTGAGAAAAGAGATTGTTGAAACGTTTTTTCGGACCTATACCGACAATGAGACAGAGGAAACTGCGGTAGGTTTTTGCTTTGCCTTTTAATAGTAATCGCTGGCAATTGTTTTGAGTATTTCATTGTGGTGAAAATTGGTTTTGGTTGAGTTGAGTATATCTCGATAGATTTTCCTCAGCAAGAAAACTGTGATGTAATGTCCATGACTTGTAGTAAGGACAACATGCTGTTGAAATTTGCTAAGACTTTATTCAATAAACTTCGGAACAATAAGTCTTTAATCAATAAACTTCTAGAACAGTAATTTTTTTTAGCTGCCTAATGATTATTTCAGCTGAATGAGAGAAAAAGATAGTTTGAGCCGTTTTCTCTGGCCCGGACCAACAACGGGACAGGGGAAACTGCCGGACTTCTTTTTTTTTATTCTTGTGTTCCCTTGTCATATTAATCGTTGGCATTCGAACTCGTTTTAAGCATTTCGTTGAAGTGAAAACGGGATTGGTAGAGATGGTTATGTCTCAGAGGTTTGTCTTGGCAATAAAAGTTATAATGAATACCATTATAATTCCAATATTAAATAACATAATTATTTAACACCACTACCAAGCTTGGGTTGAAAATATAGTATTATTTCTTTTTATTCATTAAACTTCTCCAAGAGTAGATGTGTTTTAATAGTCGAATGATTATTTAAACCGAAAGTGGGAAAAGAAATAATTTAAGATTTTTTTTTCGAATCCAGACCAACAATGGGATGGAGGAAACTGATGTACTTTTTTACCACGTTTTTATTAACTCGCTTTCTTGTCTGTCTGTCTGTTCGGTACAAATTTTGCAATGAACTTTAAACTAACTTCCCGATAAGCTGGAGACTTGAAACTTTAAACATAGCTCAGAACTAGATGACAATGCAATATTAATTTGCTTTCTTGTCTGTCTGTTTGTCTGTCATTTCATATTTTGCATGACGCATGCACAGTACATTTTTCATTATATCTCAAAAACTATTAACATTACAGACTTGGTTCTTGGTTATTTGGATGGCCCATGGGATCATCGAAGCACCCCCATATTTTAGCCATATTTTGCGCATGCGCAGTACGTTTTTCATTATATCTCGAAGGTCTCTGCGTCACGTACCTTAATTTTTCAGGAAAATAAAAATTTTCTATTTATGATCAGGTGAAGAGAAACTGAAACAAACCTGAAATTTGCCACATGTCTCCGTCATAATCTCATCAAGATGTTTAAAATCGATTGCAAAATTTCACACACACAAGACTAAAAAGCAGAAAATAATTATTTAAATAAAATAAAAATTTTAATAGACCACGTTTTTAAAACGGACTAAAATGTATAAAATAATTTCTTCTAGCCCCATACAGATTTATAACCCCATACAGATTTAAAACGAAAAACGTGGGGCGCATGAAATATCTAATAGTAAGGAGTGTAGGGAGTAGCTGTCGTTGAGAAAACTCTCACAAAAGTTCATATCATTTCCATTGCAATAAAATTGTTAGTGACTGAAATAAACTATTTATGCATCAATTATCTATTGCATGCGCCCCACGTTTTTCGTTTTAAATCTGTATGGGATTATAAATCTGTATGGGGCTAGAAGAAATTATTTTATACTTTTTAGTCCTTTTTAAAACGTGGTATATTAAAATCCTTATTTAATTTAATTTTTATTCTTGCGTCGCCTTGTCACAGGAAACGTAGGCATTTGAAGTTGTTTTAAGTTTTTTATTGTGATAAAAACTGGGTTTAGTAGAGAGATTATATTTCATTGCTTGTCTAGAGAAACAAGGTTACCTACAATTACGGTTACTATAATTTTTTTAGTTGAAATCCGATACGCCGAGGGGGTGGGGTGGGCTCAAAGTAAAGTGTAAAATTTTAAAAACTGTTACACAGTTAAACAAAAAATTCCCTTTCATTAGCAGAATGACGTCAGCTTTTTCGAATTCGGCAGATTTTCTCTATTACAAGTAAAATCCTCTCTTGTCGCATTCACGGGCGTAGATCCGGACACTAGTCCAGACATGAGCTTGAAATCCGGACGTATGGTAACCCTACTAATAATGAATAATTCTATAGCAACACAATATTTAATATTGCTGCTAAGTTTCGGTTGAAAATATATTATTATGTATTTTTACACATTAAACTTCTCCAACGATAACAGTTTTTATAGTCTAATGATTTTTTAAACTAAATGTGGGAAAAAAAATAGTTTAACACTTTTTTTGGATCCTGACCAACAACGGGACAGAGAGAATTTAGGACATTTTCGTTTTACCTTGTCATAATGATCGGTACCATTAGAACTAGTTTTAAGTATTTCATTGTAATAAAAACTGGTTCGGGTTTAGAAGAATATATCTCAATAGATTTTTTCAGCAATAAAGGCTGCGAAGTTTATTGTCCATGACTTTTGAAGTAAGGATTAAATGTTATTGAAATTTGCTACCAAATTTTGGTTACAAACTTATAATAAGACTAATAAGAATTCAATACACTTCCAGAACTTTAAACTTGTTTTAACTGCCAAATGATTTTTTAAAGCTGAATGAGGTAAAAAGCGATAACTTGAGAGATATCACTCAAAGACAATCTCTAGCCAACACCAGCAACTATTCCATTTATATATTTTTCTGATCAAAGCACCCGTTGATATTCGAACTTGTATTAAGTACTTCGCTGGGGTTAAAAATTGGTTTGGATAAAGAAAAATGTGTCTCAAGTTTTCGGAAAAGCTATAATGGTTACGTTTTCCATAACAACATGATTTTTTAACATTGCTTTCAAGTCTTAGTTGAAACATACTTTTACAGGTTTTATTCAATTAACTTTTCTAATAATAAATTTGTTTTAATTGCCAATTGGTAATTACATCTGGATTTTTGGAAGAGAGATAGTTTCAGCTGTTTTCTCTGGTCCCGCCAACAACGGGACGGAGGACACTGTTGGCTTTGTCATAGAAATCGTTGGCCCTGGAATTTATTTAAAGTACTTCTTTGTGGTTAAATTTTTTTGGATTGAAATAAGTATGTTTTAGGGGATTTAGTCTTTATACAAGGCTGTGAAGGTAATGAATGGTCCATGATTTTATAATAAAAACAACATATTGCTTTAAAATTGTTATCGAGTTTTAATTGCAAATTTAAATTGATAAGTCTTTCTTCAATAAACTTCTATGGCATTTAAATGACAAACAATTATTTAAGCTTATTGTGCAAAAGTAGATAATCTGTGCGGTTTCTTCTTCAGCCCGGACCAACAATGGGTCAGAGGAAGTTGCTAAACATCTCTTTCTCTCTTTTCAATAGTTTTACATGGTAATCTTTGACATTCAAACTGCTTTTAAACATTTTGTTGAATTAAAACTGGTTTAGGTTAGAATATGCGTTGTTTTCACAAAAGAATTTAATATACAATAAAGGTCGAGATGTGGGTGTTCCAAAATATGAAAGAAAAGTAATTCCGTTTTGCTTAAAATTATTATTAATCTAATATACAGAAATAAGTCATTATTCAAAAGTTTCAGCAACAATAAATATTAAATCATATTTGATTATAAGCAGATGATTATTTCAATAATAATAACTGACATTTTAGAAACAATAAATCTGGTCAGTACTTAATTGATTAAGACATAAGGTGCTGAAGAGCTCTGAGCCCGAAAAAAGCATTTTTCAGATATTGTCTGAAAGTGTGTGAACACAATAACTCAAAAATGCAACAAGCCAGATGGATAAAATTTAGCAAATAATTTCATCATTAGAATTGTAGATGTGTTTCAGATTTTGGACCATATCAATCACCGAACTGACTGTCTGACTCACTATCTATTCGACTGCATGTGGACATAAAAAAAATGCAACAAGCTAGAAATATGAAATCTTATATAAGATTTTGACATCAATATCGTAGATCTGTGTAAAATTATAAAACCAATTGGTCAAAGGAAATAAGTCAATTCATATTCTATTTTCTTCAATATACGACGTAACTGGACCAAAAACCAGCCATGTCGTGGGAGATATGAGAACGTCCCCAAAATCAATTTATGTGGAACGGGAAACGATGTAAAACAGAAAAGAATAATCTTTTATAGTTTTAAGAACTTAAATATGCCTAGATATATACCCTAGCAAACACTGTAGAACATCCAACCCTACTCAGATCTTTTGAACTGCTGGTAAGAATACTCTGCGTAGTTTTACCCATACTGTCGACTTGAGTTGTTACTGACTATAATGAATAAAATTAAACTTGAATAGGTAATTATAACCAGTGGAATTGTTGTTCTCAAGACTTTCTCTTATACTTCCGCTGCACGGCGTATTATTTCATGCAAAACTTTACATATAGTTATGGTTTTAGGTTCGATGCCCGATTCCCCTGCGGCTCCGCCGTGCATGTGGACCGGGTATGCACTAAATGCAACGTAGTGGATCAAACGCCTCTCGCTGGCGTGGTACGGTAGGGAGCGCTAGCTCAGCTGTTGTTCTCGTCATCTATCCACGGTTTAAAATTACGAGGTCCGTTCCAAAATAACCCTCGTGTTGCTTCCATAGACTAAGGATAGAGTTAGACTGCTCACGCTGTAGAAAAACCAGCATTCGGAGTGAAGCAAGCACCTGGGCAGAAATTCCACTCATCACGTGACTAAAGAGGAACTTCTTGGCTTCTTATCGCCACATTTGGCGAAGCGAGTATGAGGAGTGTTGGAAAACGAGTAGTATTTCTACAAGTAGCGAAACGTTACTATTTTAGTTCATTTAAAAACTAACTCACGAACGGAAGAAATCAAAATAATTGGATTTTATGTGACTAGGAATTTCATTAGTTTTAAACCCTACACAATATAAAACTTAAACTGACTGTAACAAAAACAAACTATATACTTAAACTTTTTAAATAAAAAAATATTTTTATTTAAAGCAATAACTACTTAATTTCAGGGGCGTATATAAGGAGGCTGAGGCCCTCTCCGAAATAAATTGACTAGTTTTCCCAGCGAATGTTTTTTTCCCAAATATATCTCCTTTCTTGATTGCTTGGAAATCTGAAAAATAATCAGATAAATCTTTCAGACATGTCAATAATACTTTTGTTTTGGAAAATAATACTTGTAATAAAAAAAGCGAAAGAGAAATAAATAAAGAGTAAATAAAAAACACTAAATAAATTTTCAAACATCATATACACATAAATTAAAGAAAATTAAAAAGAAGTTATTGAGTTCTAAATTTTATTAATTATACAGTTTCTTAATTATATGCATAAAAGAAAATGTTTAAAAATATACCTAGAGATGAATTTTTACTGAAAATGAACTATGCTTATCTTTCTTACACACTGAAAAACATTCTACGTTTATTTCATGATCATAAAATTTTCTTTTCTTTTAAATAACACAAAAAAACACGAAAATTTCAGAATGTAAACAACTTCGCCAACACATCGCCAAATATCTCAATCTACATGTGTCTGATAAAATTCCATATTTTAAACACTAATAGGCACTTAAAACCTATAGATACTTCTAAAAGAGGATAATAAACAATTAACTTAAGAAAAGGATTAATTTCATACACAACAAATTGAATAATATCGTTTTCAATTGCAACAAACGCCACAGCTAAGAACTAAGACTTATTTTTGTGTAGCTATTTTGCATTAAAAAAGCAAAAATTTTACTTACCGATGAAATGAAACAGATCCTCCTTTGATAAATTTTTCTTTACACTCGTATGCACAACAGGATTTAACCATTTTCGGTGAATTTTCATGAGAACCTCAGCTGGCCTTTCTTACTCACGCATTGAAATAACAAAGGATTCCCGTACGAAGTGTCTCGGTCGCGTCCACGAGTCACGTGACGAGGTGCTTGCTTCACGTTGCAACCCTCCACGAGCAGTCTATTCGTATCGTAAGTCTATGGTTGCTTCTAAGCGGGGCATTAAAATAACTAAACAAAACTCGTGCAGTGAAGAGAATGGAGAATGCATTTTTAAACAACACTTTGTGCTGTATTTTCAGGATTTCATGAAGAATCTTGAGCATTCTTTACAAAAATAAGATATTTATTGACGATTTCCATAACACAGACATTTTACACAAACACGCACATAACACAAATCACATTAATTCACATCGAATTCCATCTTAACAACGTTTCTTCTTCTTCGTTTCTAAGCAACCTTCACTCAGACAAAAATATTTTTGCCACTCTATTTTTATAACCTTTAGAAAAGAAATAATACCAAACGATTTTTTTAATGAATTTCTTTTACGTCCAAACGATACTTTTTAATTAATTTCTTTTCTTTAAATATTTTAATAATTATCTTGGAATTAATAATTCTAGAAACAAATATATATATTTGTTACAAATATCACAACCTCTTCCCAGAACAAATTTGAACCAAAATTCGCCACAGATCTACAGTTTTGGTGTAAGCATTACGTACTAAAACTCATCCATCTATCTTGCTACTTTTTTTTAGTTATAGTGTATACGTTCATATAAGTAAAGAGACTGACACATAGTCATCCCATGGCATGATATATTGGTGAATGATTTGGTCAAAACTTTTATAGACATCTACAATTCTGGTGATAAATTGCCAAATTTCATCCATAATAATTTGCCAAATTTCATCCATCTAACTTGGTGTGTTTTTGAGTTGTAGTGTTCACATGCGCACGGATGGACAAATTTCCTGTGGACGGATTTCGTCCAAAATTTGATGGAAATCTACAGTTTTAAGTTTTAAGACCACATACCATCCTTCATCCGTCTAAATCTTTGCATTTTTGAGTTACCGTATTCACAGACAGACAGATAGACATAATTCCAAAAGTACCTGCTGCAGACTCAGAAGATCTAACAAGTAGCGATTCTATTCAACAACATCTGAAGGTTAAATGTTTCGACGATTACAATATTTTTTCTTTATTTATTTAGTCGCTTAACAAGCAACACCACCTATCTCAATTTTTTTAAATTTCAAAGAGAAAGAAAGTACCCAATTTTTCGCAACCAATACCGAATATTTCTGAATTTCTTTTAGCATCTAATATGAACCGCTCATTCCTACCAGATGTGAAAAAAATTAGAAATATTCATTATTAGTCTTGTTTCTTTCCGTTCATTTTTAGTCTTATTATTCTATAAAGTGTACCCAAATGAAAAAGAGACCTTAGCTGTATCGGCGTTGTATCAAATTCCAGTGAGTTAATGTGCTAGCCGATAGATGGCGTGGTTGTTTTCTCAGTTGCACCTGCATAGTTAACGGCTTCGCTTTAATATCCTCATTTCTGCATTTCGTTGCATGATGGATTCCTCCAGATCAGCACAAAGAGCAGTTATCCAATTTCTTCGCGCAGAAGGGGAGCATGTTTCACAAATTTATCGCAGAATGAAGAGGTGTACGGAGAGCAGTGTCTCGCACTGTGCACCATATTTCGGTGGTGTCAGCGTTATGAGGCAGGACATTTGAACACTGAACATCAAGGACTAGCCACGCCCTGGGCAGGCGCACGTTGTGACTAACAGTGCCACGATTTCGGCTGTGGATGAACTCATACGGCAGAATCGTCGGATCACCATACGTGAAATTGCTGTTGAACTGTCGATAAGCTAAGGAACTGTGCATCACATAATCCACAAAAAGCTTGGTTATGGCAAAGTTTGTGCACAGTGGGTTCCCAAGCATCTGTCATAAAATCAGAAGACGGCGAGAATGGGTGTTTGCCTGACCCAGCAGTTTCTACACTGAAGCCATCCACTCCCTTCCCACTCGCTGGGATCGGTGTGTCAATTTTAATGGCGATTATTTATAGTTGTACATGGTCCACATGAACTGTAATTAGAATATTGTTATTAAAATTTCTTTACATATAACTGTAGCCTCCTTTTCATTAAGGCACACATTATAGAAATTATTCATTATTAGACTAGAAATACTCATTTTTAATCTTATTTTCTTCCTCTTCGAAATTTGAAAAATTGAAATAGGTGGTGTTGCTTGTTAAGCGACGATTTTGTATACGAAAAATTAAAAAATCTCCGCATGTAGAAAAATCACAGTACTAGCTAAAATTCTACATTATTGATCTTAAATTGATAAGGGGATTTAATCATTTGAGTTGTGAAATAAGTATGGCAAATATTAATTAGAATCGAGTGAATAATCTTTCCGTCTACTGTGTATCCACTTTTGGTCGAGACTAGTCTGTACATTTTAGAACATTCAATCTGTTGTAGAGAGTAATTAGTACTTAAAACTTTGATGTAAGTGCCAGACTCTCTTCAGATAACAATCATTAATCATTAAAATCTTGAGGATATTCGGATAGCATTAAGGATACAATAAAAGACACTTATTCTCATATTTTAAATCTGCTTCAATTTAAAAACTTGGTGGTTTTAAGACTAGATTTACATGAAAACAAGTAAAATGCTTCGGATTCAGTGCCATAGTTTCTATTAATTCATCTATTCTAATATCATCTATGACTTCTAACAATTCTATTTCTTTTTTATGTGGCTTCATCATCAAAAGCAAGTAATAGGGGCACTCGATGAAGAAAAGACGCAATAAAAAGGAATCTGAGTTTATGAATTACATGTTTTCTTACTTTCTCGTGGAGTCGCAGTGACCTGGGGTTAAGATTTTGGGTTCAGGGTCGGAGGGTTTCAAGTCCGAAACCCGATTCCAATGAACATTCTTCGTGTACGTGGGCCTAGTGCATATTAAGTCTGAAGTCGTGGGTCAAACATCCTTCCCTTGGTGCGGTGCGGAAGCCTGGAGAGAGAGGTACCGGCTCAGGTGTCGTCCTCGTCATCTGACAATTGTTCAAAATTACAAAATCCGACCCAAAATAGCCATTGTGTTGCTTTAAAATGGGAGGTTGTTATAATTAAATTAAACATTCTTTCTCTGTGACGTCACATAAATTAACATCTAGATTTTATGTATCACCACGAGCGTTTCCAATGTTTATAACTGTCGAATCATTAGTAGATTTATTTTGCTTTACTTTAGTGGCCATTCTTATTCAGAACGTGCAATCTTGCAATTTTCTGAAAGATTTATCAAAAGAAGTTTATTACTAGAGTTGCTTAATTTTGACGTCAAACCATATCATTTTATTTCGTAATAGAAAATAAAGTTATTGATTGGGAATTTCACTACAGCATTCTTAATCTAAATTTTTAGTATTAGTTTTCAATCGTGCACTGAAAAAATACGTTATTAAGAAAACTTAAGGTAGCTGAAAATAACGAAATATTTTAAAAGCTAACACCTGAAATATTTAATAAATATCAAAATAAAATATCAAAAAATTATTAATTTTAGAAGTTTACTCCTTAATTAGTTTGCTACATTATCGAATGTGATCTGTTATATGATACATTTCTCAAACAAGAAACTCAAAATTAGGGAAAAGGATAAGCCTTGATTACTTTTGATAATGATGGGCAGCATAACTTTCAGTGAAAATTTTCAATTCGATGGTCAGTATTCAGACATCGCTATACACAGCATGATGATCAGCTAAATAAACAAATAAAGTACTCCCTAAAATTCATGTTGGCACATGATGAGTTGGCGTGAATTTCAATTTTTACTTTTAACTATAAAATTCTCAGTTGATATGTTACTGCTACAGTGCGGAAATCACGCAATGTGCACATTATCTAGGTAATCTGCAGATTAACTAGCCCGATCCGTTAGAGTGCGGAAACCTTTTTCATTTCCCACATCACCTAGTTAATCTGCAGATTACTTACTAGGACCTCCTTTAAGTGAAAATAAGATCTTTCCTTGAACAACAACAACATTTTTGTACGGATGAGTTAACAGCCTAACATCTTAGTAACACAAATTATATGTATTACTGATTGACAAACGCTCTATACTCCTATTCTATAATATTATAAGTAATTTCATATAATAATCAACAGACTGTAAATAAAAAATTATGATAATTATCAACATAATTTTGTTTATTTATTCTTCGACATCTAAAGAATCAAGTTGACAGAATAATTACATTAATAAAGTGTAATATAAAGAAGAATCTGAATTTAAACCGTTTACAAGGAGAAAGGGGTGGGGAAGGAATAGAGACAAAAAAAACCTCTTGAACTTTACTTGAAACTTTTGAAATGCTGATATGAACATCACCTAGGCAAAGTGTAGAAAACTCTTATTTTGAAGATGATTTCGCGGATTACTGGATTTTCTTTAACAATACAAACCAGGTAATCTGCAGATTTAATAGGTAATATGAACGACTTTCGTCTTTAATGGTAAGAAATGCATTAAGTCCCATTAAAATATAAGAAGTCAAAACAGTGTACCTAATGAAATGGTTCCATAACATTTACTTGGATAACTAACCAATAGTTTTTAGTAATTATTTATTTAATAGTATATATAATTTTACTGTTTTGGTACTTAAAAAACCCATTTTAATTCGCCGTATATTATACATAAATATTTGATTCTAAAATTTTAGCTTAATATGAAATATATGCTTCTAAAATATATGTTGAAATATATGCTTCTAAAATATATGTTAAAAAAATGCGTCTAAAATATATGTTGAAATATATGCTTCTAAAATATATGTTAAAATAAATGCTTCTAAAATATATGTTAAAATAAATGCTTCTAAAATATATGTTAAAATATATGTTGAAATATATGCTTCTAAAATATATGTTAAAATTATTAATTTCTAGACATTTATGGATTCTTTGTTACCTTAAAAAAACCTATCTAAAAGCAAAATATTCGTGTTTATAATCTCAGCTCTTTTAACTGTAAATAAAAAGCAGTCTATTAATAATTATTTATTAAATATATTCTTACAATTTTGATGCTAAAATAACCAAATTAATTACCCTTATGATGCACAAAAATATTTTATTTCATAATTGCAGTTTAATGTTGTTTGAAATAAAAGCTTGTAAAATATATGTTAAAATTATCAAGACGTTCGCAATATGTATACCTCAGAAAACCAAATAAGAGCAAAATTCCGGTGTTTACAATTTGAATTTTTGGATTCCTTTTATTGATTCTATGAATGCTATTTAACCTAGATAAATGCTTTGCTTTATATAAAATAAACCCTTGTAAAAGATATGTTTCAATTATCAAATTCTACGCTTTTGTATAGTCTTTTTCGTACTTTAAAGTATCCAACTAAGAGCAAAAGACTCTTATCTACAATCTGAAGTTTAAAATTCCCTTTATTGATTCTACTAGTGTCGTTTAACGGAGATAAATGATAGCTTAATTTAATATAAACGCTTGTAAAATATACTTAACATTATAAATTTCTAGACGTTCTTATAGTCCGTTTGTTACCTTAAAAAATCCAACTAACAGCAAAATTCTTGTGTTTATAATCCGAACTTTTGAATTCCCTTTATAGATTCTATGAGCACCATTTAACCGAGATATGCAAAGGAGAGCGAATTCAGGATTCTCCAAATATATCTATATCGAATGCAGCTGTCATGACGGACGGTCCACCATTAGTCACATCACGTGTCAGAAGCACGTGATTTCACGTCACGCGCACCCTGCTCTCGAAGTGTTAGGCTCACATTCTATTGGTTGGGTTCAGTAGGACACTAGTATCAAAACGGATGACCAAGAAATAGACATTAATTCAAGTATTGGAATTCTATTAATCTTTTTAAATATTGGATTGATTAAAAGTGTCATAATTAAAATGAATAGCCGGTTTGAAATTCTATAGCACAGTTCATTGTGTCTCTGTTTTAAAAATCCGAAAAATTACCGAGAATTATAATTCTGACAGGAATATTAATGTGGTACTCATACCTACATACATATATTATACATGGATCTTAGCTGGCATAAAAAATCCACCAGCGAAACAGAAAGCAGATGTATTTCTTTAATTTATTAAAAATTAATTTAATCTCACGACATCTTTCTCCACTTGATTACCTAGACAATTGCTAAAGATTTAAAATAATAATGGGTAATTTTAGTGTGATTCTTGGAGAAGTCTTCGAAATGTTGAGTTTATATTTCTCTTTTCCAGCAATTTAAAATTCAATGTGATCATCAAGGTAATACGAAACACACACTACTTTTTTACTTTATTCTCTAAGTATTAGATTAGAACTTGAAGTGTGCATAGTAAACAGGCATTGAAGATGAAAAACAGTTAACAAGAAAGAATGTTTCTTAAAATGAGAAGCATTTTGTTAAATTGTCCAACTATTCAATAAATCTTTATCACTATTCCTAAACTTTTATCAATTCAATCTTAAGAGAGATTTACTTACTTAAAACTTCACGCGTAGTTTTTAATGGGAATGAATAATATTAAACAATCTGCATAGAATTGGGCAATGTTCAAGGGTCGTAGACATTCTGTCCAGCTATTCAAAAGATTATCCCTAAATTCTTTACCAATTCGGTCTTGCGAGAAATTTTCTTACTCAAAAGCTGCATGTGTATATTTTTAATGGGAATATATGACTAACAGTATGAACAAGACGTAGACAGTGCTGAAGGTTCATGAATATTCTCTCCAGCTGTTCAATAAATTATCCCTAAAATATTTGCCAACTCAATCTTAAGAGATATTTTCTTACTCTAAAATTTCACAGGTATAATTTTAATGAGAATTGATGATGTTTAACAGTCTGCGCTGGAATCGGACAACGTTCAAGGTTCGTGGACATTTCTGTCCAAAAGATTATTCCTAAAATGTTTATCGATTCGGTCTTGAGAGAGATTATCTTACTCAGAAACTTCAAACGTATATTTTCAATAACAATAAATGTTATTAGTCTGCACCGGACTCAGGTGATGTTTAAGGTCAATGGACGTTGTCATACTATCATACATAGTATTAATATCTGAATGATGTATCTGTCCTGAAACAAAAATCTGATAAAAATTAACAAATATCCATTTTACAATTCCGGAAATTCAGGATCTGACAAAGTTTAAAATCCTGAAGTTAGTGATTGTATTAATCTACGTGCTATCGATTAAAACACTATAAAATAGAGTTAGCAATCTAAAATAAGCATTTTAGCAACATGATAGTGTGATTAACATTAAAATATTCAAGTTATGGTCAAAGTAATAAAGTTATTGCAAGTCAATCAATATAGGATATATTTCTAATATGATATCCATTTGAATCTTTGGATATTTACTACATTACGTTCTAAATTTATAAAGTAATAATTTTTAGAAGAATTCCAAATTCATAGGAATAAAAAATAGCAGCTTAACTTTATTAGTAGATTAATTACAATTAAGAATAAAATAGAAAAAAAGTAGTGAAATTCTTCCCTTCTTTTTTTACCTACTTTTTTTCTTTACTTAGACCTATTTAAGAAACTTTATATGCAGACGCTTGTAAATTTTATTCAAAT
Source organism: Araneus ventricosus (assembly GCA_013235015.1). Taxonomy (NCBI): domain Eukaryota; kingdom Metazoa; phylum Arthropoda; class Arachnida; order Araneae; family Araneidae; genus Araneus; species Araneus ventricosus. Next base: position 43,711 of record BGPR01000426.1, on the reverse strand, counting down.
AGCCGAGAGGTTCCATCAAAATATCCTCAGAGAGGTGAAAAAAAGAACCGCTATAAAGTTTAAGATCGTTAAAAACAGTTTCCTTCCCTCACTTTGTCCATTTGCCCATAAATCAAAAACTATATATAAGTGCTTAAAATTCCAATATTTTAGGCCGACTATTGGAAGTTTACTTTCTCGAATATACATTTTTAAGGGCCAGAAAAAGACCCCAAACCTATACACGCTAATGTATAGATTTTCAATACGGAGGAAAAAGACACACTTTTATACCTCAGTGTCGAATTTTCTCCGTGAAATAATGCACCTGCACACCAAAATATACACGCCGCAGCACCACTCACTTATTCCTTATCCATATATATATCCCCAACGAAATTACCCAGACTGCACTGCTGAAAAGGGAAAAATTAATCACGAATAACCGATTGTTTTTATTCTTATCGAATTTTTCCCGGCAAAGGATTTTTCAGTTTTATTTCTTTATTATTTGTTTTTCCCCTCCTCCGCCGACCTCTTACCCCCTTTCCACTTTTTTTCTTTCCTTTCTTCCCAGTTTTCCAGAGCTAACCCTAACTGTAGATGGGTTGCACTTTTCTTGCCAGTTCCCATTCGCTCTTTTAAGTCTGATTAATGAGGTATAGTTCTTTCTTCGAATTGCTTGTGTCTTGTGAACGTCAACACCTGATCTGATTCCACTGGAAAACGTTGTTCGGGAGAGCAGGAGCGGAGCAAGGGTGGGATTCGCTCTACATCCCACCACCACAGTTAGGGAAATCCATCGATTTCGATTAAAGAGTTCACGTGCGTTGGAGGGATTAAAATTTTTCGTTTGGTAGGGAAGCTGGGGTTGGAAGGGGAGTGATGGTATGGGCCGGAAGGGAATGAGTGCACACACACGCGTTTCGAGGACTGGGTTTTACTCGGTGAGGAAATTTAACACGAGAAAAAGGAATTTTTAAAAGTGGATATAATTTTCTCGAATCGTATTTTCGTACAAACACGGAAGAATTATATCAACAAATGTTTTTTGTGCGGTAATATCAGAAAAACAAATTGCGTCTCGGTAACTATACAGGTATTCCATTGTCTTTTGTTTATTTTTCCTAGTTTTTATTCCGAAGTTATTTTGAGGAAAAAGGGATTCTTATGATATTGATGGGGTTTTAAATCCATGCTCGTCATTCTGTTGAAACCGATGGTGAATTTTTAATTCTCTAATTGAAAAGAAACTAATTAGATGAAATTGCCCAGTAAAGGCTGCTCTAATGAGTTCTAATGCCAATATAGAAATTTAACCCTGAAAAAATGGTAAATTCTGGCCAATATATGTATATTATTATTATCTAATATATTGTTTGAATACGCAGTCTCTTCAAAAAGAAACCAAATTTCTAAAATAAATCAATAGTTGATAAGAGTACCTTTTGGTGTGACTTGTCACCTTCAAAATGCTCTCCTCCTCTATTTATATGTCACTCCCGACTTGTCTTTCAGTCCTGAAATGTCTCCTGAGAATTCATTTTTTGGACGGCAGGTAAGTCTCGCAGCGAACTTTCTTCGATTTTCTACCTACGAAGTAACCGTGTTCGAAATTTGGTAGCTGTAGGTCGAATTGTCTGCCCTGAAAACCGTTGAATTCTGTGAATAATTATTACATCACGCAATTTACGGAAAGATGATCAAACATAAGAAAAGCTTTATCATTATAAAAACAGAAGGCAATATGACAATATTGTAATTAATAATCTCGAAAATTTAACAACTATGTTTGCTTGCTGGCGTTTCCTTGCGTAACAAATGTTTCTGCATTTTTTTCAAAAATTGAAATCAAATCAAAATACGTCACCTAAAACTTTATTTTTCGCTCACAGATATTGAGTGCCTGACATTAAAAATTGCTTTCATCTTAATCCATTTGGCGAAGTTCAATTTCAATTGTTTTTGTGATTACCTTCACAAAAGTATCTACAGATTAGTTAGGCGAAAGTCGATGGAAAAGTCAAAGAAATTGTTTTAAAAAAAGGATTAAAATACTAAAGATTATATGAATTAAGACATAATATGAGATATTAAAAATTAAAAAAGTGAAAAATTCGATCATTTCTGATAAGTTCCTTAAACTTTGAAATGATAAATGCATAAATACTTTAAAACAATCATTGAAAAAGTGTGTGCCCCCCCCGCTATCTTAGGAAAACCTGAATTTATATGGGACAGAGACAAAGACATGTAAAGAGGGTGTAATGTTTCAAAAGAGACAATTATTGGAACCAAAATAAGGTGATACACATTTTGGTAAAACAAAAATAACTTGTCAACTTTAAAAATATGTGAATGCACGTAAGTCATATAAAAAGTATGCACGTAAGTTAATATTCAAAAATGCACTAGAAGGCAGGCAAAATTCAATAAACTTCTGGAATGTTAGGGCGATTAAAACTGGCATAGAAAGTTTGATCTCAAATATCAAATTGTTGTGAAAATCTGCTTTAAAACTCAACTTATTATTGAAAGTATTCTTGTTCCAAAAACAAACAATATATTGTTACTTACTTTAACATTTGCTACAAAATAACTGAAAAAAAACGTCCGTATCCGGTTCTTTTCCAGTATTTACAAATCACCATTAGATCATAATTTCGAGAGTCAGCATACTCCCAAACTCCTTGCAGTAACTTACATGGATTGAATAAAAGTTTCAATTCAAAATTTCTTTGAAAAAAAATAAACCGTC
>BGPR01000426.1:0-38235 GCA_013235015.1 Araneus ventricosus | reverse complement strand
ATATATGAATTGATGCTTCTGTATCGATATTTTTCAGTTAGCATGTTGGTATTTTGCAAATTGAGTGTGATGTAACCGTTGGTGATAATATTAAGTATATGGGTAATCAAAATTTGTAGACATATCTGATGTTGGGATATACCAGTTGATGCTTCTGCGGCAAATCATGGATGCTCGTATGAAAATTTTAACTTAGGAAATTATTATTTTACATCTTAAGCATTGGTATTTTGCAAATTGATGGTGGGTTAATCGATGGTGATAGCATTAAATATAATCAAACTTTGTGGCATATTTAAAGTTGAAAGTTTTAAGGAGGAATCGAGATATTCATTATTTTTGCCGCTAGAATGCGGTATTTGGTGGAGTAATTGATCATAGTGCTATTAAATATTATGGTAATTAAAGCTTGTAGACATATTTTGTCTTAAGAAATGTTGGAGGTATATGAGTTAATTCTTCTATGACAAAACTGTGAACGTTACTATGGAAGTTTTAACTTAGAGTAGTATCAAGAGATTTTATTTTTACAGTAAAATTGCTGGTATTTTGCAAACTGAATGGTGGTGGTGATATTAACGGTCGGTGTAATCAAAATTAAATGTTGGCATATTTAATGTTGGAAATGTATAAATTGAATTTTCTGTGAGAAACTGTGAATGTTTGTAAGGAAGTTATATTTTAAGGAGATGAAGGAATGTATAGTTAGCGTTTTAACGTTGCGACACCTGTGAACGTTTGTATGAAATTTTTAACTTTCAGCAGTTTCGAGAGATTTATTTTTTTAAGTTTTGGAGTTTTGCAAACTCAGTGGTGGTGGGGATATTAATTACTATCAGCGTGATCAAAATTTTAGACCAATTTAATGATGGGAAGTATTGGAAATATACGAATTGGTGGTTTTATGAAAAAGTAGGAATATTTTTATGGAAGTTTTAGGGAAGACGGAGTAATTTATAGTTAGCGTTTTAATGTTAGAAAACGTTGACTATATACGAATTGACAGTTCAGTGACAAACCATGAACATGTTTATGAAAGTTTTAACCTGAGGTAGAGAAGAGGTACTCATTACTTTTTCAATTAGTGTTTCTTACTCCGGTGTTTAAGTTCACAGCGGTAATTGTTGCAATACTGTAAGTATTTATTTCTAATAAATTTTATAAAAAAATGCAGACACCTATTTGAATTTATCTGAACTATGATGCCAAGTTCTCTTCAAAATAAAGACCCAAAAATGAATGAATAGCCAGAGGGTAGCGACTGGGAGGAAAGGGGATATACATGCCCCGGGTGCCAGTATTAGGGGCACCATGGGGACAAAATACTACTGCGTTTATTTCACTTCTTGCAACAAAGTATGATGAAGCGGCAAAAAAATAGTACTAAGCCCCGGACGCTATTTACCCTTGGAAGTCAGTGATGGCGACAGAGGGAGAAAAATACATATTTCGCCCCGGGCGCCACTTGCCCTCGCTACGCCTCTGTGGATAGTACACAATTCACTACACTACCTCAAATTCCGAAGTTGTACTGAGATGACGTCTACAGGGTATCCCCAAAAAAAGTTTTCACACTACATAAATAATTAATAACACAGAAGTATTATAAACAAAATTAATAAATACAATTAGATAATAGTGTAAGTTATGGGAAATTTCATGATTCTAATTAAATAATACGGTAATTTTTAATTTTTACTATTATAACTGGAAAACTAATAATGCCCTTCATTATGGAGCACCATGCAAATTTATCAGTTGTTAGCTGTATAAAGTAGTTCGTCAGCGCGTGGAAAAATCGGATCCTTCTTCTTCGAAAATACCGTGAATATATGGTGATATATTTGTGAATTTAGAATAGCGCTGTGAGCTGTGTCACACATCTAAAAAATATTCAGATGTGAAGAATGTTACTTCCAGCAGAATGGAGCTTATTCAAATAACTATCACAACGATGGGGGCAATATTTATGGAATTCTGATGAGCAGATAGTTAGGACAAATTGTTGCATTGAATCCCCACATACATATTCACCTAATCTACTCTCGGTGAAATTCTTTTTATGGGGAGATATCATAAAACAAAATGTTTATAGCTCAAGACAAGTTGCGATCAGCGAGTTGAGAGCATCTATTGATAAAAAAATGAACTTAAACGCAAAACGATATTCCTAGCACTGTTCGACATTTCATCGATTGGTTTTATCAGCAGAGATCAATGCCGGTAAACAGTGGCGTAGCGACCAGGTGGCAAGGGAAGTGTAGATGCCCCGGGAGCTAGTTCAAAGGGGCGCCAGGGAGACAAAACATAACTGCGTTCATGTCATTTTTAAAGCAAAATATAATGAGGTGGCAAAAAATAATACCATACACATTTTCGAGGCATCTCTTATTCTCGCTACGCCACTGGCCTTAGTGATAAAACATTAATGCGTTTATGTCACCTTTTAAAGTCAAATATGATGAGGGGCGACAAAAATACCATGCCCTGGGCGCCATTTACGCAAACTAAATCGCCGACTATGACAAGGAGGGGGCGAAAAAATCCCATTATGACCCGGGAGCTACTTATCCTCATTATGCCACTGCTAGTAAACAATTTGAATACTTCCAAAATTTGACAAAATTCTACACTTGCATTTATTAACCTTCTGAGCGGTTAGCTATTTTGATCTACTTTCTTTAAAGTCTTAAAATTTTGCTTTTAAAGTGAATAATTGGATCGTTTTTGCGTTTAATAAAGTGATTAATATTTATGAGAATATTTTATCCATTATAGTTTAAGAAATTATACATATAAAATGAGTTATCTGATTTCAAACTCAATATGAGAAACGGAAAAATACGTGTAAAACGCTTAGAGAGTTAATTTGAGTTAATAAATTTTGATGCACGTTATTTTTTATGTAATAGTTATTCAAAATGTTGATACAGTTTTAGGACCCTCCGTAATACAAAAATATTGACTATAACTCTACCATTACACATTATGATGTTCATTGCACATTATGAAATAAATTTACTGGCTCTCACGTTGTCTTGGAGAGAGTCAAAAATAAATTTGGTATATTTTGGAAATTGAAGAAAAAAAGAGCGTGGCGTACCAGTTAGCATAATTGAATAGACACATTTATTTAGCTTTGTAATAGTAAAAAAAGACAAACATTTCTTCTGTTGATAGCTTCTGCAGTTCTCGCCAGAAAACGCCAAAATTACGATATCAAATCCGCGTAATGATCTCCCCTCGACTTTTTCATATACATTAAAAATTCGATTAACCGTCACCGTCCGGACCAGGACAGTGACGGATAACCGAATAGACGGATAACAGAAATCTTTTAATACCATATACACGGTCACGTGATTTCACCGCTGGCTTGGGACGAAAATGAAAATAAAATCCTTTAAAAGAGAATAATACATACATGTTGTAATTAATTTTACAAAACAATCAATATAAATTTCACCATAAAAGAGTAATGGACAGAAATGACGGATTAGAATTTTTTAGACGATGACGGATAACGGAATCTGACGATTAAACGACTGACGTTTAATCGAACTTTTACAGTATTTATACAATTGGCGCGTATAGCCATTAGCTTGTCGTACATTGTTAAAAAAATTGTAGAATGTGCATTTTGGGCTTCTTACCCTTGAACGGTTGGGTTCAAATTTCCACACAGATCAACAGTTTTAGTGTCAGACCACATAACAAATTTCATTTATGTAACTTGTTGCGTTTTTAAGTTTTTGCATTCACATATACAAGAATAGACAATCCGACAAACATGGAACAATCGCCTGTTTTGCGTAAATTTTGAAGCAGATTTACAATTTTAGTGGTGAAACCATACGCCAAATTTCATCTATCTAACGAGGGTCGGATTTAGCTTTTGAACCGCTACGTGCAAAAATAAAAAATTGCGCTCTAATGGAGCTACAATATAAGAATTCTGAAGAAAAGTTATATGCTCATTTTTACATTTTTTAGCGGACGTCCAAAGAAAAACATTGCAACTCAATAATTGACACAAATACTTATACTTTTCACTTCAAATACTTAATTTAAAAAAAAAACATTTTAAAAGAAGTATAATTTAGACGATTTTTTTTACTAACTTTCAGTTCGGAGAAAGTTTGGTGGTCATTTGTATATAAAATTAAATTATTTTATTGTTTTTCAGAAAATTTTCTAATTAATTCAGAAACTCCGTTGCGATTTTTTCCTCATTTTATTTTGGAAATTTTGCGCCCCTTGATTTTTTTTACTCACTACCGAGGCACGGACTAACGGAGTGTTCGTCCGACCCTGATCTAACTCTTTGCATTTTTTCAGTTATCATATTGTCATGTAGAGCGACGGACAATCAGAGTTCCCATTGACAGATTTTGTTCAAATTTTGATATAGACCAAAATTCTTAGCCAAATTTCACCCATCTAAATCGTTCCGCTTTCGATTTATCATGTTCACAGACAGATAGGTATAAAACTAAAACTTCTTCAGACTCAGAGAGATCTAAGTCACAGTGGCGTAGCGACCGGTGCCAATTTTAGGGGCCGCCATGGAGGCAAAACATTACTGCTATATTACAACTTTTATGGCAAAATATGATGAGAAAGCGTAAAAACAATATTGTGCCCGTTTATGCTTGTTACGCCACTGATGAAGACTGGGGTAAAAGAAAGAATCATATTATTTTCAAGTCGCCACTTACTATTGCTACAACACTAGCCATGGTGAAACAACATAACTTTGTCACTTTTTGAAATCAAATACAATGAGGTATGAAAAAATAGCATGTCCTGGCGCGGTTTACACAAGCTAAGCCACTGATGATGAAGGGGGTGGGGTTGCGAAAAACAACACATTATGATCCTGGAGATACTCATCATCGCTACGCCACTGCTCAGTCATGGAGGTTCATGAAAATATCGAGGTTGAATGTTTTGACGATTAAGGCTACACAGTACGCTTTTCCAAAAATTTTCTTTGCAGACAGTAATAATAAAATAAATTAACGACTTTTTTCAGATTATATTAATAGATAGATTCTGATTTTTTTAAAGTAATTTTAGCAAGAAATATTATTTTAAAATTTAAAAAACTGAAATTTTTTAAACTCTTATAAAATACTTAATTTTTAATATTTTTTAGTCATTTCAAGTGATTTATATTTCTTGGAACAAAAGTTAGCATGGGGTTGATGATTTGACTCTTTTTTAATTTTTAATAATTATTTTTGGAAAAACACCTAGAAAAAACATGAACATTCTAAAAATATTAACTTTGACATTTAAAAAAAAATCACTAGAACTCTCAGGCCTAAATCCATGATAATTCTTATAGTACATATGCATGAAAGTATCTACAAAAAGTTTTAAGACTCTATTTCAAACAGAAAAAAAGCCTTATGGAATAGAAAAAACACGCATCACGAAAAATAGAAGTCTGAGAAAAATTCATTTAAAGTTTGTAAAGGAATAAGAGCAAAAACTAATAATGCTTATAGAGCTCTAATTTCTTAATATGTTATTTTCCAACTTATAAAATGCGCTAAACACTATTTTAACTCAATATGATGGAATATATTTTTTCTTATTTGAAATATTATGTAATTAGTCTTCTAGCTCTTCAAAATATTGTCTCTTAGTAACTCAAAAACGTTTCGTTGATCAGGACATTTTCTCAACAGAAAGATGAATAAAGAAACAATAATATTATACTGCAAAGCTTCTAAATAACAAAAAAAACGTTGTTTAAAAATTAATATTTGTCTAGAAAAAGTCCCTTTTTATGAATATCAGTTAGGTAGTAATGAGAACTTAAAAAGAACACAGAATATAAATAAACAGAAACGATTTGAGTAATGAATGTTGAAGGTACAATAAACCATTTCACCTAAGGAATTGATTTATTCATAAAATATTTTTAATTAATTTATTTTAAGAATGGGGAAATGCTTCAAAATAAAAACGAAACTAAGCAAGCTCCCTCAGCTGTCAAATTTGAAGACTGACAACACTCAGAAAACTTCAAATATCTTTAAGACTATTTGGATATCAGATCTAAAATTTGGAGTCAAGTTTCTCAACCGTATGGGCCATCGAAAAATACAAAAAAAAAATCGATATTTTTGTCATTTTTATGGTACTGTGTAGCCTTAAATTATTTTCTCTGGTATACTTCGTATACAAGGCGGTTAAAAAAGCTGTGACAAACCATCAAAATAAAATATTAATTTTGGATGCTAGAGGATTTCGATTTATATATTGATGATTAATATAGATCGTAACCGAGAAGGCTTTATTAGACACAACCATTTTTTTACCACATGTTAAAAGTAGCATCCTTACGTGAAATTAAACGACAAAGTCAAAAGGAGAACACTCCCGATGTTTTTATTTTAGTATTAAATTATATAAAAAAAAAATTAATAGCCATCTTAGTTTAATAGATTTTTGTATTATTTTTGTTGTACATTTTCATAAACATCCGTTTCAGGAAGAACAATAAACACAAAAGGAGAAACCACCTTTTGCCTTTGAAAAAGATTTTATATAACTTGTATTTGCATTTTTAAAAAAATGTGACTACTGACAACAATTTAAACTGAAGCTGCCAACAGACACCATTTGCTGAATAGCCATAAAAATCTGTTATCAGCAATTAGAAGGTATTTGGCGCCATCTAGTGTACGAAAATGACACTACTTAGACGGAACACGGTTGCCGGTTGCATCTGGGGGAATTCAGCAGGTGCTCTGCTAAGAATGCAATCACAATAATCCTTTCTATTCCTCCCCAACTTGTGTGCGAAGATAATCCCAGGTACTGATAATCTTTAATTCCCTAAACCACGTCCGTTTTTGCCCCTCCCCTCACTACTTCCGCGTATCCGATTCAAGTGGCTTAAGAAGGAACTAGTTCCTCCGAGAGTGAAATATCTTTTCCGGCGAATTTCTTTCATTAATTGCGCTTAAAATAACTGCTGAAATTTCTTTCATTTTCCATAAAAACTATTTCTGGAAAATTCCTAGAAAAAATGTGTCTGCATAAATGAATAATTTGACTTCGCTTCAATGACTTTTTAGACCAATGTAATGGAATCAATTATTCTAACTCTGAGTCACATGATAAGCGTAACTGCGCATGTCATCTAATATGTAATTCCATGTTGTCTTACGCGAAGGAGTGACATCAATTCTTTTTCTTTCCAGCAAAACGTGAAATGAATTCTCAAATAAAATTGGAGCGGCACATTTAATGTGTATCACATGCACATGAATACAGTTAATTTGTGTGACGTGACGGCATAGTGATGTGGCAAAAAAAAGTGCTAAAATTTCGCGTCTGTGGTAGAAACTGTGTTTGGAAAATTTCTGAAATAATGTGTCTGCAAAATTTGTATTTTTATTCTGTTTCGATGCTTTTTCTGCCTCATGTCATCTAATATTTAACATGGAGCAGTCTTACGCTTTTACTGACGAAAGATGCGCAATGAATTCCAGAATTAAATCTGCGGACACATTTTAAGTATATTGTTTGATTCGCTCCATTCCTGGAGTAGTAAATTATCATGAAACTGTCTTTCCATTTCGTTTAATGAAAATTTCGTTGAATGAGAAGTAATAAATACTTTTTAAGTTAGTAGTTTTTGACACAAATTCCAATAACTTCCCAGATATGAAAATGAATTTGTTATATCATTGGAAATGAATTTTTACTGGTGATGTGCTATTCAATTGTATCCGGGGATAAACATAATTTCCCAAAATTATTTTATTGTAAAATAGATTTGTAAAAAAATACTTCAAACACAAAGTAAAACTTATTATTTTATGTTACAGTATACAGTATTGTGTTTCTCTGTAATTATTGTTTGCTCTTTGTTCTGCAAATATTCATTCCATGTCGTCAGCTAAATGCATAGACTGCATTTTTTTCGTTCTAAGGAAAGCAAATTATTTCAGAATTTTGAGAGACTTCAATAAAATTGAAGAATTCTATCAGAAATCTTTAAGGAACAGCGTATTATAAGAATTCAGAGATATTCCTATTATGTTTCTTGATCCCAAGTCATAGGATAAATTGCGATTATTAAAAAAAGAAGTAGAACACCCATTTGTGGGATAATGTTTTTTGATAATGTTTTCTATCACACACAAAGCATAATTTGAAACAGCAGGAAATAATTGTTTTCAAATTGTACTAGCCAGCTGATATGAAATATTTTGAAACATCAGACTAGATTAATTTCTGTATGAATAAAATCTAGCAGAATATGTTAACAATTTTAGTTCTTTCCCTAGCTCTCCTCTACTTCTGATATGTTTTACACCTTTTTATTTAGCAAGGTTTGCTTCATGTTGGTAATTGCTTTTTGTAATTGCTTTTTCACTCACTTTATGATGTACTAAAGTTCTCAAATTTTATACAGTTGTGTATTCCGGATGAAAATTCAAGGACTTAATTAAGTGTTAGTCGATTAATTTTAATTAAATTTTGTTTCCAAACGAGAGGCAAAATTTAGCAATGTATTTAAAAATATATATATATATATTTAAAGATCTCATAACATTTGTAATAATGAATTATTATGAAACACATTAAATACTAAAAAATAGAAAATAATAAATATAAAAAGTTTTTTAAACACGCTATTATTAGTGTCCTAGAATGTAGAAAATAGTTTTTCTCTTTCTTAATCTTAAATCTTAAATGCATCAGTTCTTTCTTTAAATCTTAAATGCATCAGTTCTTTCTTTAAATCTTACATGCATCAGTTATAAACAATAATGTTATGAAGTTTAGTCATAGTGAACGTCATAAGAAAGAAAACTTCTAAACATTCATTAAAAATCAAAATATATTATTGATGTAATTAAAATTCCATTTATCCCAGAATCATACACTCTTATGATTTTGTTTTCAAGTCTATATTTTTCATTAAAAAGAATATTTTTTATTTTCTTGTACAGTAATAAAAGTATGCTTTAAAAGTGTTATTTTTATTATTACATTATGATTTTCAGCATCCCTTGTTTTTGTTTTTCTGCCGATATGATGCTACTGCTAGGAAACGAGTTGTACAGAAAACATCCCCTATAATTGGAAATTTTAATTTCTATTCCTAACAGCACTCCTCATTGATTCAACCGTAGTGTTCAATCGAATCGTGAATTTCCCCCCGATTTTTAACATGATAATGTTTACAGGCTGAATACAATTTGAAAATTACGTCACGCGGGACGCGACATGCATGATGCAAAAATCGTAGAAAATGCTTTAGAGGACAAACTGTTGAATCTAAAGCTACCAAATTGGGCACGTAGTTACATCGTGGATAGAAGGGGATCGCTAAGAAAGGTTTTATTTATTTTTTACATCCTGTTCGGGCGTCTTTTAGTTATAAGGCTCACGTGCGCACAGACAGATAGGCAGATTTCCTGTAGACAGGCTGCATCCAAAGTCTGATAGAAATTTACAATTTTGGTGCAAAGGTTGCATACCAAATTTCATATTTCTAACTTGTTACTTTTTCAGTTATAGTGTACGCAGGCAGGCGGATAGGTATAATTTCAAATATGTTTATTTTGTACTCAGAGAAATCTAAATTGAGGAGATTCTTCAAAATCTGGAACTCTAACTTTTTGTGAGTTACAATATTTTCTCTTTGTATATTTTGTATACCAGTAAGGAAAAGAGCTGAATGCTTGCAAACAATATTAAAATGATTTAGGAATTCATGCAGCGTATCCAGGCAAATAACTTTGTATTTAATACTAGCTTCCACACTAAATGCATATTGTTCACCTTCCCATGATTCCTTCTCAATTTTTTCGGTATGGCATGAAATCGTTACCAGAGTAAATAATACAGTTTTGTCTTCAAAATTAACCTCTTCCGCTTTCTTCTATTCCTGCTATTTCTGAAATTTGAAGGAACTGAGGACGCAGTTACGAGTCGTAGGATCGCAGGATTTACCTGATTCCATCAAATATCCGACATATTTGAGCCAGAAGGTAGTGGTGTCGGCTCAGGTATCGTTCTAACCATCTGGCCATGATTAAATATTGCAAGGACGTCCCTAATTAACATTTTTCTTGCTTCAAAATGGGACGCTAACTGAATCGATCTAATTTCAGATAGAGCATTAAAAATACCAGGAACTTAAATAGGCTATTAGAATTGGTAAGTTCTTAAATATAACATTCGAAGGTTGAGGTTCGTAAACAGAACATCTCTCGTCACTTCACCACAGTTCAAGTTTCCGAGGTCCGTCCTAATAGCCATCCTGTATCTTCTAAATGAGAAGTTAATCTAATAAATCAACTGAAATCAACCCACCACTTTCATGGTTTACTGAAAAATCTAATTTCCCACCAACTTATGGCAAATAGCGTCCCCAATCGCGTTCTGTGCCACCTTCCACAAAAGTCACCGCGGTGTTCCCCAGACGCCGTTTTCCATTTTACCGAGCCACCTCAACGTAAAGGCAGGCGCCTTGTAATTATGAAAACTTTATTTATGTGCGATCACTGGCGATGGGAAGAATTTAATTTCCTGCTAACTTGTATGTCATCCTCTCTGCCGGGGCTGACTTATCAACGTTAATTAAGAGTGGGTCGCAGAAAACAGAAAATCACGACCGTAACCGCTGTCGCTCCTCTTTGTTGCTGGGCGGGGGGTCCCTGACAGAACCTGACAGTGTCCGTTGGTAAAAGTTGCTCACGTGAGCCAGAATCCGACACGTGGTCGTATGCTAATGAAGGGAATTTTAACGGTGCCCGAACATGTGTTTTGGAATCTGGTTCGGAGGAAGATCACGCTCCACAGATCTGTTCGGAACAGATTTCGTTCCCGTAAAAGGGTGTTGGGGGTTGATTATTCATTTTTTGAAAGGGTGTGGGAAGGGGTTGATTCTTAGGTGGGAGGATGTAACGCAGCGGGGTGATTGGTAACACTGCTGCTGGAAGTGTATAAGTTGATGAAATACTCTCGCTGCTTAAAGACCAACGATGTTTTAAATTTTCTTTGCCTGGTATATCTGCAATGCCTATGATATTAGTCTCTTCGGATAAGTTTAATATGCATTTCCGATCATGACAAATAGTTTTTAACTATAAAATATTATATAAATTTATTTTGATTGAGATAACTGCTCGGGATTGTTTGAGAGAATTGCTTTTCTATTGAATTCGGAGCATTACTGTTTTAAATTTGATATGTTGGCACTGGAAATGCTTGAGATATCGTCTGTTAATCTCGAAAATTGACAAAGACATAAATTTTAATTCGTGAAGGTCGTTATAAAAAGACTGCTGTTACGTTGAAAGAAGGTTTGTGCAATAGATATAAGCTGTTTTATTTCTCACTCATTCATGGATGATTTTTTTTCAGATATTATCAATGAGAAGTGAACTCACCCCAGTTTCTATGACAATATGGAAAAAGTAAAAAATTAACCATTGTTATAAAGGTACTCAATGGTAACTTACTGACGCCTCGTTTTTCAGTTAATTACCTCTTAAATTTAGTATCGAAATCTGAAACATTTTTATCATTCCCTTACAGAACACCACAACTTCGAAGTGGCTTGAGAATTCAAATGCCACTCGAAGTTTCTATATTATTATTTTGTGGTCAGAGTTGACAAGAAATTATATCTCCTGAAGCGTGATACAAAATTTAGGCCAAACCAATCACTCTATCTTACGATTTGAATAATGATTATTCCCATAAATATTGTCTTCATGATCAGAGGTGCTCCAAAAACTGAAACAATATGCAGTTCAAAATAGAGAATGCACCAGCTGAAACGTGTATAACATACAAATATGCTCTTGAATTTATATTTAGAATTACATAGGTTTTCGCGTTTTCGAAAAACAATTGTCAGTGATAGTCATATTTCATATCTGGCCATCCGAAAATGGCATGTTTTATAATTCAGCGTCTTACCAATGACACAACAAGTCGCGAAGGAGTTCAAGTGAAGAAAATGAATCTGAGATAAATACAGAAATTGAAGTGATTTACTTTAGCCCTTTATAAGGCCGTGGTTAGTATACTTACCACCAAATTCATTAAATTGTAAATATATTTTTTAAGGCTGGCATAAATTCTCGCCATTTTTTTTATGAAACAAAAACCGAGATATTCCAATTTCTTTTCTCAAACCATAACGAAGTGTTCGGACTTGATAATTAATTATTAATCAGCAAAATTAATTAACAAAAAATTAATGTCCAACGAATAAACTAAATGAATTTCTTTTCTTAAATGATTCTCAATCCCAAAGCCATTTTACTATAACACTACTAGAAAAAAATGGCTCGTTAAAGGGTTAAGATAAAGTTTGAAAAACGATTATTAGCTATAGCTATCAGTATATTACGTTTCTATTCTTCCTCGATATACCGGCACTCATTTTGAGACACAGAAGTATCTTGTCTTTTCGCTTCCTACATTGTTTTTCAGGTAAATTTTTACAGGAAGACTGCACCGCAACCTGGAACTCAGTATCCAGTGCAAACTGTAGGTCACACAATTCATCCTTCCACAATGGAAAGAGCCAGAAATCGCATGAAGTGAGCTCTGGGCTAGATGGTGATTTGTTTCTATTTAGACTTTACTTCTGCCTTTATAAACCTCAAATGTGAAAATAAATAAACGTTATTTACACTGTATCTGAGTTTAAACTAGGGAGTGGCACACGTTTGTCGCTATGCTATAGCTACATAAACATAGAAGTAAATTCGATATAGCTAGTTTTATTTTGTAAGCATGCTGTCGAGTCCAGTAAGTAGTTTCTTTAGCAATGATTGAATTTTGTTGAAATTCAATAAATTATTTTGTAAACAATTTGTAATGAACTAATGATTAATGACGGTAGGACAGGACTTCTTATATAATCTCTTTTTTTACCTCTTTATTTACACATTAAATTCTGTAACTGTCAATTTGATTTTGTTACTTAGTAAAAAAAAATTATCTCGTTAAACAAAGCTTTGCATCAGAATTATAAACAAACGGTTGCCTCGAAATTTCATCGTGCAATTATAACAAAATGCATCATAAAATATGCAAAATATTCCCGATTTCCATAAATGCAAAGCTGTGGACTTAAACAACGTTCGCCATTTTATTTTATCAAGATTCTTTTTTTTTCTTCCCTTTTCTTTATTCGACAGCTTGAGAGCACGATGTGTGTATAATTAATGAAGTTTCGTGTTGTTGCCAAACATGAATTTCGAATAAGAAAACAAATTTTGATTGCTGAAGGGGCAAAAAAATAATAATTAATTGTAAAAGATGGGGGAGAAGTATAGACTAATCCAATTAAATAAAAGCTTAGTGTGACCAAAACTCAAAAATTCTAATTGCGAAACCGCAATTAAGCAGGCGATTTCGAACGTTCCGTTTTCTAAGCCTAATGAAAAGCTACTGCGATTATTCCACAGTCAATATTTACATATTCAAACATTCGGCAAATTCAAAAATTTTTCCATCATCTCCTACATTTCCTCGATAATGAATCTTTCCTTAAAACAGAAAAGATCATGCAACTAATTAAAAATTTAAAACAACAAGTAAAGTTAATTAAACTAACATTTACCTTCGAAGTACGATAGAAGTTTCCTAAGCCTTATTTGCAATGGCGGGGAAAAAAATTACTACTTATTGTTTCTTTTGATTAATATTTTTCAAGCAGTTGATACATTACGCAATGACTGCATTGAAATGGTGCGTCTGTGAAAATTCACACGCATCTCTGACAACTCTTCGATGTGTTTCTGGCGAAAGAAAAAAAAAAGCATTGAAAGATCGTAGAAAAATCATTTCGAATCCAATTAAAGTTCTCTTTCTTTTATTTTTATTTTTCCCATAACATGCGATGACAAGTTTCTTATTAATGAGATTTCCCTCCTCCTAATTCCTAATGTTACAACAATCTATTTTTTTTTATTTTCATTTTTTTGTCTTTTTCGTTATTTGTTTATGCATTTAAACTTCATGAAATATTTTCCAATTGCGGAGTTATTTTAAATAACAATATTTCTTTTCTTTCTTGTTTATTTATGAGTTGCCTGCTTTTCCTGTTTAGATTTTCAAGGGAAAAATTTTGAATTTTGAAACAGAATTGCTGGCAAATGCAGAATTTTCGTTCAAGCACATAAATTGCAACTAGCTTATATAATTGTGTTTTAAATATAAGCTTGTTTTTCTTATAAAAAAGACTTTACTCTCATATAAACTGCAGCTTTTTGGTTGAGCTAGACTAGTTCTGAGCAAAAATAATTCTTTTGTCAACTTCTTCAGCTGACTTGAAAAATCCACAAAATAAACCCCATGTTTTACTTTATGGTGTAGAAAATACATGTAGGAAAAAATAGTGTAATAGTAAAAAACAAAAAAATCCACCTACTGACTTTGATGACTTTCCATATCTCAAACTTGTTTGCATACAGAAAAACAAAACATTTTTGGAATTATGTCTGTCCATGTGTATGTGAACACTATATCGGAAAAAGAACAACGAGCTAGATAGAAGAAATTTTGGGATCCTTGCACCATATCCTTGTCTTTATTTTTGTATCCTTGTCTTTATTTTTGTATCCTTGTCTTTTTTTTTAACTTGCATCAAACAACATTCATATGTGATCCTTACCCCAAAGTAGTAGATTTGTATCAAATTTTGGACTCAATTCATCAACGGGAAAAATAAAATTTAGGCTCATCTCACCACTGACTTGAAAAATACACGAAACAATCCACATATTTTTTCTTTATCGTGTTGAAAGTACAAGTAAAGAAAATAGCGTAATAGTTTGAAATATATAAACGGAATGATAACAAGAAGATCGATAGAGGAAGATTTTGGATACTTACACCAAACATCTTTACTTTGTGATCCTTATCCCAAAGTTGTAGATCTGCATCTAATTTTGGACTCAATTCATCAACACAAAGAACAAAATTTAGGTATCCTTACAACAAACATTCTTACGTAGTTTGTAATCCTTTTACCAAAATAGTAGATCTGTATCAAATTTTGAATTCAATCAATCCACGGTAAGAGATACTTTTCTTAAATACATACTCGAATTAAGAAAATACACAAAGATAAAAAAAAAAAACACATTTAGATAGATTTTCAAATATACGCGTTACCATTTATAAAAAATCTCCAGTAAAAATATTATTTATATGTTTAATTATGTTACTTATTTGCTAGCGTATGCGGACAGAAGCATCAAAATTATGGAGTCGAAAAATAATAATGGCAGTCAGTTTTCAAACTAATGTCGGATAATTTTAGAATATTTTTAGGAATGTTTGATTGCATAACACATAAACAAAATCATTTTTAAACACTTTTATTTAACTTGACTTCTTTCATCTTTGTAAAGATGGAATTTTATGATCAATATTTCGCTCATTTCTTGGTGATTTAGATATTTGAAATTTTTTACACTTGTTTTCGATGACAATATACAATTTCAATGGTTTTAGAACTCAGTTAATCGATTAATATAAATAAATTTTGATACCATCTCGATGGGACCATCTGGTAGTGAATTTGGGGGGAAATTGACTTCAGTATTCCATAATACTAAAAACTAAAAAATAAAACTTTAAAATAAATAAATTTTTATTACATTAATAAAAGTGTGTTTTTAGAAACTGTTTTATTAAATTTATTTATGCATTAAGTGACATCTATCGGAATGTCGAGGGTAAAACACACCAGAATTCTTAAAGTTGTATTGCTCTGATTTTGATTTTCAAAAATATATCGGGGAGTAAAATTCGCAACTGTCAGCATTCTAGTTGACTGCACATTTACTAGCAACTGGTAATGTACCAGAGATTTCAAAAATATGATTCAACGTTTATTACAATACAGGAATTACTAATTTTTAATATTTGGCGCTAGAGTGTAAATCGACCAATCCATTTTTGCTTGTTTTATGTTCTTTATACATTCTTAATCTATCTAACTGAGGATAAATGCTCTTCATGTCAAACTGTGATGAGCTCTAATAATTTCGAAAATTTTTCGAAGTTTTTAAAAAGTCATATTTCTTCCTTAAATTTCTTAAGGATAAAAAATTTTCAAGATTTATACTGAAAATAAAAACAGATATTTATAAAATATCATAAAAATACTCTATAATTCCAAACAATGAAAATCTTTGTTATAACATTATATGTACACATATTTGAAAAACTAATTTCGAAACGAATTGCTTGAAAAAAATCTACAACCATTTTCATTTTAAACAGTATGCGTTCAACAACATATCACGCAGCACACAAATCAAGAACTCAGAAATCAAGTTTAATTTTAAATTCTTTCAATATGCTACTTCAATAAATTCTTTATCATTCTGAGTCAGATTATGTATGCACAAATTTTGAAAACTATGTTCAATGAAGTAGTTCATTTGGAATTACTCGAAAACATGTTCAGCAATTTTCATTCTAAACTGTATTATTCAACAAACTGATTTCCGAAACATATTACATCAAGAACACAGAAAACCAGTTAAGGTTTAAATTTTCTAAGTATAACATAAAAAAAAATCACTTATCGTTCTGCTTCAGATTATGCATGCATCGATTTTGAAAACTGTTCAATGAAGATAGCATTTTCTTTTTTTAGCGTAGCATCGCCTACGCACAAAACGGAAACCAATGGCGCAATTACTTAATGCGACCTAAAGAGGAATCGTTTACGTCTTTGGAACACCTGGCGATCGTGGGTTAGGTCTGAATTAATGAGCTTGATTAGGATTTAGCTTGAAGCTTACTGCTATCCGTAAATATAAATCCACCCCCTGGATTTATTGGGGTGGAGTCATCGGAAGATAATTTCTTGTAAATGGCAAAGGATTATCGGTCTCATTACCAATATACCTTTTTTAACCTTCACCGTTTTTTCCACCTGTTCTGTCGTTCGCATTCTATACTTTATGTGTCATACTTCTGCATTTCAAGCAGGTGGTAGTGAATAGACTACTGACCAGATGTTAAAGCGCAGTTAATTGAAATAAGAGCTATTTCAACGCCATAAAATATACCGTGTGTGATGCTTGGAGAGTTATATGTTTAAAATGAAATTTACTCAGAAATCACATTTTCAGTTAAATAACAGGTTATATTTTTCTGGTGAACCTGAAAACATCCACGTTTTTAAAAATAATTTTTCTTATGAGCTTACTGACTTTCTACTGTTCTTATAGGACACAGATACAACTAAATTGCATGTTATGCCTGTTGTTTGATATGTTTAAGATGAAACTTGCTCAAAAAAAATTCATATACAATTAACTGCTTATATTTTTTGAGCCTGGAAACATCCAGAAGATTAAGAACCGTTCTGATTAGACTGCTTTCTACTATTCTTATACAATTTAGCATTTATTAAGAAATTTTATGGATTATTTGTTGGCTGTGTACAGAAAACCACACAACTGATCAGTGTCGGATGCTTGTGCGATATGTTTAAAATGAAACTTATTCAGATATCGTCTATAATCTATATATTTAAAATAATTTGGTAAAACCTTCAGACAGTTCTCCAGCCCCAACCACTCTACGGATTTCGATAATTTTCATTTCATATGAAAGCTTATGACGCCTAGATATGTTATCAAGGGTCGTCAGCCGCCCAGAAATCTTAATTTCTGAGAGATATTGCAAAATAAAAAGGGTCGGAAATAACGGAGATTTATTTGCAAATTAGTACAGTGTTCCTGAACCTCAAAAACTGGACTGATTTCGCCTATTTATTACGTCATTTCTTTCAAATAGTTAACGAATCAGAATGTTCCGCTTTATTTTCGTAAATTTAAATTAGTATTTTTCATTTGTATGCAGTTCTGCTGCGTTTCATTACAATTTAATTTAACTTTAATAGCAGACGATTTTGTTAAGACAACGCTATGGACGAGTTTTCTGATTTGTTTGTTTATATTTAAGTGTTGGAACTACGTAATTCCGGTGTAATGCTAAGGCAATGCAATCTTAAAAGCGGAAGTCCAACATCGCAGCAGATAAAGTCAAGGTTTTTAATGTAAGTATACAAACCAGAAAACTCGTCCCTAATTTAGTTTTAATAGCAGACGATTTTGTTCAGACATATCTATAAGTATTATTATCTTTGTTTTAGTTAATATTTAATTTAAAATCAATAGCAAACGATTTTGTTTCCTTTCTAAATTTATTTTCATTAGATTGGGAATAAGAAAATTAGTTGTTGTTAAAAAAAACTTTTACGGAATGCAGCGTTATTAAATGAGAGAATAAAGTTGTTTCTGGAATAAACATTTTAATTTTGCAATGACTTTTTGTTTTCATCAATAATCCCAACAGTTCCATCAAAATGGCATAACAAAAATATTGTAAAATATCTATTGTAGGTGATGGAAACTGTTTATTTAGGGCGATATCATTCTGTATTTATGAATTTAAAGATTTTCATGCCAAAATTCGTGAGAAAGTTATACAAAACATTACAACTAGATGAGGTTTATTGAAAGATTTTATAATTTTAAAGGAATATGTTCTCTACAAAGAATATGAAATCTACTATGGTTTTATGGCCTGCTCTACTGATCTTCATGCAGTATTTAAAACTGAAAAAGTAGTGGGTGAGAGCCTCGAAGCAGCGTGTCTGTCGATCTGTATAATCGCCTGCTTGTAAACAGGATAACTCCTAAACGCAATAAACTTAAATAAATAAATTTGGTATGTCTTCTAACCTTAATTTTAGATTTGTGTCCAATTTTGGTTTCAATCGGTTGAAGAAAAGACGTTCAAATCACATATTCTGTTTCTTAGAAGCAAAAAAAAAAAGCGCGACAGATTTACGCGTTTACCCCACCCGTGTTAAGGAATGGTACAAAGTTACTGCCACTTAGAGTATTTTTTTCCCACCCGTGTTAGGGCGTATGCTAGAAAGTTTAGGGGATATCACTCCATCTGGTGTTATATGTTTAAAAGAAAACTTATTCAGAAATCATTTACAATTAATAATTACAGTGGGTTTCCTATATGTTGACACTTTAAAATTTGCATATTTTTTCGAATATCTCCAGAAAATCTGCATGGATATTCTTAGAATTTCGAACATGTAAATATTAGGCTTGAGCACACATTTTACAGTGAAAATTCGATCACGAGAGTATTTAGAAGACCGACCAAAAAGTAATGAATACAAAAAGATTTCGACTCATCCTGTTTCAAAGAAATCTAATAACGAGATGAAACTTTCATCAATGGTTGTAATTGATTACAAGCATTTTCGTAAACGTAGCAGAAATATTCGGGAAGATATAAAGACTTCTTTCAAAATCCAAAATTTTCCGCGTGTTTTTTGCTTATAATTTTCAGAGTTTTGAACCAAATTGTATGAAACTTACAGAATACGTGACAATATGTTAGAGAAGCATTGTTTTAAAGTTTGAAGTAAATACTTTGAATATTAAAGAAATATGAATATTTTTAGTAAATGATTTTTACCGCGCTTATGCGAAATGTAGTATAATTTTACTTTGATGACTTAAGAGCCAGATATATAGGGCAACTTCTATAAAATATCCAGTTTAATAATACCATTAGTATCCAGAAAGATATCGGCATTGCAACTTGGTGAATTTTGGTACACTCTAAGAGAAGCTAAATGATGAGGGTTCTTGCACAAACTGATAATTTTTTTAACTTGAATCTTCGAATAGTAATCGTCGAACTGTAATTTAAATTATGTATTTAACTTATAAGTATACATGAGTATTCAAGATATTCAACATTCATAAAATTCAATATTACTGCTCGAAGATTCAAGTTTAAAAGATATCAGTTTGTGCAAGAACCCTCATCATTTAGCTTCTCTTAGAATGTACCAAAATTTACCAAGTTGCAATGCCAGTATCTTTCTGGATAATAATGGATATTCAAAGTATTTACTTCAAATTTTAATACAACGTTTCTCTAAGATATTGTCAAGCATTCTGTAAGTTTCATACATTTTGATTTAAAACTCTGCAATTTATAAGCAAAAAATACGAGGAAAATTTTGGGATTTTTTTAAAGAAACCTTTATATCATCCAGAATATATCTGCTATGTTTACAAAAATGCATGTAAATATTATGCACATCAAACATAACCATTCATGAAAGTTTCATCTCGTTATAAGCTTTCTTTAAACGGGATTAATCGAAATCTTTTCTCAATTCCTACTATTAGTTCACACTCTCCCTATATATATTTACTTATACATCTTGTTCAAATTTTCAATCGTTAATAAAATACTTTTTATTCATCCACTCAAGTTCATATACATTTTTTAAAACTTGTAGTGGATGACACTTGATGTTAATACAGTTTTTACAAAAAATTTTTTAAATTTTTCTTTGTTGACCAAAGTAGGAATTGATTTTAAAATTTTTTTTTATATTACTTGCTTGTCTTCATCACTTTCTGGTAGGTCCCCTAAATACTCTCGTGATCGAATCTTCACTGTAAAATGTGAGTTCAAGTCTAATCTTTACATGTTCGAAATTATAAGAAACTCCATGCAGATTTTCGTGAGATATTTAGAAAAAATATCCAAAAATTCTAAAGTGACTACATTATATTGGTAACTCACTGTATATTTATTTGTTGAACCCGACGACAGGCATAGCAATAAGAATCGTTTTTATTATATTGCTCCCTTTCAACTCTTTATTAGAATTGTGTTTTTAGCATCTATTAAATTTTTATGGATTATTTGTCTGTGGTTTTACATATTTGCCGATAAACAACACATCACGTAAAATACTTAAAGATAAAACATGCTATATAAAAGTTCTTAAGTGTGACAATTACAATTATTACAAATCACTGCAGTGATAATTCGTGATAGTAGCGCAAATTTCAAGTTTCTTAAGATGAAATTCCGTAATCGATTTTTTATTCAACTTCTGGTACATTATCTCCAAAATTTCGTGCATTAGACTTACCTGTTATTCGATATCCGAACATAAAGTGTTTGAAAAACGGTTGGCAGTATTTTAATAACTAATTATTTAAATTGCCAGGAACTTCGGGGTAGATTACATTTTTTGGTTTAACAATTTCCATTTGAAATATCCTTTGAAGTGAGTTGAGGTATATATTGACTTTTTTCCTCTTATTGGTGACTTTCGAAAATGCTACATACAACATTCCATGAACGAATACAGATCATTCAAGATGAATTCCAACATTTTTGAAAGTTTGTCCCTGAGCTTGGTTGACAGAAATTTGAAAGGCAAGTCGAAGTAAAAACCCTCTCTTTGAAAATAAAAAGTGTAATTCGGTTTCAGAAGATATTAACTTTATTTTCAGGGTAAGTTCAGGATTGTCTTAGATCCTGTTTATGCACTTCTTAGAACTATACAGATCAGGCAGTAAATTCGAATCTCTTTCACACTTAACCGAGATCCATTAAGTAACCCAGAGTTCGAGTTAAGATTTCTAATCAGTATCAG
This sequence comes from Araneus ventricosus, assembly GCA_013235015.1. Lineage (NCBI taxonomy): Eukaryota > Metazoa > Arthropoda > Arachnida > Araneae > Araneidae > Araneus > Araneus ventricosus. Next base: position 16,709 of record BGPR01000426.1, on the reverse strand, counting down.
GACAGTTGAAACTTTTAGAGTTAACTTACCGGATAATTTACCTTTTTGACCAATTTTAGAGTTTCTCCATAGGTTCCAGAATTTGAACTTCGGTATGTCCTGATTTTGATCAACTGGCGGCACATATTCGGCTGCGAATATCGTCTCAACGTTCTCGAGCCGGGGATTAGGCATGAACCGTTTTCGCCGTCCACATTTTGGAAACATGACAGCAATCCAACTGGTAAGCACTTTTATTCTAGGGATTAACTTTGAATTTAATTGCATCAACTTGATATGAAAGTCCCTTAAGAAAGGTTTTTCTCCTCTACGGGTGAAGTTTCCGTCCGGAGGCTTAACAGAAATTTTTACCTGGCCTACCACTCCATCAATGAATCAAACGCAAATTTTCTGAATTCACGGTTATGGTGAGTGTCTAACAAATTTACCGACATCAAAATCATTCCCTAAAGGTCACGTAAAGGATCAAAGAATGGTGCAAGATAAAGCTTGTAGGTTTTCTTATATTACACTAGCTGTTATGCCCGGCGTTGCTCGGGATTAAAATACTTTCGTGTCTAATATTTTTGAAGTAAAAAACTACTTTTGTGTAGAAAATTACAATACCCAAAATTCTTTTATCGTCTGAAATGTTTTTTTAATTAAAATGAGAATATCAGTTGAACCAGACGATTTTTAAAAACCGTCGATAGCTAATTTTCTTCATAAGTTATTAGTATTTATTGCATAAGTACTTCAAATTTTGTTCATAAATCTTGCAGTATTAGAAAGATTTTAATGGATGTTTTGGGACAATTACATAGTAAGTTTTTCATTGAGAAAAAGCGTTAGAATAAATATGAATAAAAAAATTCGTCTTCATTTAAAATTCTTCTAATGTGATCAACAGTTCTTATATATTCTTGTTCTTCACCAATTTAAAAAAAAGCGTTGCAAATTGTAAATTTTATACACAATTTAATTTTTGAAAAATTATTAAAATGAGGGCAACCAATTGAACGGAAATGAAAGTTGTGTCATGAAAAGTTAATTTTTTAAACTTTTATTATGTGTAAAAATAGTTTTTGTGACATAATACATATTTTCGAAAAATATCACGGAAAACGCCAAACCCTTGCTTAATTTCCAATTAACTGAAATTTTAATAAGATTTGGGGCTTTTAAAAGTTGGCAGCTGACTTTCTTCTTATATAAAACATAATTATAAAAATAAGCAAAAATTTCAGAAATAAAGATAAATTAGTTCAAAGTCTAACCGTTGCCTAGCAACGGAGTAGCGATAAATTTGCGTTATTTCAAAATCGGCTGCACGTAATTAACAATTATTAAACTTTAAAATATTAATAAAAATTGAAGGAAAAATGTCACAGATATAAAATTGGTATCATTGAAAAGATAAAATTTTGAACTTTAAGATGATAGAAAAATATTTTTTGTCGGACAATTTGCTCTGAAGTTACGGCGGAAAAACGGTTTCGATTAATTTCTAATTAACTGGCTGTTTAATTAACTTTTGGACTTAGAAAAGTTCATAAGTGTCTTGTCCTCATCTTAAATAAGTGTGCAAAATTTGGTTGAAAACAGTCCATTGGTTTAGGAGGAGATGTGGAACTATACATAGCTACATACCCCCACTTACATAGCCACAATGACTTTTATTTATATTAAGATTTGAGTGCTCCCAAGAAAATCAATATTTTAATGTTTTCAGGAATTAATAATCGTTTAGATTTGTAATTAATTAACCATTTCGATTTTAATTAAAAAGAATTTAGCTGTTCAGACATTGTACTTCCAAATGCAGCTTCGCAAGTTCTGACCAAACAAAACAGCATTTGTCAAAGGCTTAAGATTTCATCTGCTTTTGAGAAGATAGCATTTTAAAGGTAAGAAATTAGTAATGTACTATGAAAATATAATTCTCTTATTCCACAATAAAATGCAAGTACCATTAGATATTTCCAATTTTGGTCTATCTTTTTTAAGAAATAATTGATGGAAATGCTCGATGAAAAATTCATTAAAAGATTCTATAATAATTATGACGCTGAATTATTAAATGTATGAAAGGCTAAACACCAGATAATAATAAATACATGAAGCGTTTTTTTAAAAGAACAGAATTATATCAGTGAACTAAAAAAAGTGAAAACAACGCTTTTTAATCAAAAATCTGGAGGTCAAAAACAAAAATCGTAAAAGCGTGAGGCACAGAAAACAATATGAGAATGTAAATAAAGCCATGATGCATAATCATAAGAGAGAAAATTCCTCATTATTCATTACAGAAAAAAATATTTTATGAATAATATTAGAATTCCGATTTATTTACTGGGAGCAATTTAATCTGAGCCTTACGCTTTTGTGATTTTAGTTTTGACTTTCAAAATTTTGATGAAAAAGTTATTTTTCACTTTTTTGCACAGTAATAAAAGCGTGTTTTCAAACACTTGTGAAACTTTATTTTACATGATAATGCCTTCAATCGAAAAAGCAATCTAAATTTCTTAGTTTTTTTTAAAAAAATAGCACGTTAGACGTGAATAAATAAGATATATTTGTTGTATTCTAAGTACTGTATACTGTTTGCTTATTAAAACTACTTACTTACTGAAGTTTTTATTTTTCAAATTATAAAAAAAATTGAATTATAATTAATATCACTCACTATAATTAATATTACTAAAACTAATTACTGTATATTTATTTATCATGCATTATTAATCAAAAATAATTTTTTACTGCCATTTTTAGTTTTAAAAAAGTCGTTTTCTTTTGCTGTACTCATTTTAAAACCCAATTTTTCTTAACTTTTGAATAAATCAATTTTTCTTTTTACTTTAGTCACGTCAGCTTCGAATTAGCCGCACAAGTTCCACTACATTTATTATCTAAAACACTCCAAATAAATATGGATACCAAACAATTCTTTACCCTCAGCCAAGCTTCTTTCTAAAAGTCAATAACTCCCCCAAAAATTTACGTCTTTTTATAAAACGGCTGAACCCACCCGTACCTTCTTGAACCCAATCCAAGGGAGAAATTGAACAACGATCCGGCTTAGCCCGGATAAACCCTTCTAAAAATCTTCGAAAGGGGTCGAGAAAAAGAAAAACCAAAGGCAGCAAGCAGCGAGGGCAAAGAAAGTTGCTGGCAGACCGGGTGTTGGGCTCCGATAGTGTTATCGTGCGCCTCTCGTTTGGGGTGGGAGACAATAGAGTTATTTATTGGACAGTCCGGGCCCCTCAGAATCACTCCCGGACACATGTTTTACCGTCCAGCCAGCCGGATCTGGGTGACAAGTCCTTTTGAACTCGATAACCCTTATCGAAAGCCACCACACCAGCTTTTATCAGTTGGCCGCAGCGTGGCGCTGTTGATTGAGCGGTTATATTTCCCTAATAATTTTTCTATCCGTTCTCTCTCTCTCTCTCGCCTTTTCTCACCTTTTTAAGAAAGGATTTAAAATAGTTCGAAGAGTTTTCCTGTTAAAGGTGCTTTTGGAAGACTTTCTTTGCTTGCTTTGGTCGGTGTGGCAGAATCTTTGGAGCTCGATCATTTTTGGCTTTAATTATTTATTTATTTGAAACGTGGTTTTTTAAAAGTTAATTTTAAATAATTTCACGAACTTGTAGTTATGGTATATTTAATTGATATAATCACTAGATAAGTTCGCTATATTTTTATTATTTTCTCGTATATGGGAGAATGTGAAAAGACAGTATTGTTTTAGTTCAAAAATTCGGCTCGATATTTTGATGAATCTCCGCGTTTTAGATTTCCCTGAGAATTTACTGATCTCCTTGAGATATTTTGAGAGAAAAAATATTTTTGGAATTATATCCGGCTGTGTATGATGTGAACAACATAACTGGAAAAGGCAACGATCGAGACAAATTGAAATTATAAAATTTGATATGTGGCCTTTACACCGATATTGTAAATCTTTTGTCAAATTTTGGATGGAATCCGTCAGTGATAAATGTGCACATGATAACGTAATAAGTTAAAAGCGCAACGAACTAGATAGAAGATATTTGGGAAATACTTTTATTATTAGACCTCTATATCTATATCAAAGCTTGGAGTAAATCCGTTGTTACGTCATGGCTAGCAAGCGCGCCCTGTAGCGCCACCCGTAAAAAAAAAAAAAAATTGAAATAATGTAACCAGTCTAATGTTGTATCCCGACATAAGCGGATGCACGAAACGACGCTGAATAAAAAGGCTTAGCTTTGCAAGAAAAATTTGCCTTTCATCTAAAACCTATTTGCAGTCCTAATTCACGACGAAAACATCCGTTATCGGATAAGCTTTCTTTATTTCGGTCCGTGTGTGTATGAGAGCGATAACTCAAAAACGCAATGAACAACAAAAATGAAATTTGGTATATGGTCTTGATACAAAAATAGCATAATTGTGTCGAATTTTGGATCCAATCGGTCAATGGGACGAGACCCAAAATGCATATTCGATTCTCTTCTCTGTAATACGAAGCTAAACACAAAACGCGTCGTATTGTATACGAGAAACTAATATATACACAGAACTTATAGACTTGTATATTATCTATACTTATAAAAGGCAATGTTTGCGTGTGTTCGGTGGTTGTTCTGATGTCCAGTGACGAATCTATCGCACTACAGCCATGAAATGTGTACACAGGCAATCGTAATGGCGACTGAATGCACCTGAAGCCGAAATTTTAAAATTTATTATAGAAAATTTTTTATTTAATGTTTGTGTTGTTTTGGGTGATTTTTCTGCACTATTTTCTTAATAGCATGGTTTCGGATAACTGTAAGACAAAAATAGATACACCATCGAAAGAGCACGATTTTTTTAATGAAGCTAGCTTTGAATTTCTAACGTAATTTACTGAATTTTAGAAATTTTTAAAAATAGCCAGTTTCGCCATCGCAATATTCTTTTGTTTTAAATTTGTTGCATCCGACTCTTCTAATAACACTATTATTTTCAATTTTTTTTAGCTTATATAGAACTGTTCTCAATTTGATTTTAACAAGAACGGTTAAAATATCTTTTTCCGTTTTTTTTTTAAATTATTTTTTTCCTGGGCAGATGAAAGTTATTTTTCTTGAGCTAATTTTCTCCCTCGACACTTTTTCGGAACGCAGCTGGCTATGTGATTGGTTGAAGGGGAGGTGACGTCATAACCTTGAATTGGGTGACTGATTATTATTTTCGGCATTATCTTAACGTATTTATTCATCTCGCATACTTTGCTTGCAGTATAATAATTTTTACGTTGCAATTTTTTAATATTGTTTATCGCGAAAAAAAAGAGGGAAAATCAATAATGTGTATCTTTTGTTTTGATTTTGTTTTCAAAACTTTTTCATGTCATTGTGGGCGGGTTTTTTTTTTTTTTTTTCATTTTGTTGAAGTCCTGATTCCACGGGCAACGCCGTGCGCGTACTGCTAGTTATCTATAAAAAGGGGGAGAATTCAACACGCTTTTATTAGTGTACTGGAAGTAGAAAATAATTTTTTATCAAAAATATGGAGGTCAAAACAATGATCGTAAAGGCTTGAGTGGATGAATACAATACGACAAGGAAATAAAATCGCAATAAATATCACAAGAAAGAAAATTTCTAAATAGTCATTAAAGATATTACAAATATAATAGCCCAGATCTGTCTCTCACTGATCCGGTAATGCTCTGACGTCACCAACGATAAAATTCACGCCATAGCACTGCGAGACGTTAAACAGCATTATTTCATCGTTAGAACACCTAAATTTCAGAAATTTTAAATTTAAAAGAGTAATTCTCATTTTAATTTCAAATTTTATAGCTCTAAAATAGTGAAATAAAATTTTCTATCCATTGATATAAAATTTATCTCGCTATGATCAATTATATTAATCATATATTTGAAATTAATTTCCGTTTTTTAATAGAAAGTAGTAAATCACGTCAGTGGTATATCATGCGCGTGATATAGTTTGGACGCCACGGTGCATCTGATTATTTATTGCAATTGTGATTATATAATTTGATAATATTTTTGGCAACGTTTTGACAAGCAGAGAATGCTTTGTTTTGATTAGAATTTCGAAAAAGAATTCTTTTGAAATTTTAACTTGTGACTTAGATTTGACAAGATGAGAATTTCATGGTTATTGAATTATTATGTACACATTTTGTATATATTTTTTACTATAATTTAATACTTTACAATCATGAATTAGTTTACTATATTTTTACGATGAATACAATATGCACCCGTCATACCATTAAGGGTAAATTTCTAGTTATCTATAAAACGGGGGAAAAATTCAACACGCTTTTATTAGCGTATTGAAAGTAGCAAATAATTTTTTTAAATCAAAAATATGGAGGTCAAAACAAGGATCGTAAAGGCATGAGCCGATGAATACAATACGATAAGGAAATAAAATCGCAATAAATATAATAAGAAAAAAAATTTCTATATAGTCATTAAAGATCTATACATATAAAAGACAAAGTCACTCACTGACTCATCACCGAATCTCCCAAACCACTGGAACTAACACTTGGCAGATGGTTGCTTTTTGGGGAGTAGGTGCTCACTAAGAAAGGATTTTTCAATATTTTTCTTAGAATTTTAATTAATTAAAATTACCTTAAATTTTAGCGTTTTTCTGCAATAACTTCGGAACATAATATCGCACAAAATTCATTTTAATATCATCTTAAAGTTAAAAAAAATAGTTTTTCAATTATACCAATATCATTTCCATGCGACATAGTGTTTAATTTTAATTAATTTTTAAAAATGTTTTTAAACACAAATTCCAACAATATTTTTATTGTTATCGTCTGCAGCTTTTTTTGGAAGCACGCGCGGAAGAGCTCCTTCACCGATTTAAAAAAAGAAAGAAAATATTATTTACTGAGAACTGATGATGGCGAGTTGCGTTTTGAAAGTTATTCCTGTCGATATTTTGAGAAGTAATTTGATAAATCTTTTGTAACTTATTTATAAATAGGTGTGCTGTCTGCATATATTTCTATTTTTAAAAAAAATTATTGTGTTGTTGTTGTTTGTATTGAGAAAATACATTAAACTTAAAAAAAACACAGATTTTGTGGTTGTTGGGATTCCGAAGTAAAAACTCAACCCAAGCACTGGAATTCCTGTTCAAGAAAGGCAAGACTCAACTGCAACAGGCATCATATATTATGTAAAAAAAGTGTACAGAAAAAATAATTATGGATATTCTGACTACGAAAATCTAACTCTAAGTAGTGAGAATACGAGTTTGTGTTTTACAATATTATTCTTACAGTTAAAAAAAAAATGCCAGATTTATAAGATACAACATATAAAATTAAATGCAGTGCGCGCGTTATCAGTTCGTCGCTGTAGTAGTTCAATCTGGCCTCCTACTTTGTCTCTCGAAAAACATGGCGGGCTAGGAACAACAACATCGCTTTTCGATTCAGATTCATTTTGTTCGTCTAGCACGAGTTTCTTCTTTCTTTTCTGTTCTTCTTTTACGAATACTTTCGAATTCTTTTGCATTTATTTAATAACCTACTTACTGATTAACTGGATTTTTTTTTATCATCCTAGCCCGACCTTGAAAGCCAGATATTTAAACTTAAACTACTAAGTTGATTATGAATATAAAAATTGTTGCCATTAACGGATTACAGATTCCTTGCAGAACAGTAAAAATCCCCGTGTTGACGGCACGTGCCTCTTCTCCCTCCTTTCCTATCTGGTATATGGCGGCGTTTCAATGATGACTAAAATTCGGGCTGGCATTGTGAATCATGTGTCCAACAACTTGCAAAGGTTCAAGTACTTTACTCAGCTGAAGTCTGGAGTTCCTTATGGTATTGATCGTCAGTATCTTACTGAAATGTCAAGCCCTGAATTTTTTTAAAAATCAAAATCTATGCTTCCTACGCACAACAAAATAACATGGCGGTGCCCAAGATTTGTTTAGTAAATTGATTATAAAATAGCCAAAACATAAGAAAGAGAGATATTTAAATAAGATTTCTTTTTACCTTAATGGTGTTGAAATATAACACATTAATTTGAAAATTGTTCTGACGTTTTCTTTTAATTAAAAATTGATTCAAAATTTCACTACTGCTTTTATCGGTGGATGGAGATTTAAATGTTGATTTCCTTTATATCATTCTTAATGATTAATTTTGTATCATTCTTAATGATCAATTTTGTATCATTCTTAAAAAATTATTAATAACTTATGAAAAAAAATTAGCTTTATACGGTTTTTAAAAATCGTTTGGACAGACCCTAATATTTTGAGAAACTACGAGATCTTAAAAATCTTTCGTGCGACAGATTTTTCTCATTTTAACTAAACTAAAGACGCGGATGATAGAAAGAGTTTTTGCTGGAATTCCACCGAGTGCTTTATCTATGTAAATAAAACTGAAGTACCACAATGTTTAATTAAATTTCATGTCATTCTTTAAAAAAATATTATTAAATTATGGACAAAATTAAAAATCGTTTGGTTCACTTGATATTTTCATTTTAATTAAACATTTCAAATGACAAAAGGATTTTGTTTATTATAATATTTTATATAAAATACTAGCTGTTCGGGCGCCGTTGTTCGGGATTAAGATACTTTTATGTCTAATATTTTTAATAAAAATCTATTTTTCTATAGAATTATAATACATAAAAATTCCTTTACCATCTGAAACGTTTTTACTTCAAATGTCGTTCATACATAGAGAAGTATAAGGATTTTGACGAATGTTTTGGGAAAGTTAATTAAATAGTTAAATTTTCATTAATAAAAAACGATAAAATAAACCAGATCAATAGTTGTTCCCAATATAAATTAGGAATTGTCTGCTTTTAAACTTTTCTTTAGTATTAGTAATCTTCCAGAATTTTGTTTATGTGTTCTAGTAACAGCTACAAATTGTGAATTTTATATACAATTGAATTTTTTTTAATTATTGAAATGAGAGCAACAATTTGAACGCAAATGAAATTTGCATCACTGAAAAACTGTTTTTTAAACTTTAATATAGTATAAAAATAGTTATAGTAACATAACACTTTCGAAATATATCACGGAAAAACGCAAAATCTTGCTTAATTTCTAATTAACTAAAGATTTAATTAACTTTTAGGCCTTTTAATGTTGACAGTGATTTTTCACTACTTGTGTAAAATATTTACAGAAATAAAAAGAAATTTGTTCAAAGTCTCACCGTTGCTTAGCAACTAAGTATCAATAAAAATGCTTTATTTCAAAATCGTTTGCAAGTAATCAATTTCTTTAAAACATTTTAAAAATTCATAAAATTTAAAGGAAACACTGCAAGGAAAAATATTGGTATCATTGAAAAGGAAAAAAATTAAAGTTTAAGATGGTATAAAAATATATTTTGCTCCGAAGTTACGGCGGAAAAACGGTTTCAGTTAATTTCTAATTAACTGACTGTTTAATTAACTTTTGGACTTTGAAAAGTTCATAAATGTCTTCCCCTCGTCTTAAATGATAAGTGTGCAAAATTTGATTGAAAACAGTCCATTGAGTTAGGAGGAGATGTGGAACATAGCCACAATGACTTTTATTTATATTAAGATTTTTTACATTAAAACTATAAAGACATGAAAATATTTTATCCCGAGCAACAAGATACAAATAATGTGCGAAATCACGGGCATCAGCTAGTTAAAGCATATAATAATTGTGATTAAAGTTTGTTGGCATGTCATGAGTGTAATTTGCAGAGTAACGCAGATACCAGGCAGTTTTAAAATACAAAAGAGCTTTAATGCAGTTTACTGTATAACAAATAAAGACATGCTGCTGTCTTGCAGCCCAAACACTCAATGACAGCCATCCATTCAGCTGACTACAGCTACGTCTACTCTCAGACTGACTGAACGATTCCTTAAAAACACAAATGAACAATATATATAGATTGTAACAACCAATCAACTTAGACTAGTGCCGTAACTTCGGCTACGTCATGAAAATTAACCAACGAGATGCTTTCATTCAGTGACTGAACCAGTTCATTTGAATTCCAACAAAGTTCCAATTCACTTTTAGATTATTTCTATCAGGGGCTCGGATTTATACAGTTTTATCTTTTTGTCTCCAGATTTTTAATAAAAAAAATCATTTTGTAGTTTTTAGTACACTACTAAAAGCGTATTTTAAGAAATATTTCCGTTTACTAATAATTGTTAATTTTGTATAATTTGTGTTGAGTACGTTCTTTATTTTCTAAAAATGAAGGGGAAAAAAGGATTATTGTCCATTTGATCAATTTAAATTTCATCATAGGAGTAATCAGTGGCGTAGTTGCCGGGAGAGGGGACATGGATGTCCCAGTAGCCAGTTTTGGAGTTCACCATGGAGACAAAACGTTATTGTGATAATATCATTGTTTAAGACGTAAATGATAAGGGGAAAAAAAGTAATACCATGTCCAGACGCCATGCACATTTGCTATGCCACTGATGACGCATGGGAGCAAAAGTCATATAAATGACCCGGGCTCCACTTACCCACGTAACTGACTGTAAAAAGAGGATCGAAATGAATATTTATACTTTTTAAATTTAGGACATTGCATGTAAGCGGGAAAGCAGTGGCGGCGACTCCCCCCCCCCTCCACTTTTTGAGAAAAAAAAATTAAATTTTTATTTCATTTTAGCTGCCTAAAACTAGGAATTTTAAAAAGAAAAACAAAACAAAAAAACAGTAGCGTCCCGAAAAGCTAGCTAATATTAATGTGCAGGCAACTAAACTTTTAAATTTTGTTGTCCGCACTTTATATTCAGGGAAACCTTTAGGTCCCACTTTTCCGGATGGCAAAAGTGGGGTCGCTGCGGGAAAGGAAGCTTGAATAAGAATTATTCTGAACATGTCTGATAATAAACCACGAATAATATTTTTGCTGAAAAACATTCAAACAACAGCATTTTGTGATAATTGGGAAAAGGCAGTCAAATTCATTTTGAAGCAATATACAGTAGTTTATCAATTGAAAAAAATTCTCTTCAAATCAATTCATTATTGTGATAAGAAGCCGAATTACGTATTCCCAATTATCCCATAGTCTTTTGGTTGATTGGGAATACTCCTAAAAGTGAGGTTGATTAATTAATAAATTATTTTTGAAAGGAAGCATTGATCAAAGAACCCTGCAGAATATGTTTATGCATTCATAAAAATTATAAGCCTCTTCTCCATTTTATACTATCCTTCAAAAGAGAAAAAAAAAAGGCAAGAGTCTTGCAAAATTCGTCCCCAAATACCCCAACTTACCCTATACCTACTGAAACTTAGAATTCAGAAATTTTTAAAAGAAATGCTATGTGAATGTTAGAACTATAGAAATAGTACTCATGGTATGTATCTATTGCTAATCAAACTATTGTCAGTGGAATGATAATTTGAACTCTTCGATAATCCGAATTTTTTCTCTAGTCCCCACAATGGTGTAGCGAGGGTAAGTGGAGCTAGAATTATATTTTTTCGCCCCCCCCCTTATCATCGTCAGTGGTATAACAAGTTTAAACGGCGCCCGGGGCATGATATTTTTTCTACCTTTCAACGTATTTGACCTTAAAAGTGACATAAACGTATTCAACTTTTGTGAACATGACCAGTGGTGTAGCGAGTGCAAGTGGATCATAAGACTTTTTTACCCCTGTCATCATCAGTGGCCGAGTAAGCGTTAAATGATACCACAGGCATGATGTATTTTCAAACTCTCTCATCATATTTTGCTTTAAAAATATAAACTCAGTAATGTTTTGACTCCACGGCGCCCCCTAAACCTGGCGCCGGGAGCATCTATAACCCCCTTACTCCCAGGTCGCAACACCACTGCGTTCCCAAGAATTTCTCATAACCAAAATTTTAAAATTCTGTTTATAATTCAAATTAAATTTGATTCATTCGAAGTCTCAACAAAAAAAGGTTTTCATTTCTGAATTATTTTCGCCAATTCGGGCATATCTTAAATTCTGAGTGATAGTAAGGGAATAATTTTTAATGCCCTTTTTGATGCATTCAACAATTTTACTGCTGTTCATTCGATTCAATTAGAAAAGCTATAAAAAATTTTTCAATACTTTAAACACATTAGATGTGAGTGTAACTATTTATTTTTGTTATACTCAATTTTCTGTATACTGTTGTATAATCAAATTATATTCCTATTTATTTCAATAACAGTTTATTATAATTATCATTTATTTATTAAAATTATTTACCCATTATTTTTATTTCATTACTTACGTATTATTTATTATAACTATTTCATATTAGAAATAAATCATTTCTGCCATTTTTAGTTAAAAAAACCATCACTTTCTTTTTCTGTACTCATTTTCAGACACTTTTTTTATCCAAATTTTTATTATTATGCTACCAACTTCGAATTAGCCAAGTTACATTGTATTAGGTAATGGCTGTAATAAGGATAATGAGATCTGGTTACCAGTAGATCTGCTATGAGCAAATGTGGATGGTAAATGAAGTTAATCACCTTCCTGAGATGTAAAAAGGCTGTGGACAAAAGAAGAAGGGCAAGAAGTTAAGAGCAGTAAGGAGAATACTTTTTTGAGCCGATGCAATCAACTGCCTAATGAATGTAGTTGTATTTACTTTAGTTAGGTTATCATCACTATTTGAAACTACACAAGGGTTTGGGAATGAGCTTCGCAATTTTGAAGCATGGTCAAATGAGCTTGAAATTACACAAATTCAATTCTTAGAGCTGTGGGGAAAAAACATGAATTAATAAACGGTTTATGATAGTCAAATCAAGTCAATAAAGTATGTGGCAATCAATTCAAGTTAATAAAGAATTTATCATAACAATTTGAGTTAATAGCTTATGATAGCCAATACAAGTTAATAGTCTATGATACTCAATTCTAGTTAATAATTTATGAGAGTCAATCCTAGTTAATAATTTATGATAGTCAATTCAAGTTAACACATTGACCAGAACAAGGAAAGGGGAGCATGCCAAGATGTTCTCAGTCTCAGAGAAAGGCAATAATGAGAGTCACTTGGAATACTCACCATAAAGTGGCTGTGTCAATAAAGTTTATGAAAGTCAATCTCTGCTATTGATGTTAAATATTGAGATTATAAACCCACTTCCACTTCTCTAAAAGAAGTGGAGAGGAAGATCCATATCAGAAAAATCATTGAAGATTGCCTTTACAGAAAATTTAATACCCTCTCATTGAATAAATTTTATGAACTTAATTACAGCAAGTATTGGCACAACTTTCTCCATCTGCTGAAATTTAATAGGGAACTGCTTTCATAAAAAAATATTTTGAGCAATTTTTAAGATTTTCAGTTTGAAATAGGAGAACGTCTTGTTCCCAATGGAAACAACAATATAAAATAAATAATTTTTATTCCAGTGTTGAAACACAACCACAATGCAAATAAGATATTTATATAAATTATAATATTCTTCCTTTTTATCATTGTCACTACATGTTTGGACTCTTAACTTTTAAACACTGAACTATTTTTAATTATTATTTAAATGCAATGCTTGTTAATACATCCAAATACTTCCATAACAAAGTGAAATACTTATTTGTAATGACGTTACAGAGTAAGATAATTTAATTCGATATTAATGTTAGTACAATTTATTGAAATTTAACTATAATGTAACCCCCAAAATCACATGGATTAACTGAGATGCAAATTCTATGATGCCTGATGCAAGAGGATTAAGAATTTCTTACGACTGTTGTTTCAGATCGTTTAAGTTTCGAAAAAGATTTATCTTATTTTTAATTTGATTAGCAGTTAAATATTAACAAAGCTCCAAAGAATGTTAATTTTTCTCCTTTACACGAGTCAGTAAAATGCAAATATAAATATCTTTCCTCTTTATTTAAAAATGCTTATCAATATAATGTGAATGTTTATTTCATGCCTAAGCATTAACCTATTTACTTTTTATTCAAATAAGCATAAAATGATGTTTTAATTTATGCAGTTTGTTCTTGGGCACCAAATACCCCCCCCCCCTTTCTCCAAAAACACCTTCACCTCTCTTTCTCATCTTTTTTTATTTAAATCCCACATCTGTCACAACATATTGCATTGTTTTTAACCCTTAATTCTAAGGTTTTACTAAATATTTTCAGACAATTCCTGAAATAAAAAGAAAAGTCAGTCTTCACTTTTCTGTGAAGTAAAATGAATCGATGATCTTCAATATGCCACCAAAATTAATTGATGACATAGTGAAGATCACAAGACATCAACCCTCACAATGGAAATCAGAAATTCATTTCAAAGAGAAACTGAATAAAATACTTAAAGGTATTCAACTTTGAAACCAAAGATGGAACTGAAGAAGTAAATATATTCCAATAAATAAAATATATTTGATTTAGTGATATGTTTGATTTCAATAAATTAGGAAAAATATACAAGACATCTTGGATAGAAAGTTTTATTGAGGCTCATAATTTCAGAAGGTAAACGAATTGAAGACAAAAAATAAATTTGGAAAATATATAATTTTCTAAGTTTTGTCTATTGACTCAAATACAGTAAAAAGATAAGAAATAAAGAAAAATATAATAATTGTCATAAATAAATAAGAATAATAAAGTAAGAAATTCAGATATTAGAAAACTGTAAAACCAATCTTTGTAAAAAATAAACTAGGCAAAAGTTAAACACATACAAATTGAAAGATACTTAAAATTAACAAAACACAACCATTCAATTATTTAAATCAGAACTTCTTTAAGTATGGGTCCCAATACCAATTGAGGTATTGCGAAAAAACTGACACAGTGAGTGTTTCTGCCAAACTCTTCAATATTAACCATCCGTTAGTCATAATATTTAATAGATACACAAGCAGTTTGCATCTATTAGTTGTTTTTAATGCATTACAAATTGAATTTTTCTAACTAAATACTCATTTACATCCTCATTAGGACTAATTATTACAATCATAAAGGAAAAATTAACAAAACCAGATGAACATATCATAGAATTAATTTAAATCTGCGAGATGCAATGTGCCCATTTAAGGACAAGATTATTGCGAATAAATGAGGGTTAATAAACAAACACAACATAAAATTGAATATGAATTTCAAATTATTCATTAAAATTGAAACAATTCCTAAAAAAAAGTAACATATTGACATATTTTTTTCTGCTTGCCACTGATGAATGCTTCATTTTCCTATTCATAGATGGAGCCAAGGAATATTTCTGGAGTCGAAATAATGTCACGAGTGAAAAAAGTTTTAGAAACCCTGATATAAATATGTCAGATCATTACAATCTTCCTTTAACTTTTTCCTTATCTGAAAAATAAAATTTTCTGAACCAATGCATGGAAAACCTTTTAACAGCTTTTTTGTTTCTTAAGATGTGAAAGTACAACTTTGAATATATATTATAATGACCATAACAGTTTAAACAACAAACTGAATCTTTAAAATTTAGACATCTGCACAAACCAAACATTTACTTCTTACTTAATTGTGAATAAGGAACATTTGTGGTTATATTTGTTTCTTGGTAAGCCATACTTGGCTATAAAGCACTAATCATATGGTACAATCTTACAGAGTGCATTATTTGAGGATTCAGTAATATTAAATGAATGAACAATAAATAACAATTGATATTATAAAATTCATAACCAAAAAATTTTAACACAGGATTAAATCAAATACATAGCTAATGTCAAATATGTTTGTAAAAATGTCAATAGCTTGAATATCTTTTGTACAACATTTTAAATACAATGTACAAAAAAAAAAAATGTCCACCAATTTATTGCTACATTTTATACAATAAATGGTATTTTCAATACATAAAGAAGTAAAATTTCATTACTTCAAAATGTATCACAGTATAAAACCACCACTTCCATATTCCATTCTCTGAAAAAGTAACAAACAAAATATTGGTAAATGAAAAATAATATATTTATATGAATAAAATACAATAAAGATTATGTCATAAAATGCAATGCACAAAAATTTAAAATTTTTTATGGAT
Source organism: Araneus ventricosus (assembly GCA_013235015.1). NCBI lineage: Eukaryota > Metazoa > Arthropoda > Arachnida > Araneae > Araneidae > Araneus > Araneus ventricosus. Next base: position 653 of record BGPR01000426.1, on the reverse strand, counting down.
GAGTAAACAAATATTTGTTATATGTGACAAAAAAAACCTATGCAAATAAGAGTGAAAATAAATAGTTTGTATTTATGGACAAGTTTTCCGTTTTGTTTATTTTGGATTCAAAGACCATTTTCCGGTAACCCTCCGATTTAAGCAATCGCCAAATCCATTTGGTTACTGAATCAAGCACCAAGTTCAAACCAGTTCTTTCTTAATACACATGAAGCAAAGCGTTGAATTCTGTGTCCTATGAGTTTAATTCTTTTTATTTAAAAAAGCTTAAAATAAAGGATCTTAAAACGGCTAAATTCTAAATGGACCAATTGTAATTAGCCAAATTGTTGGTTTAAAAATTTAACTCCAAGTGATTATCTAAATCATTTGGTTATAAATTTAACTGCCAAACAAGCCTTAGAAGTTGGCAAAAACAGCGATCACGAACAATTATGGCAACCTTTCTTCAAAATAAGACTTTTATTTTAAGTAAACATAGAGAGCCACAGTAATAGGAACATGAAATTTAATATTTTCAAAGTATCCTTATGTCATAAAATAAAAAAATCTAAACATTAATTAACATCTTCAAACCGATTGAAGAAATTTTAAAGATTCCATTGATGAAGAATTACATCGGAAGTTGGTCAGTATAGCAGAAGTTCTACATT
>BGPR01000425.1:620060-633064 GCA_013235015.1 Araneus ventricosus | reverse complement strand
AAATTTCTGTTTTCTCTTCCGTTGAAAGAATTCTTGTAAGGTGGCAAACAATTGTTTAGGTGTATGCCATAAATGTAAATTTTATAACCTTCAGGTTTCGTAAGAGATCGGAAAACAATATTTCACTCAATATTTTCGTAGTGGAAATAGTATGATTTCTGAGTCTAACCAAAACTTTTGTTTCCATTTCAGAAACATTCCTGCCTGAAGTTAGCATTCTCGCATAAAGGCAGTTATGAATTGTTGAAATTTGTCTGACACTTATCCAAAAATTTCTGATATCTTGGTAGTAGAAAGGATATTTTGATATCGTTGTTTGTTTTATTGTTTAATTTATCGTATTGTTGTTTAATTTTACCCCTATAAACTCATCAAGTTACATAATTAATTTTTAATCAACAGTATGTTTCTTCAGTTTAAAATAATGACTCGGAAGTTTCTAAAACTTCTAAATTTTTGTGCAAAATGAAAAGTTTTAATTCAGAATGTTTGTTATATTTGAAGTTTCTTTCTATGATTATTGCACATATTGTATGTTATTAGGAAGAATTGATTTTTCATTTTAGACAGAAAAATTTTCGTCTTTAACTTATAGACGTAATGTAGTGATATTTCATAATAAATTTAATGAAAAAATTTTATAAAATATTCTTTTAAATTAGAATTTGAGATATTAAAAACTGATGACTCTCAAAGCAAAAATGACATACATATTATCCTTCGTACACATAGTTTTTATAAAATGTCACATACACAATTAGCTTGTGTATCACAACCATTGATAAGTATGTTATGGTACCAAATAAATTGCTTGTTTTAATTCATGTCGAACCAGCACACTAAAAAGTAATTTAAACGAATTTAATTAAAATTTAATATTTCAAATTAAATAGAAAACTCAAATTAAATAGAAAACTTTTCAGGCATCTGCGTAGTTCGCTGAAATAAAGAAACCTAATAAAAGTTTTAATTTCCAAAACAGTTACACTTCTAAGATACCTTTCTCTGCAAAATTTGTATTTAAAATTTCGTACAATATATTAGAACACTTCAATAAATTTTTAATTTTAGCGGTTCACTAAAAGCGACCAAAATACAACTGGTTTATTCACATATTTTCTCAAATTAGTATTTCCTGAGAGTTGTTTCACAATATACTCGGTCCTGGTCCTTCCAACTTTAGGAACATTATTTTCCCCCCTCTTAAAACTTGAATCTTTTCGTTGATAAATTCCTCAAAATTACTAGAGGCCTGCACAGCATCATTACCTTAACCCTCTCGTACCGAGCGAGGCGGTCCGGGGCGGTATAGAAATTTTCCCTTAACGAAGACGAAGGCCGGTCTGAGGCAGGTGGCTTCTTTTGAGGGAAGACGAGTTCCTGAGATCGCTTAGGAGATAAGCACTGTAGGGGTCCAATTATCCTTGCCCGCCATAGCCCATTTCCTTGCACCTTAAGGGAAGGTTACAGCAGGGGTAGGGCAATGGGGTAAATGACCACCCAGGTTGGGAGAGTCCAATTCATGTCTTAGTCTCCCAAAATAGCCCGGTTTTAAAGGCGCTAGAAGAGAGAAGTCGGCTCGGAAATAAAGAGATAATCATTGCATTCAGCGTTTGATTCATGATAGCCACAATATTCTTCATTAAAAACATTTTGATCTCCTTTCAATAATGCAATCTTCATCTAATAAACCCTCCGCAGGCGCACACTCTAATCGTGACATTTCATATAGTTTTAATAACTGGTATGAATTTAAAAAACGGTACATTTCAAAGCCCAAACAAGAGACCCGAATACACGTGCAACTTGTTTAACAGGCTATATGTCTAAAATTGTCTGAAATATAAAAGATATCAGTTTCATAATAGAACTCATTAGGAAATCTATCGAACTGGAAACAGCAAAATCAAAATAATTAACATCCAGTAATAAAATCCATTTCAAAGAAACAAATATATAAATTTTGAAAATAGAAAGAAACATGTTTTAAGGGGACCCGAAGTCCGTTAACTCTAACCCTGTTACTTCGATGTATCTTTTTTCAAAATCTGTTATGGATACATATTTGAAATTTTTTATACGAGTGAAGTACAACTTTCTCATTATACTAAAATGATTTTTTTTTTAAATTCAAAACTTCATTTTTTACAAATTTTTTTGTGTCAAAACAAAAATTGTTAAATTGGCCACTTCGATGTACTTTTCCTCAAAATCTGTTATAGATACATGTTTGAAATTTTTTATTGTAGTAAATTACACCTTTCTCATTATACTTAAATGAGCTTTTGGTTAATTTTTATCTTTTTTATAAATTTACAAAATATTTAATTAGACATATTGATTTTTTACCCTATTTTGACACAAAAAATTGTAAAAAATAAAGTTTTGAGTTTTTTAAAAATCTCATTTCAGTATAATGAGAAAAATGTGCTTAACTTGTATAAAAAATTTCAAACATGAATCTATAACAGATTTTGAGAAAAGGCACATCGAAATGGCCAATTTCACATTTTTTTGTTTTGACACAAAACAATTTTTAGAAAATAAATTGTTGAATTTTTTTCAACTCCTCATTTCAGTATAATGAGAAAGATGCACTTGACTTGTATAAAAAGTTTGAAACATGAATCTGTAGCAGATTTTGAGAAAAGGTACATCGAATTAACAGGGTTAGGGTCAAAGGATTTAGGATTCCAACTCCCTTTATCCATGACAAGGTATTGAAACACCTCAATTAACAGTGAATCTTAATAAACTGAATGCAAACTCACTAAGTAGAGTATTTTTAATGCTAATCTTTACAATAAACGCAATGTAATCCGAGATACAAAGGGAAAATTCGGATTCAAGCATTTTTATTAGAACAAAACTAATGAAAAGTGAAAAGGAAAAATTAGGTTTACAATATTTCTCACTAAGTTTCTCGCCCATAGTTGGAAATCACTTTCTTTCCACTATCTGAATATATTTTGAAATATCCAGCCCTAGGCTCCTTTGTATATAGCTGCTATTAACCATCGAGTTTCAGAAACTTTCTCTCTCCGGAGAAAAAGTACTGAAATTCAATTCAAGTTTCTCAAAAAAAAAAGGCCCTGAAAATGGACATTTTCACTGTTGTACTATTCAACTAATATTTCATTACTAGAAAATCACCAGTCATAGTGTGACGGCTGCAAATTGCCTCTTCATTCGAGAGATTTCCCTTCAAATTAGATGTGTTTAAATAGATATATATGCGAGGGAAATGTTTATCATTGATTGAAAACAAATAAAATAAACTTTTATGATAGGAAATATTTTTTTAATTTACATATTTCTTTATTCAGAAAACCTCTTGGTAAACAACGTTCCATGTGAAGTATTTTTCGTTGTTTAACAATTTTTCTTGTTCTTCAGATGCCTAATCAAAACAAAGCACTTCTCGGCTTGTGAAACGTTGCCAAAAAATACTTTCAAATTATATCATCATGATTTGAATGAATAATCAGATGCATCGTTGCGTCCAAACGATATCACGCGTATGATATACCACTGACGTGAGTTACTACTTTCTATTAAAAACGGAAATTAATTTGAAATATATGATTAATATAATTTAAAATTTCTCGGGAACTATTGATCATAGCGAGATAAATTTCGTATCAATCCATAGCAAATTTTATTTCACTATTTTAGAGCTATTAAATTTGAAATTAGAACTACAATTACTTTTTTAAATTTAAATATTGAAATTTAGGTGCTCTAACAATAAAATAATGCGGTTTAACGTCCCGCATTGGTGATGTCAGAGCGTTACCGGTTCAGTGAGAGACATATCTGCACTACAGTGGTACCTCGAGATACGAGTGCCCTGACATACGAGTTATTTGAGATACGAGCGCTGTCGAGCAGCGAAGTTTTGTTTTGAAATACGATTGACATTTGAGATACGAGGAACGGCCAACTGCGACGCTGCACACTAGGGTGGATCGAAAAGTATAGGAAAAAATTTTTTTTTTGAAATTCTTTTTGGCAGGGGGCGGGAAAGTTGTGTCTTAAGTATATTAGTTTATATAATTTTTTTTATTGAAATTCATTTATATCTTCCGGTGCCCCAATTGTCTCAAAAATAGTTAAAAATTGAATTTTTTATGAAAATTTACAATTTTTTTTGTTTTGTTTTGAAATTATTTTTGGCATGGGGTGGAAAAGTTGTGTTTTAGGTATATTAGTTTACATATATTTTTTTATTGAAATCTATTCATATCTTCCAGTGCCCCAAAAAAAGTTTAAAATGACATTTTTGGGGGGAAATTTATAAAAAAAATATTTTCAAAATTTCCTTTAGCGCCGGGTGAGAAAGTTTTGTTTTGGGTATATTAGTTTGCGTTTTTTTATTATTATTAAAGTTCATTCATATCTTCTGGTGGCCCGAAAGACCCCAAAAAGTTAAAAATTGACATTTTTACAAATATCTATTAAAAATTGTGAATTAATGAAAAATATTTAAAAAATTGGCAGATTATTCAAGTATTAAAGTGTAAACTTATAAATAATTATAATTTTATAATAATACATGAAGTATAAATTTAATAGTCAAAGCAATAAATCACAAAACTTATAAAAAGTGAACTTAATCATAGATTTCTTAATTCTATTAGTTTGAAGATTTACATATTCCTAAAGGATGTAATCCTTTTTGGTATTATAATGCTTGATAAGACTTCTTGATTGTATCCTATTCAATATGAAGACGTGTCTCTTCTCTTCTCCACATACACTTTCCGACGCTTCAAACACTATGAGAAAATACCTTTCTACAGCTTGGGTATGGCATGGATATTTTGACCATTCCTTCGTCTAACTTTTAGCATGTCCTCTATTTATTTAAATGGCACGTTCATCAAAAGAGGTGGCTCAAATGTCCAACTCGTTGCCAGTTAATAAGTGCAAAAAAATCCTTTGCTTTAAAGTCTATTTTTGCTACTTGAAAAATTCTTATTCTGATGATCCTCTGTTTTCATTTCTAGCACAAATTAGTTTTCGTAGTACTAAAGACCTTATATTCTCTCTGTTATCTGTGAGAATTGACAATAGCAAATTTTCTGGATGACAAAAGAAGCGATTTCGTTGAATAAAAGTGTGTACTATATTTCTTAAATTGGGTTCCAAATATCTAAAAAATGAAATAAGTCTCCAAATATGCAGCTCTCCTTCTGTTATGGAGGGCTTTGTCTTGACATGGAACCATACAGGTTGCATATACCTTCATAATATATGTTGCAAGAATAATAAAATAGTCAGATGGTTTTTCTGTGACCACATACAACCTTAAAATTCAACCTGCAATTGTTAGCCACTTTGAGTGAGGAACTGGACCAGGCTTTCTTAATGTCAGGTCAGAATAACATTCACGACGTGATATCGCTAGGCAAATATCATATAGATATTGCTGCTCATTGCTGAGAACCATTCTATCTATATTATGTGGCATATTCTCCACATTTATTGAAGAAAAAGGAGCTACAGGTAGCTCCTCGTAGGTTTTGATTGCTTTACCAAGTGGTCGACAAAATTCTTTAGGACCAACTGTTGCCCATCCAAAGAATTTAGTAGATGACGGAGGGGTAACTCATTTGTTTGAAGCAAACAAATTCACCACTGTAATGGTCTATTGAGGCAAGTTCCATCAGGCGAATAATACCTCCCTTGTGCCCAGTATTAACATTTGTTCCATCGCATCTAATTACTGTTAGCCCATTTAATCGCATATTATATGTTCCAAAAAATTGAGTATTGCTTCTTTTATGGCTTTAGCTCCTCCTGTTGCAGCAGTAACATGTTCGATATGCACAGGTAGGTTCGTTTACAAGAGTGTAATGCTCCTCTTTCGTGGTCTTTGGGTAGTACCTTGTGTCCTTCTTAATTAGCACTTTTGTGTTGTATTTCCTCCCATCGAAATATAATCCGATTAAAAGAGACCAAGACACTGTTAACTTAGTAGACTTTGCAACTGCATTTTAAAGCTTTTTACTCTGTCTACGAATTTTATTCCGATTTACCACATGCGAAGCCTCGCCTTCGTGTACAATTCCAATGTCTTGTAGAACAGCACTGGCAAATGAAGTAGCTGTTCTATCTGAAACTCCGTATCGATCACATTTCATTACTATGGTAAGGAAATCTAAACGATTTTATGATTGATATTCCAAGGTAATTACATCCGTATCTGTATACAAGAACGAAGACATAGTGTTGAGCTCAAGTAGCTCCATTGATTGAGCATGAGCAGCATCAGTTTTAACCATTTTAAGTTTTATTCTTTTGTCTTCCATTTGTTTTCTTTTTTCCTTTTCTCTTTTTTCAGTAGCAATTACTTCCACTTCTCCAATAACCATTTTCCTTTCTAATATTCGATCTTTTATAAACAATCGCTCAGCAAGTGGAATGTTCATATCTTTTTGAAATTTACATGTATCGAAATTTGTACACTTACAAAATGTGATATCGAACTAACACGATATTTTTTCAGTACGATAATTTTCCAATTTTTGTCGATATTTTTCCTTCGCCCTCTCCTCTACGTTTCTCCTTGTAAAATCGTTTCTTTAACACATTTTTAATTTTTGATTTTTAATTCGAAATTTGCATGAAAAACGTTTTTTTGCAAATATTTAAGCGTTTTGGGGCACCGGAAGATATTAAACAACGTTTAAAAAATTTTGCATATGTGCTAATACACTTAAAAGACAACTTTTGCACCCTATGCCGATTATTTTATCCACACTTTGAATTTTCGATCCACCCTACTGCACACGGCCACCGAGTTTACTGCGCCTGCGCCTCGTGCATTATCCCACGTATTCCCCCAGTGTGCTTGTTTATCCCGCTGTCGAAGCATCTTGGCTAAGTTTTTCTATGGCTTTGCGCTTTTTGTGCATTTGCCTACTTTATCACATTTCTTTCTATAACCATGGGTCCGAAGAAAGTGAGTGTTCAGAAGATGATGTCTATTGAATTAAAGCGTGAAATCATAGAAAAAAATGAGCAAGGTGTGCGAGTAGCTGACTTGGCGAGGCAGTACGGGCGTAGTACTTCAACGATATGCACTGTGCTTAAACAGAAGGAGTCGATAAAGGGTATAACGCCATCTAAGGGCGTTACAATAATTTCTAAGCTCCGGATCTCTCTCCATGAAAAGATGGAGAAACTGCTGATGGTTTGGTGACGGAGAAGCAGCTTAAAGGCGATACCTTAACACAGGGCATCATATGCGAGAAGGCACGAGCGATTGTGTGTCGAGCACGTGTGATTTGCTGAATCCACGGACGAGGCATCGGAAGACTCGTTTAAAGCCAGTCGAGGCTGGTTTGACAACTTTAGAAAAAGGACCGGCATTCACTCCGTTGTCAGGCATGGTGAGACAGCAAGTTCGGATGTGAAGGCAGCTGAGGATTATCTCAAAACTTTTTTCGAACTGATAGAAGCCAATGGATACATCCCCCAGCAAGTCTTCAACTGTGACGAAACAGGGCTTACATTTATGTGACCAAAATACAAATACATATGTATGTACACTTTATAAAACCAGGTTTTTTTTGCTTTACATTCTCTTTTATTATGTTTTTATACAATATTTGTCATTTATAAATACATTTTTCTTATTCAAAAACACGTAACAAAAACAATTAGGGGTAGCATTTTTGGGGCTGGAACGGATTAACATAATTTCAATTAATTTCAATGGGGAAAATTACTTTGAGATACGAGCAAATTGACATACGAGCAAGGTTACGTAACGAATTAAACTCGTATCTCGAGGTATCACTGTATTATATTAGTAATTAGTGCAATAGTAACTTCAATTCATGTTAAGTCTACATAACTTACGCAACGTTCTGTCAACTTTAAAAAATTCAGATACTTCATAATTTTCTGAGAAAATCTGTTCGAAATCGGAGTTTGATTATTACTTATGCTCTTTTCCATTCCTATAAAAACTTTTTACAGATTTTTAGGACAAATAAACTATTTTTCATAAGAGATACTTCAGGTATCTCTTATGAAAATCTAGCAAAATCTTTTCTCTTATGACCTTATTAAAAATCTAAAAAATGCGGATATTTCATAATATTTGCAGATAAAATACAGATAAAGTCGAATTTCGATGGTTTCTTCTACTTCTTTATCATTCTTATATAAAAAAATTCAAATCTTTAGGGCATTAAATAACTTTTTGTAAGATATACTCGAGATATAATTCTCTTAGATTATAAAATCTTTCCATATGAAAAAATATATACCCAAAAAAGTCTATGCCTAAGATTACTTGAAAATAAACAGTTATGAAGCTTTACTTATACGAAAATTCTTCTCTTTCTCAATGAACAAAGGAGTAGATTCTCTTTATAAAATTTTTAAAGGACTTATGTAAGGAGTTTTGAAGAATTGCTAATGTATAAAAAAGCGGAAGGAAATGCTGAATACAATGCGATAACACAAAGAGGTAATGTAGCAACTAAAAGAAACCATGAAACGTCTTTAAAAGGCAAGAAAAAGTTGGTTGGAAATTAAATTGGGTAAAAGGGTTCTTCTGAAGGTTACCAGACTTCTTCATCTTGTTTTGTTGTCAAGTTTTTAAAGGGTTAGATGAAAAAACATAGGGATTAATGTGTTTTTTATATCATCTAAATTCCAAAAGAATGGCTGTTGAAAATCCTCTGTGAAATTTCATCAGTACCATCATCTTATTATCTTATACGAAAGAGAAGATTAAATGCATTTGGTATGCTTGGAAACATAAGAACATGAATTTAAAAATAATGTGAAAAATAGAAAAGCTTCTTTTCAGAAGAAAAGTCTCACTCTGCAGTGGAAGCTGACTTTATACATAAATACCTTCTAAACCAGGATAATAAAAGCATTCTTTGATACATATTATTCGTAAAATCTGAAAGTTTTCTGCAGCAAGAGTTTTTTGCGATTTTGAATTTTCATTGTAGTATTTTTGTACCTAAAAATATTTAAGGTTGCGGAAAGAATAATGTACAATGTAATTTGATTTGCTCGAAAACATAAGAACTTGAATATAAGAATAATGCGAAAAAGAAAAGTTTCTTTTCAGAATAAAAGTCTCAGTCTGCAGTAGAAGCTGACTTTATATATAAATGCCTTCCAAACCAGCATTCTTTGAAACATATTATTCATAAAATCTGAAAGTTTTCTGCAGCAAGAGTTTTTTACGATTTTGAATTTTCGTTTTTTCGTTGAAGTGTTTTTGTACCTAAAAATATTTAATGTTACGGAAAAAATAATGTAAAATGTAATTTGATATGCTCGAAAACATAAGAACTTGAATATAAAAATAATGCGAAAAAAAGAAAAGTTTCTTTTCAAAATAAAAGCCTCACTCTGCAGTAGAAGCTGATTTATATATAAATGCCTTTTAAACCAGCATAATACCAGCATTCTTTGAAACATATTATTCGTAAAATCTGAAAAATTTCTGCAGCAAGAATTTTTTTACGATTTTGAATTTTCGTTGAAGTGTTTTTGTACCTAAGAATATTTAATGTTACGGAAAAAATGGCATGGCAGAAAACAATAAACTGAGATTTTATAGATTATTATGATTTATTTTACTTATAAAATTAAAATAAAATAACTATTTTAGAGAAATTCATTATTAAAAAAATAAAATTTAAAGTCTTAAAAAATCCACGAAGATATATCAGAGAGAAATAAAATATCTTTAAAAGCTAATAAAGCTGGTAAAATGAAAGCAAAGTTATTTCACAAAATCACTTTAAAAATATTTTTACTCCAACTCCAATTTCATGGAAACAAAAGAAGGGAGTGTTAAATTTCATTACTTCTCTGCTTGAATACCATACTGTGCAATCACTTTTATAAGCGCGTTCGATTTTTAACTTCCATTTATAGCAGAACTGTGTTCTTGGATGAAAAATATAACAATCAAATAAAAGTTATGTTTAGAGAGGGAAAAGCTATGTTTAGAGAGGGAAAAGTTATGTTTAAGCGTAAGATTAATTAACTGAATTGTCACAATTAAAGATAGCAGAAAAATCACAATATTATTGATAAAAATTGTAGTTTACCACTAAAATAGAAAAAGCTATCATGATAAATTACTTTAAATTCTCTTATCATTATGATATGGTCATATAGAAACAATGCAGGATTAATATCATCGTAATTATTATTTTAAGTAATATCATTATTCTGGTTCTGATTCTTTAGCCGAATTAATAAGTTCTAAATCTGAATATTAGTAACGAAACAAATGTTTTTTATAAATTTATTTCTATATATTTTTTATGAAATTTATATGAAGCTGTTCTTCGTGACTTAAAAACTTTCAAATACAAATCAACTTCACAGCTTTGTTTTCCATTTTGAAAGGAGAGCAATAGCAGATGAGCAATAACGGATGATTTTGGTTCTGATATGAATGGTGTTTTATTTTACTTTCGTTTACATATCGGAAACTCAAAGATTGTAATAAAATACAAATAAGGCTGGTTTTTTGTAGAACAAAAGACAATTTATCTAAATATAAATTTATATACAACAATTTAAAGTATTTCTTCTGATATAACACTTTCGATGCTTTTAATAATATGAAAGAAGGTTTATACAGGGTGTCCAACAAAGGACTCCCTCATTTTAAAATTAAATAACTCGGCAACGGAGATCGATAGAAAAACGAAACCAGTGATATGCTTAGTCTGAAAGCCGTAAAAATCTGATACAAAAGTTTCAAAATTAGTTATAAATGTTGCCGACAGGTGGCGCTGTACGTTGTAATCACAGTTCAGATTTCGAGAAGAAAGCTATAAACTGTCATTTGCAAGTAATCGTTGCAATCACATCACAATCGATTCAAATTAGGCATTTTTCGTGCTTGCCAAGGACAGTTTATAGATTTCTTATCGGATTCTGAATAGCTATTACAACGTACAGCGCCACCTGTCGGCAACATTTATAACTAATTTTGAAACTTTTGTATCAGATTTTTACGGCTATCAGACAAAGCATATCACTGGTTTCGTTCTTCTATCGATCTCCGTTGCCGAGTTATTTAATTTTAAAATGAGGGAGTCCTTTGTTGGACACCCTGTACTTTTTAAGTATTCAAGCGCGTATATCACCAGTATTACCAATAAACATTTTTGCTCGGGTAAATGTTGTGGTTTTATGTGAGTTTTACCACTCTCCTTAAAGGGAAGCGCCTCTACACTATATTTAAGAGTAAAGGTCTTCGTTTCAGAGTTTAAATACGGAGTAGGCTTCAGGGATCAAAGTACTTCTGTTTGTAGTGAATATTATATGCTTGAAATATTATTTTTAGATAGGTTCATGAAAATTAAACATGTGATTCACAAAATGGAAAATATCTATAATTGTTGCAAAGAGTTCCCCACATTAGTATTATTTTTTAAAATTCGTTTTGTATTAAATTCATAAGAATAAAGGATAAATTAAATGTTGTCGCTTTAAGAATTACTTGCATAATCTTATATATTAGATAATTTATTCAAAATCGCCACTGATTGATCACTTCAATAATAATTTATTCAGTTAGAGAACACATTGTAATTAGCATTTTTATTATAATTATTCATGGAGAGAAAATTTGAACGAAAAGCTTTAAGCTATTTCAATACCACAAAAACTGCGTATTCCCTCTAAAAGGACATAGTTTTATCGTAGTTTGTGTTTGTATAATGAGCCTTAGATTTGAATGTCTGATATTCCATTTAAGAAATTATTGAACTCTTATTAAAGCAAATTTATTAAGTGTAATTTAGGATCAGAAATTTTTCAAACTTATATACAATTTTTATATTCTATGTATTAAAAATATTTTTTAAAAAGTGAATTAAATATTTATAATCTCATTTAATTAATTATCTTTCCAGAATTAAAATTCAATGTTAATCACTTGAGTCCTATTTTACTGTTAAATGCTGCTGTAATATAGCGAAAAAAATTCTTTTTTATTAACCAAGAAGATTACTCATAGCCAAACAAATTAGTATGAATGCTTAGAAAGTGTAAAAAAATCAAAGCTATATTTCACTTCATACCATATGAATCTAACGAACATTTCTGAGCTTCTTTGAAAGTAAACAAAACGAAAATAAGTTTCAAACCTTAGTAAAATACAAAAAAAACACTTTTTTGTAGCAAGAATCTGATGTCCCTTTTAACATCAAAAAGTTTAAACAAAAGTTACCGAAAAGAAAATAATAAAAGTTTTTGAAAGAATAACAATGATGCTTGAAAATATGCCAAAATACTCCAGAATTGTTTCTAAACTTCAGTTTTTGAAAAATATATTTTCAAAATCTTATCTTTCATCTCATAAGTTCAGAAAAAAAATCGATATTCTTTTGGAAGGCACTTATATTGTAATCATAAAAATATTCAGGAAATGCCAAAATATGTGCAGCAAAGGAACGATTTGATCTAAAATGCAAGGAAAACTGTTACATTATAGAGAAAAACAGATTTTTTTATGCCACTCTAGTATAAAAGATAGTTATCTACAAAAACTTTCATAAAAGAGAATTTAAACCCTTCTACGGATACGGTTCTCATGGTTGAATAGTTTTAGCGATCTTAGTAGTTATAGTTCCTGAAAGAAAGATAAGAATCATGAAAGTTTTCAAAAGTCTCAGGGAATCTTAAGCTTACTCTCTGGTACAAACGCCCATCTCCAAGGACATTTCTGAAATTATTCGCGTTGGTTTAAGTAGGAGATTATACGAATGGCAGTTCTTTAATACTTTTAAGTAACGAAGTATTATTTAAGGATGACAAAAACTTCAAGGAATAGAGAAAGGAGATTTGAAATAGAATGTGTATTGATTTTATGAGAAGGAGAAAATGTAAATAACAAAACATCAGTTTAGTTTCTGCTATAGAAATTATTATATAGACAGGTTTGTTAAGGTTGAGTAATTTTGAGTAAGCAAGACATCGTGCCATAGTTCAGAGAT
>BGPR01000425.1:605257-620050 GCA_013235015.1 Araneus ventricosus | reverse complement strand
CAAAAAGTATTCGAACGCTGTTTGTTATTTCAAAAATAATTAAACCACAAAAATAACTGTAAATGCCTATCGCCTAGAAATGTGTCCGCTCTAATTGTATATAATAGCTTTTCTTACAAGGGGTCACCTTCTTTGATATATTTATACAAACTAACATTTTTCAAATGGTAACACCCAATTTCGTATAATTATTAAAATTCTCCAGATAAAATCAACTCGAATACATGTAACATTTTATTATAATTAGTAAACAATTGATGAGCTAAAAACAGATCAAATTTGGAATTCCTAATGCTAAATGATGGTTTCCAAGTTTTTAATATACTATTTCAAAATATAATGAATCTTTATCAATAATTCTTTTTCATATTAAAATACAGAACATTCCGTGAAAAATGCATCCAAATACTTTTATTGGACGTAACCAATGAATGATAAAATCAAGCAGAGCATGTAATTTCATTTTGGAATTAGTTCTCCTTATAAACATACATATCGCATTAATGTAATGGACCACTGTCTATTAATTGTTTTATCATTTTCATTTTTCCAATAGTAAAACTTGTTGTTTCTCGTTTTAAAAGATTTTACATATTCCATATCCTCCGAATATAAAATTTTAGGTAATAAGACGTAAGACTAGTAGAAATTTACAAGAAAATGCCCAGGGATTGTCTCAATACATACAAATGTAGAAAACAAATCATTCATACAATTCTTTCCTTTAATTTTATCATTATATTATATGACTGAATAAGTTTAGACTGAGCTTTCCAAATGTGAATCGAAAGTTGTAAGAAGAAATATTTTTAAAAATCTGAATCCAAAATTATAAATTTTTATTTTCATGTTCATTTATGAAGGGAAATCAGAAAAAAATTATTAGCAATATATATATATATATATATATGCATCTCGTTATGCCCAAACAAATCATTTAAAGTTTACTACTCTTTTAGAATGTAAAACCAGAATTTCAATGGGGAATGCTTTGGATTCCATTATATCACTCTTTGTATAATATTCAATTTTTAAAAAGTTATTGAATATTCTGAAAAAATTAAATAATTAATATTAAATAAAATATTTCGTTATGATTATTTTCAGAGTATATGAAATTAATGATTAGGTGGTTATTTTCAAAATATTCTTTATGAAGGGATATATATATATATATATATATATATATATATATATATATATATATTAAACCATTATTTTTTTTATTTAATATTAATTTCATAACTACACTCTCTTTACTTATTTGACCGAACTTTAAAAATAAATCATTTTCTTAAATTTTATATTATAAATCCTGGAATTCCAAAGACATTTTAAAAGCTTTATCAGTCTCCGTATTTTCCTACATGCTTTGTATACAAACAATTTCTTCGAATACTATCTAAATAGATATTTTCTAAATCAATTGCTTGCTTCTCCTCTCTTTTAGTACTATTATTATTAATAATATTGAACTTTTAATCTAAAGTAACATACGGACGCCTATTTTTTCCACCATTTTATTTCAGTGATATTTTATCCCACCTGAGCCATTATTAATTCAAGCTTTTACATAACTCATCAACCAATTATGATGGTAAGCAAATTTACGGAACCTTGATTAAGTATGATTCTTCCACTTATTGGAAACAAATATCGTGGTAGGCAAACATTATGATGCTTAGTTAACCCGTCGCGCACAGAGTGTCAAAATGCCTCAGATACACTATATGCCCAAAAGTATCCGGATGCTTTCAGATTTTCACATTTTTTAAAATTTCTTCGGAAAGGTTTAACTGACTGCCTTTAAACTTCGACCAAATAAAGAATAGACTGTAATTCACATTTGACATTGAAGATTCGGTCCTGAGGACAATTAGGGGACCGTCTACAAACTGACGATGACAAAAATGTTTTTGGCCTACCCCTCTTCATTCAATACCGATAACAAGTTGAAACTTTCAGAAATGGTTATGTTTAATATTCATAATATTTACAGGGATTTTCGTAAACTCAGTACAAATATTTTGGAAGATATAAAGGTTTTCTTAACAAATCCCAAATTTTCCCGCCTGTTTTTTGCTTATAACATGAAGAGTTTTCTTTTATATTATACGAAACTTACAGAAACAACGACAATAGGTTAGAGAAGCAATTTGTAAATTTTGGAAAATTGTGTTTGAATATTAGAGGAAATATGAGCATTTTTAGTGAATGAGGTTTTACTGTGCATGCGCAAAACATGGCGTAATTTTTCTTTCGGAATTTTAAAGACAGATATATAGGGCAACTTACACAAAAAAAATCAGTTCAGAAATATATCGGCATTAGAACGAGCAAAATTTTAGCTCCTGTCGAAGAGAAGCTAAAAAATAAGGGGTTGTATACAAATTGATATTTTTAAACTTATATCTTTGAATAGTTATATTGAATGTGAGTTACAGTCTATTCTTTACATGGTGGAAGTTTAAAGGCAGTCTGTTAAACCTTTCCGGAGAAATTCTGAAAAATGTGAAAATCTGAAAGTGTTCGGATTCTTTCGGGCATATAGTGTATATTACAAGTTTAACCGAGGCATAGATCATAAAAGACTGTTCAAGTGCAATGTGGCGTCAAGTGTGTGACGAAAGAGGAGTGTATCTGATAATGATAGAGGACAGAATCTTGATTAAGTATGATTCTCCCACTTATTGAAAACAAATATTGTGGAAGGCAAACATTATGATGCTTAGTTAACCCGTAGCGCACATAGAGTGTCAAAATGCCGCAGATAAGTAAATTACAAGTTTAACCTAGGCACAGCTCTTTATAAAGACTGTTCACGTGCAATGTGGCTTCAAGTGTGAGACGAAAGAATGTATCTGATAATGATAGAGGACATGATTTGTTCCTTTCGAAGTAATTGCCAACAATTATCATGAAAGTTTTACATTTTTCTGAATGGTGGTAAAGGCATTGTTTGGGTAAATATTATTGCCCTGTGTGAAAGAACTGACACGATTATCAAACCACTCACGTATTCCCACACATAGCTTAATTTTAGGATTTTTAATCTTCGTGAAGATCTATTTACTGTATCTTCCTGTGCTTCATTGCTATATAAATTGCTAAATAAGGAAGACAAAAAAAAAATATTAATGCTACTGATAGTCCATAAGGACGATAAATGTTATCATCCATTGAATAGAGAAAAGAAAGCACCCTATACATTTAAAAATATCCATTTTTAAAAGTATTTTAGAGGTTACATCTATCCATACTATAAAGGCTTAAAATTGAGCTGCTTGCTATGCTTTTTATTCTGTTTTTGATCTTAACACTAACCCTAAATAACTATTCTTTGACAATAATTTTTTGAGAAATTCAGAATATATTTATAGAGAAAATATTGTGTAAAATACTATATTCCCTATTTTATACAAAACAATAATAATGGATTCTGTCATAATTTTATAGATTATGTAATATTATTTCATAATTTTATATATACTTGTCATATTGTTCATCATTTTTATTGTGAATATTATATTCTGTTGGACTGCTTGAAGACAATTAGAAAGCGAAAATGTTTTTACTAGTCCAAAGGGAAACCTTAGTGCTATAAATTACTTATAATTTGCATTGATTCGTCTATATCTAAAAGGAACAGAGTAAATTAGTTTTCTACGAAGTTATTCGAAACAGAAAAGTCATTTTGTGCTAGCTGACTTGGCTCTAAAGATGTTATGGTGTCATCTTAGTTTTTCGGTGGATGACAATAAATCGATCTTCATATAAACATGTCACGTTTCTTGATTCCTCAGAAGAGACGGAATTGCTTCACAGTATGAGTGCCCTTCGTGATCGAAACAACTATAACAATATTCATTGATTAGAACGTGGTCAGATTGGAATGCGTATTATTTCATCTAATGTCAACTTCCTTCTCAAAGTTTTTCTTTTTCCGAAAGACAATATGGAATTCAGAACATTCATCGCAGGAACTCCATTTTGATTTCCCCTCTACAATATTCAATATGGATTTGCTTCAGGACTAGAGATTCTAAAATACTATTTTAACTACTTTCCCGTAAAAGTGTTGTATCTTAAAGCTTAGAAGATTTGTGACCTTCTAAAAGATGTGAAACTACAATATTTTCAGTATTAATCGTTTTAGTTTCATCAGCTTTATTTCTTTCGTGCATAATTGTATACGAAACTATGCATTCATGATTTTGCACTACAAATTGTGTATCTGTAATCCCCTAATGTTCGTTTTTCAGACGGAGGCTTTGTAACTGTTGCTAGACTGCAGTTAAATATCAGGATTTTAGTTTAAGGGGTAATTAACTCTATTTAGCAGCCTGTGTCTAATCCCATCCACTATGCGACGTCTTGCCCATTGACTCTATCTTGGAGTATTAGGAAACCTTCTACTTCACTGGAAAGTCTGTGGTACCACATACTTCTTGAGAATACGAATTCAAGAAAAATAAAAATAAACAATTAAATTCATAATAGACAATGAATCAAAATACGACTAACTATTGAACTTCCTTTGAACATTAATTCTAACTTATGCTGCATTCGATTGACTGAACATAGTAAGTCCTTCCTTTCTCATAAGTAGATAGAAAATGAGAGTTCAGCCACATCAAGGGATTCAGGAGGTTCTTGAGGTACTCCCTTCCCCCACTCCTACCCCTCCCTTCCCTATCACTTCTCAGATAAGGAATTTTCAACTTGAAAATTCCTTAGAACTTGAGATAAGGAATTAATTATTTTTTCGAACTTTGAAAATTTTTCGAGTGTTTTTAGGGACTAGGAGTTTTTAACATCCTTTTACTAATAATTCTCTCTCTCTCTCGCAGATTTGCATCAATTATAACTTATCGTTAATTAAAATAAAGTCATTAAAAATAAAATATACATAATAATTTGATACTTATAAATTATATCTAATATTTTTCACAAGATTAAGCCCAAGCCACCAACCACTTCCTGATATGGAATTAATTATTTTTTCTATCTTTCTTTCGAACTTTGAAAAATTTTGGAAATGTTTTTAGGGACTTAGATTTTTCAACATCCTTTTACAATTAATCTCTCTCATAGATTTGTGTCAATCATTATTTATCGTTAATTAAAATAAAGCAATTAAAACTTGAAAATTAAAATACAGCATTTAAGCATAAGAATTTAAAATTAAACAATTTTCAGTCGTTATTAACATTAATTAAAATAAAACATTTAAACATGAAAATTGAAAACTTTAAAATTAATTAGCAGGATCAAGC
Organism: Araneus ventricosus; assembly: GCA_013235015.1. Taxonomy (NCBI): domain Eukaryota; kingdom Metazoa; phylum Arthropoda; class Arachnida; order Araneae; family Araneidae; genus Araneus; species Araneus ventricosus. The sequence continues at coordinate 614,774 of BGPR01000425.1, read as the reverse complement.
CCAAATCACCCGATGCATCTTAAGGACACATCGCCTCAATGCAGTTTTCTCATGCGATAATTAAACAATTTTCAATAATTACTTAACATTAATTAAAATTTATGTTAATTATTTAATATGCTAATATTTAATTAATCCATTTAAACATATTTCTTTCGGATTTTGAAAATATTTCAAACGTTTTTCCCATTCATCGAGACTTAGAATTTTCTAGGCTCTTTGAACAAAAATTTCTCGAATTGATCTTACAATCTTATTTTATTTTTATTTTCATTTTTTTTCGTCGTGCGAATTTTTAATTCGTTTTCAGGAAAATTTCAAAATCTTACTCTTTTTTTCTCTTCTTAAATATAAACATCTTACTTAGATACTAATTCTCATAAAATCTTTTTCTTAATTAAATCAGTTTTATAAGAATAATTCTTCTAATGAACCAGCTTCGAATTATTAATCTTTCATAATTCAAGTTCACTTTCTCAGTTGTTGAGCTCATTTTTTCCCATTAACAAACACGATTAATGAATATTCTACCAATGAAATACAAGAGCACTAAAAATCTCTTAGGTTTGAATAAGTTAGCGAAATGAAACCTATAAATCCTTTTTTAACTGTTTCGAGAATAACAAAAGATTAAACTCTTTATAAGTTCGAATTATTTTTTTAAACTTGAAAATGTTGGCATTATTCTTACAAACTTATGTCTTTCCACGTTTCAATTCCTTTAACATAGATCAAATAAATTTAACTTCAATAACAGAAACAATTCAATGTCGCTCTTCGTTTTGAACTTATTTTCCCATTAACAAAAATTATTTTAGAATATTCTATCAATAAAATACAAGAGCACTAAAAATCTCTTAGGTTTGAATAAGTTAACAAATGAAACTTAGAATTCCGATTTGTGACTGTTTCGGGAATAACAAAACGTCAAACACTTTTAAAGTTCGAATTATTTTTATAAACTTGAAACTGCTGGCATTATTCTTAAATCTCATGTTCTTCAACGTTTTAATTCCTTTACGGTAGATCAAATAAATTTAGCTTTAATAACAACAACAATTCAAGTTCACTTTTTTCAGCTGTTTGAGCTTATTTTTTCATTAACAAACACGATTATTGAATATTCTATCAATGAAATAAAAAAAGCACTGAAAATTTCTTCGGTTGCAATAAGTTTACGAAATGGAACTTAGAATTCCGATTTGTGACTGTTTCGGGAATAGCAAAACGCCAAACTCTCAAACTTAAAAGAGCTGGCATTATTCTTACAAACTCACTTTTTCCATGTTTTAATTCCTTTAACATTGATCAAGTAAATTTAGCTTCAATATTATCTACCAGCAAAGAACGTTTAATCTCTATTTTATCTATAAAGACTTTGTGATTTCATTCGAATATCGATGAAAAAGATTGCATTATACCTCCTGTCCCACTGGTTATCTTATCTTGAAAGTTTAGAGAATATTCAACATAGATAATTCTTATCACGAATTCTTTTCCATTAATCGACCGATTTACACAATTTCCTTATGTCACACTTAGAGTGGATCTTATGAAAAACGTATCTAATTAAGTTCTGTCTGATTAAACATATCTTTCTTTCGATACATAAAAAAAATCGAGTGATTTCTGCTTTTAAGGGCTTAGATTTATTTCAACTTTCTTTTTAATTTCTTATTTCTTTCAATCTTATTTTATTTTACACTTTTTTTCCTTCTAATTAGTTAGCTCTGACTAATTTTCCTTTCATGATTGAAATTCACTTTGATTTTGGACACATTTCTTCCAATGACGGAAACGATTTTTTTTCTTCCATAACGAAATTTATTGAACTTAAAATTTCGATTTTTTATCAGTTCCAAGAATAAACTATAAGACAAGAACATAATAACACTAACTAAACTAACTAACTAATAACAAGAATAATATATAATATTGCGAATAAAATGTTCAGAAAACCATCTTTATATACCAACACGATGCGTTTCTTTTTAATAGAAATATTTAAGAATTCGCAGATGACCTACGTCTGTTTTATTACCTGCAGCATTAAGCGTATTAACATCTCTCACTCATTAGAAAAGATGGAATACACGAAAAAATACATTTTGGTTCCACATATAACACATATTTCTGTCTACACTGTTCTATTACTTTTTAACTTTAGTTTAACCATTAGTTTATTCTGGACTGATACACGATGAATAAAGATATATGTCGTGTTCTTCAATTTATAAATTTGCATGATATTTTCCAAAGAATACTCACTAGAAATGTTTTCTTTAATAAAGAATATGTAATTTCCATCAGATATATTCCACTATTATTCTTAGATTCGATTTTATTCTTTTATTTAAAAACTCATAATTCTTCTTATATTAGCCACAATTAAAAATAATAGAAATAGTATTTACGAGAAAACTGTAGTTTTCAAAAATATGTGTTCAGATCACATCCAGAAGATAATTAAATAAGATTCTTGATGACGTAAACTGCGACATGAAGTCGTGACATGAAATGTTGACTTAAACACCGTTTAAAATGAATTTTAAATAAAGTAAGTATGAAATGTGGCACAAAAATAATCTACTACTCGAAGTATTGAAAGTAGAGAGAAATTATTTAATGTAAGAACGATATTTGTGCAATTCAGAATAGCATCAAATATTTTGGAGACATATGTATCAAAGCACCTAAGAACAGCCACAGATAAATTTTCAGTACTTAATATTTAAATCTACCCAGGTAGCGCAACAAGTTACCCGATATTGTACAATGTTGTTCGATATCATATAATACTGTATGATATTGTACAATATTATACAATATTGCAAATATTATTCAATATCGAATAATATTGTGCAACCTGTTTGTTCTACTGGGGTAGTACAATTTAGCACTGGTTTCTATTTTTACAAATCCAAATTTTATACGACAATACATCAAGGAAACCTTAAAAGCCTTTTTTTTTGCATTTTGAAACAAGCATGATGCATTTTACATACCTTTCAACAATAACAGGAGAAAAATTTAAAACGATCGTTTTCTGATGAGAAAAGAAATATTTCGCATTTCTTACTTTTGTTTAGAATCGTTTTCGTAATCTAGATTTTAAAGAAATTATGATATTCCTTTGGAATATGTTTTCTCTAACAAAATATATTGTTGAAATGCCTCTGAATGTTTAAACTACATCAATCTGAGTTGCAGATTGTACTCTAATGCATGTATGGAAATGGTATTTTGAGAGAATAATAACCAAATACATCCATTTAGAAGGCGAGAAAGTCGATCTGCTTCAAGTAAGCCATTTCTGCTTGAAAAGCAATTTATTCTCTTGCTTAACATGTGTTTTACTAAAGATTACCTTTCTTAATGACGCTACATAGTGAATGATATCTGATTTTTTATTTCTGAAACATTCTGGAAGGCAGTGCCAACTTCATCTTCAGTTTGGCCATGCATATCATTTCGGTCGTCTTCGAAAGAAATAATTTGCTCAACTAACAGTTTCAAGTTGTCAGAATGTAAACATTATTTTAGATCAGATACTTGGAGAAATTTATAGGATTTTTAAAAGATAGCTTTGAATGATAAAGTAAAATGAAACATAAATGTGTTTACAATTGAAATATATGGTTAACAAGTATTCATATAAAATTATAGCTTTTCGTCCGTTGGCGATAGAAAAAATAAAAACATCTGAATAACTCTTAAATTTCGTCATGTTTTCTACATAATATAACTATAAGAAGAGAGAATTTTGGGGGTACTTGAATATGATAAATATTTTTACGCCTCATTATGGTAAAAGTAAGAGAAAATGGAGAAATGGAGGAGATTAAACAATTTAAATAAACCGTGCTGATACAATCTAGTTATCTATGAATCTCCAACTGTAAATAAGTATACAAACATATAGTGATAAATAATGCTCGCTGGTATGTGTCCCCTCCATCGTGGTCCAATAACTTTTTGAACTGTTAGAGTTAGACATATAGTTCTAATTGGAAAAATGCTTTAAATTAAGGGAACAATTATATTTTATGATTTTTTAGTCTATAAATACATTTCTGAAAAAGTTACGAATTCTAAATTTTTATACGGTCCCCTGGTCATATCAGTCTTGCATAGTAAAATATTTCTCACACACTATCATTTTAAACAAAAAACGTTCTACTCTTCTGCTATTAAAACTGATCGAGTTATTGAGCTTTGAACATCGCTGACTTAGACCACTTGATACCATTTCAATAGCCACCTCGAAGACGATCCACCAATCAATGCATAACATGTACTCGTCGAGGCCGCTGATTGGTTTAAAATTATGAAATTTAAAGCTCCAGAACTTTCTTAGTGTTACTCGCAGAAGAGTGGAATCTTTTTTTGTTTAAAATATTAGAGTGTCAAGAATATTTTACTAAATATGACTGATAGTACCGGGAGATCGTATAAAAAGTTAGAATTCGTAACTTTGTCGGGAATATATTTATTCACTCACAAAACATATATTATAATTCTTCCCTTCATTTAAAGCTTTTTTTTCAATTGGAACTATTTGTCTATCTCTAACGGTTTAGAAATTATCTATTGGACCACGATAAGTGTGGACACCCTGTATACCTAAAGTGGTTAATTTATGTATTATAACTTTATATTTCTACTCCCATTACCAATGGTTTAATAACTCTTTCATTCTAATGTTTCTAATTAGAATCGGTGATTTTTTTTATTAAATAGAATCTTTCTACTGATTTTTGCATACAAGAATATGAAAAGTACGACGGTGCAAGTAAAATACTACTTAAATACGGTTCGAACAATTTATTATATTCTTGAAGAATAAACTTAAAGTTGGTTGAGAAAACTAAATCCAATACATGTTTCTTTGAAGAGCGAAGTGGAATGGAAAATATTTAATGTATCATACAGAAAAAAACTCTAATTTATTGTGAATCATAGTGATGCAAAAGTCATGAATCATGATCCTTGAAATAAAATTAATGTTTATGCTCAGAATTAGATTGCATTGACGGTGATTGATATAGATTGAAATGAATAAATACAATGAGTTGGAGGAATACCATTTATATTCATTTTCCTACAAAGCAAAATGGAATATAACAATAAAAAATTGTTTAACTTAGGGAGCAATTTGATTTCGATCCAAACGAAATCTCGAAAGCACACTTCTGCAGATATTCATCCTTAAAGCAAGAATAGTATAATATTTATCAAATCGCCTCTTCAGTCAAAACTTGAAGATGAAATTGAACAAATCATTGATGAATGGCAGAATTGAAATAACATATGATATATATGAATATGATTGTTACCTTCGAAAATAAGAGAAAATACTCAGTCAAAAGTACATATCACTAAGATCTGGGGATAATTTAGAATAAAATATTTTTAAAATGTCGATTAGATGTAAAAATACAAAAAGTTACTAGGAATCGAAGAAAATCTAAACTTTTAATGACATGTAATTATTTGTTTTTAAAGTTTTATAACATCTACGGACAGTATTTATCTTTCTATTGAGTTAAAAAATAGAATAATATTATGTAAAATTAAGTTATTTTGAAATTATTTCCAGTGAACATTTTTATTTATGAATACATCTTAAATAATGCATTACCTATATTATATAAAAGGGTAGTCATGAATAGACAGTTTGATAAAGTAGTACATGTTGAAGAAATAGGATTTTGCGCTATTACATAGGAAATAATGTTTCTCTTTTCTTATTTCCGGTTTTTCCGTATAATTTAATTTTCCCGTTTTTTCCCCGTTTAATTAAATGAATGACAAACAAGTGTCGATAATACAACTGCATTGGTCCTTTAATATAAATGCTGTGATCGCGGTTAATGTTATCATTCGCTTTATATTATCAAAAGCATCTGTTCCGGAACCAAGGTATTCAAATGTACACAAAATTATTCGTTTAGTGTGGTCACTGCACTGTTTAATGCTATCAGTTTTGAAGTAGAGAATTGACCGATCACTCATTTTCAAACAGCGTTAACGATTGACGTTCGTAAAATTTCTTTCTCCACTTCTAAGGAAACATCTGGGCGCCGCTTTCCCCAGACATCCCAATAATATCGGGTTTTATTTTTCATGACCTGTCTTTGAAGATAGTCCATTTAGAGGGCATGGTCGTGATCGTCGGTAAATGTCATTGAACCTCCAGAAGGTATGCAAAGGAAGAGTATGAGGAATGGATCTCCATTGACGAGGATATTCCAGTAGCTGCCACACTAACAGACTTGGAAATTTGCCAAGCTGTTTGTGAGCAAGACCAAGCACTAAAAATTGATAATTCCGACGGGGATGAATGTGTTGAAGAAAACCCTCCAACGGACGCCGAAATGAGGCAAGCTCTTGATATTTTGAAACGAGGAGTGTAGCCTCGTTCAACAAATTTTTAAAAATAATATGAGTACAAACAGTATAAATTAAATTTTAAGGAATAATTGTCGTCAGGCAACAATTAATGAAATTTTTTAATTGTTATTTTTGAAATAAATTATAGATAGCCCTGAGGTAAGTGTTTTTCTTTGCCATTTTGTTTCTTTTCCCTTTATGTGATAAAAATATAGTTGATTTTACCCAATTCGGTTTTGTTATCAATCTGTTAATGTTATCAAAATTCTTAAGCCCCTAAGTGATCTTATGCATAGCCTACTGTAAATTGAAAAATATAATTAAAATCTGTTTTCCAATTAATTGCATGATTCATGAATTTCAAGTATAATTGAACTTTTGTGCGTCTCAAAAAGGGAGACGTAACATGGAAATGAACTGTTAAAAAAATGTTATTCAAGTGAAATGCCATAAATTGCATGCTACCAACTACCAAGAAACACCAGAATATCCAAAATTTATATTGATGCCTCTGAGTGTGTTGATATAATATAATGGGATAATGATATTTTTTAGAGCTCCTGTGATAAAACCTTTCGCACCAAAGATTATGTTGGAAATCATATAAGAAAGTTTTATAGGCAGTTAGAAAGAAGTTAGAAAAGTGAGTTAAACTTCTAGAAGAATTTATGAGCAGGACGACGAAAGAAAATATCTAAACCTATATTCATTTTAACGAAACCTAAAAAGTCTATAAAAATGCGAAAATATATACATTTTAAAATTTAAGCATTTTAAATATTGCCTGTCGTTGTCCTTAAGATTAAATTTATACTCAGTTTGACAGAGTAATATGGTTTAACACTCTGACTCCTAAGCCGGCCGTAACCGGCCATGCAACTTCTATACAAATGGGACGGATTTCGGCCGGTTGCTGTTCCGAAAGGAGGGGAGAAGGCAGTTGGGCGAGCGGTCATTAAAGGGACCCTTAAGGGAGAGATGGGTAGTGAAAGGCCTGCCATTCATATCTCCCACTACCCGTAGCAAGGAGAAAAGAGGGAACGGGGCGGACGAATCCATTCCACAGATCAATTAGTAAGCAAACCTCCGTATACAACTGTACTGAGATTTTGAGAACCATTAGTAATCAGAGGGTTAATTTACTTTTAAGCAATGAATTATGATATATAAATATGTATTATTAAAATATATGTATTATATAAATATGTATTATATAAATATGTATTATAAATATGTGTATATGTATTTATTATATGTATTATTAATTTTTCACAATTTTTATGACTTTATTTCGCTATAGATGACTTATTCAAAAATAATTATTGTAAGAATTTTCCAAGCACCTGGTCGGACACAGTTTCTGTCTAATCATTTTATTTTTAATTATTAATTCCAAATTTCAGAACAGAACATTAACGAAAGATTTTCTGTTTTCTGAAAATGAGTTCCGGCACCATCAACTTTTCTTAGCAAAAGATATAGATAAGTTCCATAGTGTAACATATTGATAATAGAAGCCGTCCAAATTCTTTTAGCTACGAAACTAATGTTACTGAAACATTTTTGCGTCCAGGGCAGGACTAATAACCTCCGTGCTTGGATACCGACCGGTCAATTATTGGTTGGGTCCCGTTGCTGTCTTTCGAAATGTCACCCGAACGATATTGCGATATAGGTCAAGTGGGAATCACGGCGCCACATTGTAAACAAACCGTTACTAACACGTATTATGTGTTTCTACGGCAGTTCTGGTTGTCTCGTCCATTCGTCTCTGTTAATAGTTTTCTATGAACTCTTTAAGCTCAAAAAATTGAAATTGTAATAAAAAAATGTCAATTCAACGATTTTTTTAATTTCCATTTAAAATCAGAAATGCCTATTAATTCGTAGCTCTTAAGTTACTGATCCACAATGTAATCTTTACACAAGTACTTTACTAATTGTTCAACTCAGTTTTCACCGTAGTTAGGATGGCTAACCAAAAATAAATGTTATTGGCTAAGGAGAATTACAACATTTTTCTTTCGAATAATGATAAAAGTTGAAAATCATCTTTACAGGTCCGAATATTTCGCAAGCTGAAACATTGTCTATAGAAATCCAGCATTTAAAAAAGTATTCTTTACATAAGTACTTTACTAATTGTTCAACTCAGTTTTCACCGTAGTTAGGATGGCTAACCAAAAATAAATGTTATTGGCTAAGGAGAATTACAACATTTTTCTTTCGAATAATGACAAAAGTTGAAAATCATCTTTACAGGTCCGAATATTTCGCAAGCTGAAACATTGTCTATAGAAATCCAGCATTTGAAAAAAGTATTCTTTACATAAGTACTTTACTCATTGCTCAAGTCAGTTTTCATCGTAGTTAGGATGGCTTACTAAAATAAATCTGATTGGCTAAGGATAATTGCAACATTTTTCTTTGGAATAATGATACAAGTTGAAAATCATCTTTGCAGGTCTAAATACTTCGCAGGCTGAAGAACTGTCTATGGAAACTCAACGTATGAAATAAGTTTAGGAAGAAGAGCTGTTTTATTAAATATGTGGGTAAAATAATTTTTTTTCAAAGGAAAACAAATGTGTATCTGCTATTCATTTATAAATATCGGCACAAATTCTTAAACTGATTAGTCAAAGGCTTTCTTCAATATAATCAGTCATTATCTTGAGAATATTTTACCATTTTAAGATTTTATTCATCATACCATTAAGATAAGAAAATTTAATGAATGTAAAAAGTGCAACAACCAATGGTGTGACTGTGAATGCATACGAGCAGAAAGACGAGTGATGAATAGGAAAATAAAATTACCATCTTCTAAAATGCAAATATTCAACATCCCTTAACAAAATAATTTTAAACTTCAAATTGCGATATACGTGTATGTATTTCGTAACCTTGCACTTGTTTTGTTCCTTGTCTACATGAAAATCCTTAATTAATCAATATACAAACCGGTACCGAAGAACGGCGTTAATTTGCACTCGTGGAGGTAACTTTGCACCAGTGCAAAATTTGTGTGAAAAGTGAAAGAGGGTTCAACTTATTAGGAGTACGGTATTGAGATTTTTTTCCTAGCTTCATGACTAGACTAGTGTATTTCAGTCCTTAAACG